>PVIJ01000564.1:183475-231460 GCA_004024925.1 Scalopus aquaticus
ACGCGAGTTCGACGCCCGGCCGGGGAGAATCCCACATGGTGCGGCAGACCTCTCCTGCCTCGCCCGCTGCTCCCCTCAGCAGTGTACTTCTGATCTGCCTGTTCTGCTCCCCACTCTGTCTCTGGTGAACCCTCTCGCCGCCCTACGCCTCTGGCCTGTACCCCAGCTTGTATGTATAAATAAAATAAAAAATAAAAAATCTTTAAAAAAAAAAAAAGTAACTGAGCAGTGGTTGTTAAAGGCTAGAGGTAGAGAAAGAGACTGACTCCAAAGTGGCACAAAGGAATTATTTTTGGAGAAGGACTGTGATTGAACTATTCTATATCTTCACTGCAGTGGTGATTACACAAATGTATTTTTTGTCACACTCAGTATAAAAACAAATTTATCTACATATTATTACACCTGAATGTAAAAAGAAAGGATCTTAAATGCAAATAAAATCTAAACACATAAATGTGAAGATCCTTCAAATACTTTTTCAGAAACAATACTCATATCCACTCACACTTTTAGAATCAAATATGAGATTGCCTTTCTCTTTGTTACTTTACCATGGTAAGTTAAGTGATTGCGTGTATTTTAACAATTTAAATTTTGACACTATAATTTATTGTTCACAGTAGTGAACATTCATATAGTTTTGGGATGTAAAAAGATAGATTTCTGACTCGTAGGTCTATAAAACAGGAAGAAAACAAAAAGAAACAAAATATGAGTAGACAAATGCCAGCATTACCTTTTCCTTTTTCAGCACTAGATGTTTTGGACAGAGGCTCTTTGAGCCAATCTCAGAAATTTGGTTCTTATCTTTGCCTATTTCACTGTGGAAGAGGAGTTCAAGGGAGCAGGAGATGATGAAACATCACATGTATCAGCCTGCAGATGGAGACTTCTGGCAGAGCACTGAAAGGTTCGTGAACTCCAGAGGACCAGCACTGACTGCTATGTGAGCAGATACTGAGTCAAGTAGCATCAGGCCTGCCAATTCAGAGAGGTGCCGGCCATCTGGACCGTTTTTAAAATTACTATTTGAAAGAACTATGAAACTGTCTCAGTGAGGTATATTCAAAATTCTTCCTCGATCTTTTGAAGCCTTTATTTTGCAAATTGGTACACCGAAATAGCCTCTTCAAACATCTAAAAAAGGGCTTTGGTGATGAATTTGCCTTAATTGAGATAGATATACCTAACTCATTCAAAAACAGACTTACATCCAAGGTTTCCTCCTAAAGAAAAGGCATCACTGCCACCTTGGAGCATCATCCATGCAGACTCATGACTGACTTTTTGTAAGAGAATTCTGTAAGGACTCGAGGCCTGAAAACTATTTCTTGAGAAAGAGGGAAAATCTTGGGACACTTTGTACCTAAATCATCAATACAAATATAAGAGGCCATGTGTATGCTTTTGGATCATAACAACTTTAAATTTCATTGTTTGTTAAAGTGCACCCTTATTTTACGCAAGCTTTCATAATGAAGTGACAATATTTTGTATAATTACCCGATTGTTAAATTTTGTGGTGTTTTCTTTTGGTTTAGAACTTTAATTATTGATGTGTCTGTGAATTTCAGAAGTTAGAGCCTATATTTTAGATCTAGCCTCAGAGGCAAAAACTCAGCTGTATTTCCATTATTTATTCTCTTTGTGCCTCAATAAATTCTTCTGTAATGAAGTTCTAACAAATGTACCCACTTGACAATCACGTGTGACGATTATGAGATGACATGTGTAATGTTTAGGGCACATAACAAATACTCCGTAAGTGTAAAATTATTTTTCTCTGCAGCTCCAAGAGAAGTATGCATTTTAAAGTTATAATTATATACATGAAAGGAATGAAAGACTCTATCTAGGATAATACACATTTCAATCAAATTATCTTTGAAGTCACTTTAAAATGTTTCCACTTTTATGGAATTGTCAAGTATTTCATAATTGCATCAATATTACGCATATTTCTAAATAGTGTGCTATTCACCAAATTAAAAGCAATTCTCAGCTAAATACACATAATGAGAAGAAAACAGCAGACTAAATATTTATTAATGATCTATACAATGAAGTATAACATTTTAAGAATGCATTTTAAATTAATGATCCTTCTAGTTCAACACATGACAGCAATTATTTTCTTTGAGCAATTCTTAAGCAAAGTAGGTAATGTATCAGTATATATTTTAAATGGCTATAAAATATACAAAATTCATAAACCTCAGTGGTAAAATTAAAGACCACCCATTTTGTCACTATGGCTAATAACCACCCTAAAATCAAATGTAAACCGAAACTGAAAAAGTAATGCAAACTAACATAAAAATTCATTAATTGGAGGAGGGAATGATAAAGAAGTTGTTTGAAAATATTTTAAAATTATCATGATTGTTAATTTAACATAGAAATTTAAAGTTGAGATGCTTTTCAATTCAATAAGATAAACACTAGTCTAGAGTTTATTCAATGTTTCCAAAAATCAATTTGTGTCTTTTGGTATTTACATAGCTCATGTAATGCTCATAGTTAAAAATTATTTGAAAGTAAAAACACTTGTACTTCTCTTGACTTGATGAAAAGGCCCCAAATAACAATTTAAATTCATGTTCTGAACAGAAAGGTCACAAAGATAGGCTAGCTATAATGCTTTTTATAGAATAACTTTTGAGTTTTTTTTCCAATAAAATTCTTCTTGGAAATCACATCAATTCTCTATAATTTATTTGATCATATTTTATTCCTTAGTGACTATTTAAAAATAATTCATGATTTACATTATATATAATTACCAAATTCAGTGGAAAATATATCTTTATAAGCTGCAGATGCAGACAGCTGGGAATGAGTAGAATGTTTTACAGACATGGAGAGAGTTTTCCACATTCTTTAGTTACTGAAGAAAAGCATACGAAATAGAGCAAAAATCTCTGTACTGCCCCATCAACAGTGTTAAATACTGGATCCAGACAAAGGCTGAAAATAAACCACCACTGTAATCATGAGTGGAAGGTATTGAAATTAAACTTTCAAAATGCAAAGTTCCTTTGTGGATCACCTTCTCAAAACAAACCAGACAGAAGGGAACAGGCTAATGGGACATTTAAATTGTAGTTTACACTTATTCCTTTTCCATGGTTTATATCACATTCAGGTCATTCTCAACTTCATTAATTAATGAATTAATACCTTAATGCAACAATCTTTGTTATATTATTCATTCCTCCACCACTAAATTATTCATTTCAATCTATAAGAACTCATTATAGATTGATAAAAAACTGTTCATAGTTCTTTCGTAAAGAACTGTTTGAAGTACAATGAAAAAAAATTTACCTGAGCTTGGGACAAATAAGAAAGTTTACTGGTGTCTAAGATTTTAGAATATTTACTTTTGGAAATATTTCCATGATTAATAGTAGTTTTTTCTTCTGAAAAATTTTAATGGTTATTTAAATAAAGGTTAGTTTGACATAAATCCTAACACTGTAGTCTGGAAACTTTCTCAATATATAACAAACAGGAAAAAATTTGCTAATACAATTTCTAGCTGATTTAATGAGAATAATGAATTCCGTAAATCACTTCAGTGCCCAGGGCTGTGCCAGCTGGACAATCAATGTTAATGAAGATTATACTGGGACAATGGGTGGGCACATTAAAATGTGAGAAATTCAGACCAGAGTCTACTTTGGGGTTTGATTTATCTGGAGTGGTTATCTTTAGTATGATAGCAATTGGGAACCTGCCAAATTGCTACTGAATTATTCTAGGGATGTGATATCTTAGAACACTAGCTCCTAATTTTAAACTAATAGAGTACATTGTGTCCCATAATCCTAAAATGCATTATGCTGTGAATAATAAAAACAATAAAATACAACCTTCATATGAAAAAAACATTTACATTTTAAATTGAAATGTTTGCTGTAAACCATTATTAATTGGGCTGTTCACTGGGAAGAGAAAAAATTCTGGATCATACCCAAGAGCTACAAAAGCAAAAGGAAAGGTGAGCTAGAGTGGTAATTATGCTTTTTCTTGGCATGAAATCATATTGAGAAAGAAAAGTTATAAATGATGTATCATTAAATTAATTCTCTTATTTAGTTAAGAGTACTTTTTCATCATTTCTGTCTTTATATACATTAAGTGCATCACTTAAAGAAATATACTAAATTTAGTTCAAATTCTTCTACTTGATATTTATCTTCAAATAATTAATAATAAATAATAATTCTCAGTGTTAGTTTTGTTACTTTCAATCTGTTTCATCCTAACTCTCTTTGGCTTGTTTTGAAGGCTGCAGTGCTCCAAGTGTTTCATAACAGCATATGACCATCTTCATGTATTTTGTTGGCACCAATATTTAAGTTGTAAAATTCTAAAATCAAGGTCTCCTTTAATTCTGTTTGAATTCTTCCCAGATTGGTGGTGTAAGTCTTGGCCATAATATGTGACTTATTAAGTTTATTCCAGCAAATATTTAATTCCAAAAATTAAATTTATTCCAACAAATATTTGCCAAGAGTTGGGCCAAGAAGAGCTGGAGATGGTAATTGGACAATGCTTCCAGTGGAGACAGAAATGCTGCTGATTTCAAAGCAACCAAAGCCAGTCAAACACAGAAGGCAAGAGGAAGAATAAGATGCTGAAGGCCTGATCTATTTATCAGAGGCTGGTAATCCAGGGAAATGAAGAGTCAGAACAGATCAAGAAGGGGGTCTATTCATACACATGGACCACGGAGACACCCATAGTCACCACTGCTGCCCATTCTTGCTGTACATCCTCTCCTCCCTGGCCCTGGGTAGGTCATGGGAACTCAAAAGACTGAGGACTATACACACACACACACACACACACACACACACACACACACACACACAACCATCACACCCTATATTGGGTGTATAGGTATTTACTGTGTTCTTTGAAAAAGTGACAAGATACCCAATAGAAAATTATACAGTAGAATAATGAAATAAGGATTACAAGATAAATAAAGCTAATAGTTGAGAAAGAAGATACGTTGTGCACAATTATGTACTTATTATATATAAATTCTATATATTTACATGTAACTATATAGTAGTATGTATAATACTTCAGGATTGAGAATACTTAGTAAGCTCTTTAATAGTAAAGGACTATTATTTTATATTCTATTTCTTCTGTTTATATTCTATTTCTTTTGCTTAACTCACATGAATGACAAGTATGTAAATATTTAATAATATTATTTACTGATTTTAAAACATTTACTCTGCAAGTTAAGTAAATACCAGTTTTCTAACCTCTTCATAACACCACAGTGATGCAATGTGGAAAAATTATTGTTTTCATACTATGATGTAAATTTCCATACTATTCTTAAATCGACACAAACATTAATATTTCCAAAAATTCTAGTCGCCATCCAGATTGGAAAAAATAGCCACAATTTCAAGCCTTTGTTATGCTCTTTAACTTATCTTTTTAAATAGATTAGTTATCCATTCTTAAAAGTCATTTTCTGACTCAAAACTTTTCATGGCTAGAGACTTAACACAATTTGAGTCTAGTAAAAATCTCACGCTAAGAAAGAAAAATCACTTTAAGTTGAAAATGTTTGACAGTAATTAATCCTGGATATATATCACTGTTAATTAATTGAGTCTGGCCATAACATTGCTGATTACATAATTATTTCAGTTAACTAAATTGTATTTTACCAGCCTCTACTTTGTAAACCTACTTAATGGGATCTGTGATAAGTGAGGTTTTGAGTTAGAATATAAATAATGTTCAGAATGTTTAGAGAATCCAGGGAAACATATCCACAATTTAAGGAGAAAGAAGTACTCCATTTTCTTGGTGAGTCTCAAGTGCCTAGGTCAAATATTTCCTAATACTAGGGAATATATTTTGTAATTACAGTTCCTATTATAGTTTCTAATATTATATCCTATTGCCTAATATTTCCTAATATTAGGACTGGTATTTCCTTGACGAATGTCAGGGTCTTTTTCTAAACAAAACAGTAACTGTTCCATTTACAGCTTAGGGTCCAAGTGTGAGGCAGTGTAATGCATCTACAGATACAAAATCAGCGACACAATTAAGTCTTCCTTCAGGGCCTTATGATCAAATATGATATTCATAAGGAGAGATTTCAGTGTTTCAATCTGTGTTATTAGGCTCGGGATATCTAGAGTTTTACTTTCATAAGCCAGGAAGATTTCAGTTATGATTCAAGTCAGATGCATATAAAGATAGTAGGAATTTATGGGAGAGGGGATCCAAGTTATAATAATATAAATACATAATTCAATTGGCAGCAAGGGGGGGAATGCAACAAACCTCTTGACAACTTGGGAGACTGGTACCCAGAGTGCATGGGGCTCGGTCCAGAGCTCCTGAATTCTTCCTTCTACAGGGAGGGAACTGTCACTTCTCAGGGTAAGAGTCCCCAGCAGTGCTCACCAACCTCTGGAGAAGGCATGGAGTCCCGGAGCATCTCAGATTGATCCAAACGGCATGTCTACATTTACACCCATTTTCAGGAGCATATACCAGGACCATCTGTTAATTTTAATTGCATGTGACTCAGACCTCCAGGTCACTCTACCAGCAGTGTGTTGGGGTTTGCATCTTCTCTACTGCCTGTCTATAGAAAGTGCCAGATTGAGCTCCAGGCACTATTATGTTAGACCACAGCTCAATTAACGCACCTACCAGCTGGGCCTAAAAACAGCTCGTATGAAAAGTCTATGCATTTTAGGTACATACAAGTTCATCAAAACTTGAAAAGAATGGCTAGTTCAGGTACTTATGAAGCTGGAATGTCCTGTACTGAGGCCTGCGTGGGCATGTCTGGGCAGACCACACAGATGGAGTACTTTGTCTACATGGGTACTTTGTTTTAAGACAATGCTCCACATGTCACTTACAGTGACAGAAAGAATACTGCAATTTGAATCATATAAAATATTCAGACCAGGAGAGACATGGGAAATATTCAAAAGAGGATACGATACATTCTCGCAAGTAGTTATTGAGTTGACATGAAAGACTTCTCTTTTCCACAGGAGACAGAGCTAGAATCAATGTCCAAAGGCAAATTTTTCTTTCATTTTTAAGAAATCATTTTCTAAGGTCTAAGTATTTCCAGCAATGTCATGTCAAGTAGGAGTCTAACATCATACCAAAGCAAAGTATGAACGACGGAAGATACCTGGCCAGAAAATATTAATACCAGAAGATGATGTCATAGGACATTTTCTACTTACTAGTATCTAAATTTTCCCCACCATTTTTATTGGAACAAACAATGTGTCTCTTTGGCTCACAAAAATGCCTCTGAATCGCCACTATATCTGTGCTACCCCCTGTTCCCATGCTAGGCCAATAAGGTTCCCCTTTATGGGAATTCTCTTTTTTTTTAAGATTTATTTATTTATGCATACAAGAGCTGGGGTGTAAGCCAGAGACATGGGGGTGATGAGAGAATTCACAAGAGACAGAGCGGGGAGCAGAACAGGCAGACTGATGGAAATACACTGCTGAGGGGAGCAGGGGGCGAGGCAAGAAAGGTCTGCTGCGCCATGTGGGAAGCTCCCTGGCTGGGAATCGAACCCCGAACTCCATACTGCAGTGGCTGCAATAGCTTCATAGTGCTGAGGCTTAACCCTCTGCACCACCAGGGAGGCCCCCTTTATGGGAATTCTTAGAAAGGAACCACAGAGGGAATGATCTTTGGAAGTAAACAATTGAAATGTCAATAGGTTGGAAAGAAAGATGTTCACAGCTAGCAGATGTCTGTTTTGATCATATGTTGGATAATATACTTCTGAAATAGCTTACTTCCCCCTAGTTATCATCTCTCATTGACTTATTTTCTCTTTTGAGGTATTTTATATTTTGCAAAGTTTTGCAAGATAGTTCCTATTTTAATACAACTGAAGGTTCAAAAGAATTTGGTTGTTGGTTCATCTGTGGTTTTTAGCACGAGTAAAGCCACCAAGAGTTACTTGGCTATAGGATTAAAATTCAGAATAACACACAAATTAAATCCCTATTGAAATTCCAAGCAACCACAAAATTGTCAAAGGTCACCATGCATCAGTTATTCACATAAAGCCATGAAATTAAAGCAGATGCCAGATGTTGATAAGCTCTTGGTTGCTTAATTTATTAACCAGATGCAGAAATTTATTTATCACTTGAGGGCTTGAATGCCACCAAGATACGCATGTTAAGAATATATAGCTAGGGAGATAAAAAGTGTCTTCTGACTGTGCGCCACGCAGCAGGACAACACAGCCAGTAAGTGATGTGCCTCGGCTCCCTACTTCCCATTTACATAATTCAAAACCTTGAAATCATGAAAATATATCATGGGATTGCATCCTGGGTATCATGTATAAAATTTACAGTGTGGTGATAAAAGCTTTGGAAATGGAAGGATAGGGAAATGAGAGGTACTTAAAAACTAACCAAGATGGATTAGGAATTTAAGTTATGAACTGAACATACTCTTTACCAGGGTGCTGTATTAAAGCTAACTGATTTTAATTACTTCCATGTAAAAGATGACGCTAGTTGTATTTTGAATAATTAACAAGTAAAAATAAAGGCCGAGATAGATGAGATCAAAACAAATTCACTTTTTGCAAAACAAATATCATCATTGGCCCTCACCAGAAAACTATAATGATATGGGTCTCCCTGGTGGTGCAGGGTTTAAGTCTCAGCGCTATGAAGCTATCGACTGCCACTGCAGCATGAGTTCGATCTCCAGCCAGAGCTGCCGACATGGCGCAGCAGACCTCTCCTGTCTCCCCTGCTGCTCCCCTCAGCAGTGTATTTCAGCAGATCCACCTGTTCTGCTGCCCACTCTGTCTCTGGCGAATACTCTCAACCCCCCGCACCTCTGGCCTGCACCCCAGTTCTTGCATGCATAAATAAATAAATCTTTGTAAAAAGAAGTAAACTATAGTGATATGATTGTAAATCCTTGCTCAGAAGCAAAGAAGTAAACTATAGTGATATGATTGTAAATCCTTGCTCAGAAGCAAAGGTTGGACTTGTCAAGTACACCCTGCAAATAACACTCAAGGTCAACTTCATTACACAGCTCAGAAGTAAGGAGAATAAAATAGGGTCAGGTGAGAGAGAGAAATGGAATTAGACCAAACAACAGTGACTTTGTTTAGCTCTATCTTTAGTTTAGCCTAATATGTTTTAATATATTAAATCCCTTTGGGATTGGCAATGGTTTTTTATATATGTATTAAGGCATTAACATGTGTGCCAGCATTTTTTTTTAAGATTTATTTATTTACACATACAAGCTGGGGTACAGGCCAGAGGTGTGGGGTGGAGAGAGGATTCACCAGAGACAGAGTGGTGAGCAGAACAGGCAGATCGACTGAAGTACACTGCTGAGGCGAGCAGTGGGTGACAGGAGAGGTCTGCTGCACCATGTGGGTCAGCTCCCTGGCCGGGGATCGAACTCGTAGCTTCATAGTGCTGCGCTTAACCCGTTGTACCACCAGGGAGGCCCAGTGCCAGCATTTTTAAAAGAGATTTTCTGGCTTTAAATATAGTTCAGAGGACATTGACGTGATAAATAATTTCTTCTTTGTTATAATAACTAACAAAGCAAATAGACAGAGAAGATGGAGTGTGGATCAGGAATAAGAGAAGACCGAAGTCCGAATTTGAGCTTTGTATGGTTACACGCTATAAAGCCTACTCTGCTTGCGACTGTCACCTAATTTCATGACATTTCAGTTTCACCATCTGCTAAAGAACAGTAATACCCACAGAATTGGGTTGTTGGTGAATGAAATGTAAAAAAGCAATTAGTACAGTGTCTAAATATTTCAGTTACTAGATGAACAACGTAAGTATAGATTGAAAAAAAAAGAAAAAGGAAAGTAGATCTGGATGGTAATACTGCAAGCTTGTGTTACATTTTTCTGTCTCTGGTTTCTCATCTCAAAAATATGACTATCCCTATGAGATCAGGTGCCACCAGCAAGCACTGGGGAGGGAGAGTGAAACATGTGCATCCATGAAGGGGTAAAAATGTCAGCCCAAAGTGATCTAGACATGTAAATGACTAACGAGCTAATTTCAAAAATGATGTGCACTTATTAAAACAAAAATACAGAAGTCCTAGTTAATTCACATTTTGCAATGTTCAAACCAAAAATACTAAAAGTAATTATGCTATTTTTTTTGAACATTTCTATTTCATTGTCTCCAAACTTCTGAACTGGATCTTTCCTGGGATGACTCTTTCTGTATGCTTTATATGAAACTGGAGGCCGCCACATAATTAATGGAGAAGTTCTTAGAAATTTAAAGCTCTAAGCAAACAGAAAAGGTCAGACAGGCTGTGCAGAGAAGAAACAATTTATATGGAAAATCGAGCCTGTGGCGTAAACCCCCCTCTGGGCTTAGAGGGGCTTCTGCACAGCTCCCACCGGTGCTGGTGAGGGCCTCCTGACATTCTGGAATCTGAGTGTAACAGAAAGAGAATCTTCTGGCTCTAAATGACCAGTTATCCTGCCAACAAAAACTCATCTTCCCCTTCACCCCCACACCTTAGGACAGCACAGAGTCATTTATATATGAAAGGATGCAATGCAAACAGAACCATTCTCTTACTCACTGTTAAAAAAGGAAATTTCTTCTGAGTGTTTAGTCTGCCCATAGTCTTGCAAAGCTCAGGACAGCCTCTAACAGTTTTTCATATAGGATGCAAATGTGAACATTGTGGGTAACCATAAACAGGCGCTTCTCAAACATACCAAAGGAATATGGCTTTGCCCAGAATCACTACAACTTGGCTAACAAAAAAGAAGGCAGCAGAGTGAACGAGGCCAGAACGCCAAGTTGACTGCTTGGCCATTCACTAGAATGGGACGTGCAGAAATCTTGGTTACCTCGTTTGTAAAGTCTGGATGATTACACCTGTGGTCTGACGTTGTATTAAGGGCCAAAGTTGCAGTGCATGACATACAGCACGTCCGTGATGGTGAAGTCACACTTATTGGTGGAGGGCAGGAAACAGGTTCAAAACAGCTTGGCGCAGACAGCAACTAAGAATCCATAGAGAAAAAAAATCTAGCATCTTCTGGCTTTCTCTGCCTCTTTTCTATCTGTAGCCTGATCCTGCTGACATAGCACGGGACACCTGCAGCCGTGGTGTTCCAAAAGGCTGTCTAATAGGAGGGCTGTCTAAACATCAAACGCCAACTGCTTATTATGGTTTTGTTTGGGGCTTGTTTTTTTGTAAGGGCTGGTAATAGCAGAGGGTGTCCAAGAGCGATGTGTCACCTACAGGACAAAAACCTGAGCCCCACAGCGATATTTCAGGGTCTTAGGGAGAGAGAGCCAGCAACTTCACCTTATGGGATTCATTAGCCATGTGGATTCCTCACTCTGAGCCGGGGTGCAGCGAGGGCTGCTACAAAGCTACTCAGCAGGCGGCCCTTTTGGTCGTGGTGGCTGGAATGACCCTTTATTCTTTTCTGTGTCCCCAAAGAAGCTTTGCTAGGATGAAGACAGATGCATAGGAAGACTCAGAGCAGCCTCCCCCCAAAGTTTTAGAAAAGCTAGAATCAGAACACACTTCGATAACTCCTCTGCAAATAGGTGATAGTGAGAAGTTCAATATCTAAGAGTTCACTGAAACATTTTTATTCTCACATAAGTGAATTATTGCAATATTTCAATTAAGGGATGGAAAAATATAAAAATGTGTGCTAGAAAAATAACAATGATGTTTTTCGTTTTCAATAAGTAGAAATCTTACAACAAAGTTGTGGATTGGAAACCTAACAGATATTTGTATATCTGATTCAGAAACACTAAGAAATCTATGAAATGACAATTATGAAGCTTAATTTATATAGCTGACATTACCATTTACCTACAAAATCAAGTAAGACGATGTACTATTTTGTATCTAGAATATAATATCATGTGAATTATTTAAAGAGTCTTAAACTCCTGAATGAAGCAAAAATATTATAGTCACTACATTCCAGATTCCGAATATAAAGGTAAGAGAATTAAATGTTAACTGAGTTCAAATCGTGAGTAATTAGGCAGAATTTCAACACAGTGCTGCTTACTCATTTCAAATTCCTTCCAATAGTTTGAAATATTGTTATGATTTTTAAAATATTGGTCAATAAATTTTTTACTTAAGGCTGGCTTTACGTGTCTGATTAGATAGGATTTCTGAATCCTATTACTGGAGCAAACGATGACAAATGTGTTACCGTCAGCAACACAAACACATTATTTCACAGTTCTAGAGGCAACAGTTTTCACTAGGTTAAATCAAGGTGTCAACAAGATCATTTTCCTTTATGGAGATCCTAGAAAAGAATCCATTTTCTTGCCTTTTCTAGTTTCTAGAAGTTGCCCACATTCTTTGACTCATGTGCTTCATCTTCAAAGCCAGCAATGGCTACTTGAGTCTTTTCCACATAACGTTATTCTGAATTGGGTTCTCCTTTCTCATTCTTTTATCTATAAGGAGTCTTGTGACTACACAAGTCCAAACAGATAATCCAGGAAATAATGTTTCCATCTAAAGATCTTTAGCTTAATCACATCAGCAGAGTTTCTTTCCATGCAAAGTCATCATACTCCCGAATTCCAGGGATTAGAATGTGAACATTTTTGAAGGATCCTTTAGTGGGGGGCATTATTCTGTCCACCACAGGTAAGTGTGAGTTATCAAAACACTACACATTTTATACCAGTGGGTGGTAGAGGTGGGTAAATATATGTGGGAATATATAAAAGTTTGTTAGAACATCTACTGATAACTTGTTCTAAAAAGGACTTTTGTAGATACATTTTTTCATTGATACATTAACTTAAAAGAATAGCTTGGTACAATGGGGTTTAACGTGGTATAGGGGTTAAAGACTATAAAGTAAAATGTCCGGCAGAGTTGGGTTCAAATTCTGACATTGCTCCTGAACACAGTGGATAACTCAAGCAATGTACTTAGAGCCCAAATATTTGTTGTTTAAAATCTATTAAATATTAATAGTAGTATTAAACTTAACGATATTCTGAGAATTATGAGATTGTATTTTCTTATTTCATAAAATGTACTAAGTGCTTATGAACATTTTTCTTAATATCAGGCATGACTCTAGGTTCTGGGTACTCCAAAGCTCCTGGAATTTCTAGTAGAGAGAGACCCAAATGAAGAAATAAATAAATAAAAATAAGAAAATACAGTGGCGATGACAGTAAGTTGAATGCCATGATAGAAACTAGGTTTCTATTTTAGAATAGTCCCATTAGAGTAACAAATAAAAATGTTCTCAAATAACAGTTTTTAGTAGAAGGAAGCTACAAATAGTTAAGGAAGGGAGATCCCCTAGAGAACTGGCACTGAAGGTGGGACTTCATTAATAAAAGAAGGCAGCAAGTTTGTCTAGGGAGAAAATTCCAGAACATTTCAGACTCCATGGAAAGTATGTTTTTACATAGTAAAAAACAACAACAAATGGAGTCTTGAAAAGACAGGGTGTAGCATAGTGTCACAGGGATGAAGTCAAAAGATAATCAGGGACCATATAATCATGGGTTCCAATGAGCTGGCTACTAGTTGGCCACGCATGGGCAACTGTGACCTACTGGCTCTCTGCAGACAACAGCAGACCCCCCTCGACACCTACGGAGAATAGCCCGTATCACGAGGCAGGCCCGGGGACACCCAGGCTGCTGCTGACCTGATTACGTGACTGTCTCCAAGGTGGTCTTGGGCAGCTCTGCCTGTGGTAACATCACACTTTGCTGACACAAATGTATGGTCACGATGTCCCCTGCCCTGTCCCTCCTAAAACTTTGTCCCCCATTCCAATCCCACCCTCCAGACCTTATTGCTCATACCATTGTCACACGATCAGCTTTTACCAGCTATGTGCTTTCAATAAATGGCCCAAGAACTTCAGCTCAAGTAGCAGAGTCTCGCCTTGCAGACCTGCTTCATGGCTCCTGGGTCCCTCATCGTGTTCCCTGGCAAAGTGGCAATAGAGTTTCTGTCACAACACATATTGTGATAGGTCTTATTTGTAGTCCATGGTCAGGAGTTTGGATGTTAATATAAATGTGATGGGAAGAAGCCACTGGTAGGTTACAGTGATGGATGACATTATCTCATCTGTAACTTGACAAACACACCCTGCCTGCCATGAGTAGATTAGATTCAAAGGGTATAAAGAGTGGAAACAGATACAAAAATTAGGTTCTTTTGTAATCATTAAAGCAAGGAATGATGTTAGCTTAATTTACAAGGGTAGCTGTTGAAACAGTGAAATATATGTATTAGGGATACATTTTAGAGGAAGAACAGCACTGGCTTTCTGAGAGATCGTTGAAGGGTTTAGACAATGAGGGAAAATGAAAATTCTAGGGTGTTTCCTAGACTCATCATGTTAGTTTAGCAAAAAGCATCTTGCTTAGCATATATTAAACACTCAGTAAACATAGTTAAATGAAAGGTTGGTGGATAGACAAGAGAATTTAAATGTAGACTGGTGAAATGTTGAATAAATAGAAATTCTATGTTAATAAGCAGTAGAAATAAGTAATAGATAGAAAAGATATTCACTACCGATACATTCTTTCTCTCAGCACCATTTATAATCCATACCTATACTAGCTAGTGAGCACTGAGGGTTATAAAGAGACATACCTATGGTGACAGTACTGACAGTAACACATATTAAGCATGAAATGAATGGAATAGAAAATGATCTCTGCACAGAATTAAGAAGAAAGGGGTCTCTGAATCTGCAGTATAAACTCAGAATTAGCAGTACAGAAATATCATTATGGACTTCCACTTCTTCTAACGCACAGCATGCCAAGCACAGGGGATTTAACTGTAGGAGATAGTATGATCTGTTAACTATTTTTAAATAGGCAATAAGAGAAAGCAAGACTTGCACTGCTAATGTAATAACATTAGTGCAACTACTGATAACTGCATCCTAGTGTAAATTCTGAAATATGTATTGCCAAACCTAAAGGACTTGGAATATAAGGCTCGCAAAATGTTCTCATCTATTACTTTATATTTTATGTTCTTTATAAATGTTTCTTATTGAGTCCTATTTAAAAAATTTTCTTCTAAAAATACCTTGTACTAGTTTTCCTCATTACTTTTATAATGAGGAATTTTTTAAATATACTTTATTCTCATGTAATTGTTCCCATGCTTAAAAGCAACAGCCTTGCTTAATCTACCTGAAAATTAGCCTAGTTAGAGATTCAGCATCTTTCTAGGAATATAATTTAATTATTTTTAATATATTGTCTTTTCCTTAATTTCCATAAAGGTGAAAGCATAATTTCAGTGACCATTTTCTGTATGTCATGAATTTGAAATTATGTCTTGTATGCATTGCCACAGTCTTTTGTAAATTACTCACTCATCCAATAACATACATTTGTTGATCATCTAATTATTTGCAAAAATCTCTGTTTTTAGTCTCCAGAAAGGAAGAAAATGATTTACACATAGTCTCATTAGAGTGAGAAATAAGAAATCTCCTCAACTAATAGTTATGAGCAGAAGTTAGGAAAACTTGGTTACGAGCAGCAAAGAAAATACCATCATATATTTGAGGCTTCACTTTAGAAGACAAGTAAGTTGAACTGCTTCAGTTTTTCTTATTAAAGTTTATCCCTAATCATTTAGAAGCTTGCCACACTTTAGTTACCTTGCTGATCTAAAACACTAAATGCATATCCAGAAGTTAAATTTATTGCCCAGTAGTCTATTCATGTTCAGATAAACAAGTACCAAACAACACTCACCCCGACACTGTCTAGTGCTAAGTCTAGGACATCGTTTTAGTCTTGGCAGCTGGTGCAAGAAAAACTCCTTCTTGATGGCTAAAGTTGAATTCAATGTGATTATCAATCTTGAACCACGTCAGGGAGGATAGAAAGTACATTAATAAGAAGCTTCCCAAACAGACATTGTTCTGGATTGCTGCTTTTTCTTGCTCTGGGTAACTTATGTCCAGAAAATGAGATACTCTTTAAACCCTAGTTAAACTGGTCAACAAATTTTTACAAAAGTCCTATCACTGAAATAAAATTAGTCATTTCCTATCAATTTGTTTGTGCTCAACACAAATATGACAGTCAAACTCTAATTTTGGCTTTAGTTTTTTTTTTGTAATCTGCAATAAATGGATGTTTACATCACGAAATGCATGCCAATAGTAATAGGCCTATGGTTAATACCTGTAAAAGATCAAGTCATAGACTACTTCTTAGGTTTCTTCGCTTGTCTCTTGTACAGCTGTTCAGGAGCATCTCTGGGGAGTGGCCAGCAGTAGTCAGCCAGCATTGTAGTGGACCATTTTCCCTGGTATCTTTGTTCCATTGATGCAATATCTTGATGAAAAGGTTCGCTGTGTTCATCACTAACCATACCACAGTTTCCAGGGAAGAAATGCAGATGGGAATGAAGGAAGTGGATCTTTAGAGACACACTGCAGCCAAGTTTCTGACACTGCATCAGCATGTCTTCTATTTCCTTGTAGTTTTCTGCCCTAACATTCCCAAGAAAGTTTGTAGACACTAGGCGAAAAGCATTCCATGCTTGTTTCGCATCACCCTGCAGCAAGTTGTTGAACCGGTCATCTCAGTGCAGACGGAATGTTTTGGTAGACTATTCTTGACTTCTCTTGCTTCGTTATTCTACCGCAAAGAGGAGGAACCAAGCAGAAATAACAGTCTTTTACGTGGTTGCTTGGCTTTCTCCACACCATGGGGACTGCAAACAGCATTGATGTGTTTTGCCATTTTACCACTATGCAAGCTGTGTTGTTCATGCAGCACAGCATATATGCGGGGCCCAAGGCTTGTCTTGGTCACCAAACTTGCATCCGAAATCAAGATGATAAGGCGTCTTCACTTGAGAAGTGATACTTTTCTTCTGGTTGGCAAATGTCACTTCCCCACATACAGAGCAGAAATTGGCCACACAACAGTCATGCTTTCGAGGCATGACTGTTCTGTATTGTGCCTACATGGATAAAACGATAACAGTTCTACGGAACAGTAGCTTAAACTGTCTCGCACAAAGTCAAAATATTTTCAATGCTCAGCCTTTCTGACGGGGCTTTAGATAGTGCACTGCTGATGTCAGCTTACTTCAGCAGCCGCCTGGCAGTAGTCTTGCATTCCAGCAGAAAATGATGCAGTCAACTCTGGATGATGTGTGCATGATAATATTATGCAGTGTGATGCAATATTACATCATTCTAAGCTGATTTAGGATGTTGTTGCAGTACTACTGGATAAATTTACACGGTAAAACGTAAAATGAGTTATATGAAATATTTTCAAAATGAGAGCTAATAAAATTTTTTCAGGGTTATATTCATGTTCAGCACACCAAGATACTACAGATTAGGGCCTTTTTAAGTCAATTATGATCTCACTGTTGACCAGTGTTATTAGTGAAAACTGTATTTTTAAGAAATAGTTAATATACCAAGTAAAGTATATTTTAACAGGGGACAATTAAATCATTTAAGGCATGATTTCATTTTTTTCTGAATAAAGTTTGGGAAGACAGAGCAAAGAATGGTAAGCTCCAAAGGTAAAGTTACAAATATTTTAATATTTCTATTTTTTGAAATTTACCTACAAATATTTTTGCTATAGTTAGAAAATCAATAGAAACAAAGCCTACTATAAATTTAATTTTATGTAAGCATTTCCACCAGGATACTGAAGACTCCCCAGAGAAGCAGGTGAGTGGAAATGTAACGTGAATTCCAGCCCATCGAAGTTTTCATTGCTCCTTTCCTTTTCCAATACTCCCCCTCACACATCTACTTTAGAACTATCTTTATAGAACTCAAAGCTACTCTGAAACATGGAAAAAATGTCTTCAAGTTTTCCTCATGATTAGAATTGGAAAAGTCCGATTTACCTCAGAAATATGCTGTTCATTAATATGTTGCTTCCAAAACAAAAATTTTTTTTAATTGAACAATTGCTATATTGAGGAAGCTCCAAATGTCACTGACCTCTATTAGGATGTTGTCTAAGCTTATTATTACTCATGACATCAGCAACAGTTTTTTTTTTTTTTTTTTGGTGCACATTAAAATCACTCAAAGTAAATATAAATAAGTTTGGCATGCTGCAAATATGGCCAATATTGCTGCTAAGTCAGGTAACACAATGTGTTGTATTTATTTTTTATTTTAGGTATATCATATTTTGACATGACCAAATTAAACAGGCTTTCTGGCTGTGGGGAGAGTGCCCTCTGAGGCTGGCTAATTCTTAGAGAGCAAAGAGCTTGGCCTTTGATATGCAAACTAACCAATCCAGAAGTACACCCCTTCCATCTGGCCCTTGTACAAAAGGAGGCAATTTCTCTGCTTTAGTAACCCCAATACTTTAATACCTCTGTTTTAATAATCACAGATACCAGGTGACCACACCAGTCCTATAGTTTTGAGTGGATGCAATTATTCAGATTAGGCAATCCTAATTACCCTGCCCCCAGCCACCCAAGCTTTGCCTCAAAATCTCAATAAGGGCTCTGGCAGCTCTGCTCCTGCTTTCTGTCTCCATACCATAAACTTCCCTGTGACCCTGAGTGGCTTGCAGTGACCTTCTCTCTAGGGTCTAGGAGTATAGTAAATGTTGTTTACTTTGTTTTTTTGTTCCTCTCCTGTCACCTCTTGTATCACACCTGATCGATCATCACATCAAAGAACTCAGACTGGGAATTCTGAGCACTGGGACACTGGCTTTAACAACATGGAGATTCGTGGTATCTTGGGAATGCAGAGTATTTTGCTATTTACATTTAATTAATATGTATTCATACAGCATTATTAATCTTAATAAATACTTTGATGAACTTTATTCGTCATAGGCCCTCTGATCACAAAACCTCAATTAAGGATTCTAAAGGCAAACGTTTGATGGGTTAGCAATGGAGTCACATCCTAGGGTCATTTTGAAGGAGAGAACTAAAGCTTTCTTGGTTGTTAACATGAAATTTTAAATGAGTTCTCTTACAATGCTGTCAGACACTATACCCCAATTTAGAGTGGAGAAACTGACTCAAGAGCATTAAGATCAGACAGCTGCTAAGGTACAGTGCTAAATTTAAATCCAGTTCTGACTGCAAAATCTATTCTGTTTTAAGGACTCCATGCCTTTGAACAGTAAAATAAAACAGAAATATTTTAAAAAGGCACACTTGAATCATTAGGAATCAATTCTAGGCCCCTGAGGCCCCTGAAAATATTACTTCTTTGTAACCATTATTAAGAAAAACCAATAAAGCATATCCCTACAAGCCTTGGGGAGAAATGTTCATTTATTATACAGAAGTTTTGGGCAACTTAAACATATCTGCTAGTTATATATGATCTTGAATGCAGTTACTTTGAAGAACAAAATGTGTCTAGATTAGATACTTCCATTTCCAGTTGTAGTTGGATCTTACCCCTCTTTTCCCATTAAACTGAAAATGTAACCGGGCTGAGTCCAAAGTCAGGTAAAGATAGTGCCCCCCTGGAGGGGTTTGCTGTTGAGAACGAATAGCCCCAGGTAAACTGCTAAGTTTGCATTTGGGGCAGGGTTTCTGATAAGGGATAAAGGGGACTGAAGAAGAGGAGGCAGTCGCCACAATGTAGGAATGAAAGAGGTAGTCGCCATGCTGAAGGAATAGAAGAAACAGTCACCATAATGTAGGAAAAGAAGAAACATTTTTGAATCTTTAGTGACTTGGGGCCAGCAATTTTGGAGGCTTTGCAAGTAGCCGAGCAATGGAAACTGCTCCCAGTTTTGTCTTTACTGCAGCCGAAGGAAGAAGGCAGAGGACCGAAGCGGGCGCCTTCCTAAAATGCGTGAGTGCAGTCTGTTGGGCCGTCTGGCCACTGTAGTTGCTGTTTGCAGTGTTGTTGGCCTGGTGCTGTGCTGGGGCACCACGGCAGTTTCGGGAGCATCTCCAGTTGTGTTTTGTGTCGTCCTTGTGAGTTGGAACCTGGCCTATACTCTGAGTGTTGTGCGTCTGCAGAAGAAGGAAGATGCCATTTTGGAATCGTGGCCTATTGTTTGGAAGAGGAGCTCCACATCAGCAGTGGCGGGAAGACGCCACCTTTGTTACTTTTCTGGGACTTAAAGGGCTGGACATTGTCTTAAGTAAGGTAAATGGCCATATGTTGACTTTAGTAATTCTTTGTTTTTTTCCGTTTGTTAAATAAATCCCAATGTTACTGTCCCCTAAGCCTGAGTAGTCTTGCAATTATGTGTGCGGATGCAGAACCAATATAGTGACTGGTAAGCAATTGGGACACTGCCTCTGGCCAATTTTGAAGCCCCATTTTCCCGCTATCAAAAACATTTAGAGAAGTTATACTAAGAAAGACAAGGCTAATTCCTCTTGCAGCTACTTAATGACTTCAACAAGTATTATTACTTAAAATTACTAGGATATGCTTAAAAATATTTTTATATTAGTGAAATTCCTTTCTAAACACACTTAGCAAGTATATTTGTCTAACCATTAAGTCTTTTTTCAGACATGACGAGTCATTTCCAATGCAAAAGGGTAAATCCTAATATTAACAACATTGTTATTGTGGAAACAGTTTAAGATATTAGTCACTAAAGTGATTTTCGAAATATATTTAACAGGTTTATTTGGCTACACATGAAACCTCTTTTTCAAAGCTGACATGTTATTTCCAGTAACCTGAATAGGGTATTTTCCCTGAGAAAGCAGAACAGTTTCAATGCAGACTTTCCAAACAGAGAATAAAAATAGTATCTAATATATTTTCAACTTTGAAATTATCTCACTTTATTATAGTGTCCTCTGGATTGCTGCCCCTGAAAAACAACTGGGTTTCTATTTTAACAGCACTCCCTGGAGTTGGTTTAAAGTGATTAGTATACAGAGTTCAATAAAAGCTATGAGAATTCCATCGCAGCTGGCACACATAAAGGCTTTCATATAATCTTGTTTTTCCATATAATGGCGCTTCTCTCCTGCCCCTCTACCATCCACAAAGCAGCTGATTCTGACTTGGCCTCTGAGGTATCATGAGAATAGCCATTGCTTTCCCCTTTTCATCTAATACAACATACTCTCACTTTTTATTCAAATGAAGGTGCAAATAACCATAAATATGCAAAATTTACTTTGCTCTAGGATATTTACATAAAATAAAGAAGAACTGATGCTTGAAATCAAATCATTAAATTCTGATTTAAAAGATCAGTATATATGGCAATTGTCCATAAGACACCTTAGGAAGAGTAACTCAAAAGATTAAGGGCAAATAATCCAGTTGCAGGGGAAAGCATTTAAAATAATAGAAACTGTTCTAATCTTATTAGTGTATCAGATGATGTTTTATCAAGTAAACAAGGTAAATATTCAGAGTTTATATATTCACAGCAACATGGATGGAGTTAGAAGGGATCATGCTCAATGAACAAAGCCAGAAGGAAAAAGAAAAAATATGGAATGGTTTCACTTAGAGGAGGAATATAGGGGAACCAAATAATGGACCAGAAGGAAAAAATAATAGCAATAATAATAATATTAAAACAACAACAACAAAACTAGCAGGCAACCATAAATAAAAGACATTCTGCAAGGGAGTGGGAGGGATAAAAACGGGGGAGAGAAAAGCACAAGGGACTATGGTGATAGTTCATGGGTGAATTGGTGGTGGAAATTTTACAGGGAACACACAGTGATGTGAAAGATATAAATAAAAAAATATATACATATAAAGATGAAGCATAAAAAAATAAATATTCTCATAATAGCTGCCTTCTTCCTGCTTTGAAATGGTTTTTCATGTCAAATTCCCTGTAAGTCTGCCAAATGGTCCACTTATCAAAAATAAAAAAAAAAATAACATATGTATGATTACAAATTTGAATAATAAAATGAACAAGGTGAAATATAAAGGATAAGGAGGAAACAGAAAAACATGGCCAACGCTTCAGTTAGAATCAGAAGTACACTAAATATATTTCTTATGATCTTAGGTTTCCATTTTTCTTTCTCAGTGAAGAGAAGCACAGGCAGAGGCACCAGAAAACAAGGGAAGAGTGTTTTATCTGCTAGGAATGACACTGACACTCTCCCTAGGAGAAGTTTTTTTTTTTTCTCAGTAGAAACAATACAGCTACATCTGTACCAAGTGTTTTAAGGGTAATGTGAAGAAGTTTTAATCATCCATCTCCCTCTGATGCCTATTTTTTTGTCAGTATCACAATATGCATGATCAATAATCCCACAGGAAATTCAGAGCCTTGTAGTCTTTGTTATCTGAGTAGACTGTGATCTGATAAAAGACATCTCCAAGTTTTCATACAGACACTTATGTGAGGAAAAGGAAGAATGGAAATTTTTAGCAAGACCAAAATGGTCTCACAAAAGACACAGGTCAATGGAGAAGAAAGAATGAACATAAAGTAATGGGAGGAATCCATGAGAAAGAAGTCAAGTTAAATTAGAAAAGTTTCTGTTTCTAGCCTCAGAAAACAGGGGGTGGAAGAAAATTAATAACAAAATGTTAAAGAAATCAAAATTTAAAAATTTAAACTTACTTAATTGGACATTAATTTGTCTTATAATGAAATCTACACTAAGCCAATACATTTCAATAATGATAGATTTCCCAAGTTTTCCTCTTCTCTGTTCCCTTACTTTTGACACAAAAAAGCAAGTTAAAATTTTCATGTTTTACAATTTTTTCAAAAAAGATAGCTCTCCAAACTAGATTTTAAAGTTTTTGAATAGTCAAAAGGTCTAAGGTAGTAACTTTCATATTACTTAAAAATCAGTATGCCAATAACATTAATCTTTCAGATGTATATACAAAGAATGCACAAAGATCATAAGTATGAGAGGAAATGAAAAATTTGGGGAAAGAAAAATCTTGAAATCATATTGACACAATGTTACAAACACTGCTACTTAGAACCCATTTGCCTTTTCTTTCTTACAAAAAGAGTTCCCATACTGTTTGAAGTTACATGCTTCTCTTGCAGCTAGAAATGCCAAAAAGACCATTTTGCCCAGTAAGTACTGTCAGTCTCCTAAGGATTTCTGAGAAAGGTTTTGCTTTCTTCTTAAAGCATGAGCCTTCTTTTTTTCCCCTTCCCTTCCTTGGTATCAGTCATAATGCTAAAGAGGTACCAGCCATGTTGCAGCTACAAAGGGAGTAAAAAACAGGCAACTGGGACATTGACAGCATAATGAATCTCCATATACCACCAGATATTTAACTGTCTATTGTGGATAAAAAATGAAGTAAATATACTTAAACTACTGAAGTTTGATTTTAGGTAAATACAGGAACCTCACATTTTAACTGACACTTTCAAAGTAGTTGGTAAAGGCACCAGAGGGGAAATAAAAATCTTTTATTGTGTGGTCATAGCTATTAAAAAAACAAATCTTCCCTAGCATCAAAGAAAAGAAGTATTGAGAAGCCTTAGGGAAAGGAAGAGAGAAGAATAAACAAATTTTTAAAAGTTGTAAAGGCAACTTCAAACAGTAGAGGTGGTAAATAATGGTGGTATATGAACAAGAGAAAGTAGAAGTAACTCTTATTTTAATTAAGCTCAGTCATTAACATTAAGTTACAGTTAATAAACTTTAATCAATATAATAAAACTTCAGCTATACTTAGAATTGCTAATATTATCCTTAAAATTAAATTTTATCCAGAAAATTCACTTACAGAGGTAACCTCTTTTCTTTAAAATACTGAATAGATTAAGTTCATATAATCTCACTTGTGGAATTTATTTGTCCACAGAACAAATTGCTAGGAAAGAGAAAATAAAAGTGGAATAAAAAATACTAGTTATACAACTGATTTATGACAGGCCATTACTTGCAATTTTTGATTAACTTGTGTTATAGTACCACATGATAAATGATTTTGCATGAATTTAATAGACTAAAGCTGCCTATTAATTAAAAATTCTGGATGGTGCTCTGAATTATTAAATTCAGAAAAAAATTAACTTTTTGAAAGTAAGGTTTTAAATACGGTGAAAATTAATATGTAGTTTAAAATTTTAGAAACCAAAATTGAAGAATCACTTCTGCTTATGACTAAGCAACTGCAGTTATGCCAAGTAGTCTACATGTGTTTGTTGAACTCTTATTTCTATGGCAAACAATTATCTCTGCATATGTAAACTGATGATAGCATATGAAACTACCGTAAGTTTTAAGAGGAATAAAAATGATATGAAGCTGAAAATTCAAATACAAAAATCAAGAAATGGAAATATACAACTCATTCTAGAAATTAAAATGATCTCCCTACACAAATAAGTCAAAATACAATTTGTGGTCCAGATGATGTCTTGAAGGAATGTATTAGAACATGTGCTTTATTATAGCTTCCTGCACTTAACATGTCTTGATTTTTATTCTCTGTAAAATAAGAGCATCCTAGAAATCAATTGGTCCAGCCTTAAACTAGAACCAACACTGATTAGATTTTATCGGATGTGGTAAAAACACCTTGAGCTTAGGAGATGTACTTACAAATAGTGTAACACCCTCCAGGTGGGAAATAATGTAGCTAAAGTGAATTTAAAAACCGGGCTAGAGGTTAATAAATCCAGAGCGCTAAGGGGAGACAAGTAACCTTTAGGGAAAAGGATTGTCAAGGATAAACTTTATTCATTCCAAATTACTACAGCTTGGCTTATGGGAAGCAGTTCTAAATTTCACAGTGGAGGAAAAAAAATTAACTGAAAGAGAAATGTGTTGATAAATAAACTATTAGAGAAAATAACAAACTAATCTATGGCTTATTTATTATTTGATGGGAAATATTTGATGGGAAATCCTCGAGAATGTTAACTTGAAATTTTATCCATGCAGAAGAGATTGTATATATTTGCAAAGTGTGTTGGACAGAATATTTAAGAATGAATTCTCTGTATGTTAGCCAATCACATTTTTGGAATCACCTCGAAACATTCCACTGCGCTTTATAATAGCAGTTAAAACAGTTCATGTGGCATCTGTAAGCACTTGTTGACAGATGAGAAGATAGGTTCATATGCCGTGGATTGTATTTCCAGCTGTTTCAAATTTAAATTAACATTCCTTCCTAATTTCCCATCTTGAGGACAATGATGCCAAATTCAAGATTGTGAAAACCTACAATCCAACATGATTTTTAAATAGTCCAGGTGTTTAATTATTCATTCATCTCAATGAAGATAAGAACACTTATTTTTGGTTTGCACATCTTTGCCTGTCAGTTCTAAACCTTACTGAACTTCCCTCTCCCTAGCCCTGTGAGAAATCTCTCTCACTGTTCTCCCTTGCTACAGTTTTCCAAACAATTAAAGTTGGTCAGGGGTCACCCCTAAGCTATTAACACTTTTCACAGCTACAAGGAGCAAAAGGTATGGTCTCCTTAACAAATAGAACTTTTATTTATTTGAAACGTGACTATTGAATAAAGTTTCTTAAAATATTTACAAAACACAAACATAATATTTAAAAAGAATCCATCAGCAAGGCAAAGAGCTTGGATTATAAAGCTACAAATTACTTTAACTCCATGGCCAACAAATTAAGGACATGATAGCACAAATTTAGAAAGTCACTGCTTGGTTACCAGTTCATACCAAGAATTACAAAATTTTAGACCATATAAGTCTAAAAGTTTCCTTTGGATAAGAATAAAGTACTTTTTAAAAAAATACATAAAGCATTTTCCGATTTCCAAGGAATAACACAGGAAGACAGGCAATGCCTTATCAGAAAAGCAAAAATTACCCCATAAATCACTATTAGGTTTTATTGTATTTTATTGGCCAGAACTAGCCTATGGCAGCACTAGCTATAAAGAAACATCGCCAATAAGTTTTTTAACTGGGTACAAAGACAGCAAACATAATTTGGTGCCAAATACCTTAAAAAGTTCCCACTTAGTACTCTGAATTACAGTAAGAAAATGAAGAGGCGTCATCAGAGCCAAAGCTTAGGACACTTGCCAATCTGTGATAAGAGAAAAGTCATACTTCTGCACCCTGTGATATTTCACAAATGTCACCAAGGCCACCTACAGACCAGCTCTACAAGAGCCATAGCGGGAGGGAGTGGGAAGAAGTCAAAACGGAGGAGAATCCCCTCTGCAGATCCTCACCCCTGGGGCTCAAATCCTAGCTCAGGGACTGCCTTATTAAGTTAAAAGTATGAAACCCAACAATTACGACAAACATAGGAAATTATTAGCATTCACACAAGTTTTAGATTTTATTTAGTTTGGTTTTGTCTTTATATATCAGAATGAACAACTTGAATGTGTTAACTGTAAGTTTCCTCAAACTATTCATATTTAGGGTTAATAATTATCCTTAATAAATGCTTACAGGAGCTGGGGTGTAGGCCAAAAGTGTGTGTGGGGGGGATGGTGGTGGTGAGAGGATTCACCAGAGACAGAGTGGGGAGCAGAACAGGCACATCCACTGAAGTACACTGATGAGGGAAGCAGCAGGCAAGGCAGGAGAGGTCTGCTGCGCCATGAGGGAATCTCCCTGGTTGGGGATCGAACTAGTGCTGCAGCTAGCTTCAGAGTGCTCAGACTTAACCCCTTAAGCCACCAGAAAGGCCCAGCCGTTGAATGCTTTTTTCCCTTGCTAAACATCTCCTTTATCTTGGCGCCAATTAAGAGGCCACATAAAAAGGGCACCAGTCGGCCAATTAAACATTAGGTGGCCACCATAAGACTCAGTGACAAGACACAAAGATCCTATACAAAAAACCCCACCTGGGCCTCAGATCCCCGCAGATAGCTAAGAGGTTCCTCTTGTATCTTTTTTATCTTGGTGACAAGTTTAACTTCTTCCAAAATGGGGAATACACCAACATGTGAGGAAAAACATAACAAACAATTGCAGAATCTCTTAAAAGTGGCAGGCTACAAGGTAACACGGTGACAGTTGAAAGGTTTCTTCGTAACTATCAAAAAGAGATGTCCCTGGTATTCCAGTAAAAAACCAAAACAAAACAACAACTTAAATTAAAATAATTGTAAAAAGATAGGACAATGGCTAAGGCAATCGGCTGGCCAGGTAAAGTGGGACTGCGCCTCCAGCAGATTTTGAGCCACTCATAAAAAAAAACATGTTTTCGTAAAAAACAATTGGAGGGAAAAATGCTACAACCTTTTCCAGTTATCCGAGGAGGTCAGAGTACCGAGCACCAGAGTTTGCCATTTGCCATTTTTAAGGAAATTAAAAAAGGTATTTCTAAACATGGTATTCAAAGTTCGTTCACAAAAATAAATAAATAAATAAATGAAGTTAAAAAAAAAGGGTTTAAAATGACTGCGTGGGGCCGAAAGGTTCTTATGAAAACAGTACCAAGCCACCACGGCTGGCTGGTTGGGGGGCTGCCTCTGGTCTCCGGAAGCAACTGCCTGGGCCTTTGCCCCAGTGCTGAGATCACAGGCAAGTCTCTGCTTCCTTCCTGCTGTGGAGAACTGGACTCTCCTTTTGTCCCCCTTAACATACTGGTCTGGTATATACTATGGATAAAAATTCTATTTCCCTGTGTTTCCTACAAAATGCTTACTGTTTAAGTAAAACTTCTAAATTGCTATTGGGCCTATAAAAAGTTAAGTTTCTTATAAAAATTAATTAATCTGGTAAAAACTATAAAGTAAATGCAACTTTCTTTAGGCTAAATTCCAAACCTCAGATTTCTAATAAAAGTTTAGGAGCTGTAAAATAAGATCTTAATCTATCTCTTCTCCTGTCCTCGGGAGAAAGTGTCTTTTGTTTTAAAAATATGCTTGGTATTAGTGAGATAGAACAGAAGGAAACAAGGTAAAGTCAAAGAATCATTTCTTAAAAATACAAACACAATGTTTTCTTGTCTAAAATTGTTAGAAAAACTGCTGGTCTTTACAACTGTTGTGGTTTTGCACCCTAGGTCTTTAGTAATGGGTAAAATTTGGCACTTATTCTATATAACGATTTTAGTTTCTATTTCAGTAGAAACCTCCTTGATATAAAAAAAAAAGGGGTATTAAAAAGTTGGTTAAATGGATGTGTCAAACAAACTAAAACCTAATTCAAGCCAAAGAGTCATTCATAAAAATTTAAGACATGTTTTAACCTAAGGGAGCTACTCAGCCATACTGAGTCTCTCACAAATACATAAAAAAAAGTGTATTAAGTCTCTCTGATTTTTCTTATTTTTATCAATCTATCTAGTGCGTGCATAAAAATAAACTTGGTATAGGAGATTGTTACATTTACAGCTCTACAATTAATTTAAAATTCCGGTCGTAAAATGAAAACAAAAGTAATACTGCTTTCATTAACTTCCCACAGCAAACTGAAGACTATGTAGGTAATCTAAGAATCTTGGTGTTATCTTCCCCTCAGGACATCTATAAAAATTCTTACCTCTCACCATTGCTGAGCCATGTCAAAAAAATAAATAAGAAGAATAAAGGGGCCTCCCTGGTGCCAAAGGGGGTTAAGTCTCAGCACTATGAAACTGTCTGCAGCCACTGCAGCACGAGTTCAATCCCCAACCAGGGAGGTTGCCACTCGGCACAGCAGACCTCTTCTGCCTCGCCCGCTGCTCCCCTCAGCAGTGTATTTCAGTAGATCCGCCTATTCTGCTCCCTACTCTGTCTCTGGTGAATCCTCTCACCCCCCACACCTCTGGCCTGCACCCCAATTCTTGTATGCATAAACAAACAAATCTTTAAAAAATAAACAAGAACAAAAGAGAAATAGACCAATTATTAAAAATCCTTGTCACTCTGAGTAATTAAGAATTTTATAAAAATCTTTAAGTTTGTTAATCCTATGACAACTTCCCTGATTATCAAAAATTCTAAAATATTAAAATCTTTATCTTAAAAGGACTCCTAATACCGACAATAAAAATGTTTCCCCTGTACAAAACAATTTAGATCAATCTGGGTGTACTGCTACCTCATAAAAAAAGTCATAAAAAAAGTTACACTTTTTCTATATAAATGTAAATGAATGAAAGTATTGTAAAAATACGTAAGACTTCTTAAAACTCTTCTTCCTCTTGCCCATTTAATAGAAAGGGGGGGGCATGTGGGTTCCTATGAGCTGGCTACTAGCTGGCCACGCATGGGCAGCTGAGACCTACTGGCTCTCTGCAGACCACAGCAGACCCCCCTCAACACCTACGGAGAACAGCCCGTATCAGGAGCAGGCCCGGGGACGCCTAGGCCGCTGCTGACCTGATTACGTGACTGTTCCATGGTGGTCTCGGAAAACTCTGCCTGTGGTAACATCATACTTTGCTGACACAAATGTCTCTTGACAGATGGTCACGATGTCCCCTGCCCTGTCCCTCAGAAAGCTTTGTCCCCAATTCCAATCCCACCCCAGGACCTTATTTCTCATAGCATTGTCACATGACCAGCTTTTACCAGCCTGTATGGTTTCAATAAATGGCCCAAAAACTTCTGTTCAAGTAGCAGAGTCTCGCCTTGCAGACCTGCTCCACGGCTCCTGTGTCCCTCATTGTGTTCCCACCGCAAAGCAGCAAAACTGTTCCTGTCACAACAGACTGTCGGTAACATAGTAAGATGGTTGATACAGATACAAAAGCTGCTCTTGGTATATATAAGACATTGATTTTATACTCAGAATGTGCCCAAATATCTTCTTCTTTGGCTTTTTCTGTTTGAAGTATAATCAAATTCTAAAGAATTCATATCTAAGAATTACAATTTGTTTATGCTTTTTAAATTTTGCTCACAATTATAATCATAAAAAACCCCTGCATTTTAATTGGAATAATGTAATAGAGAACAATATGCCTTCACTCGTTGATGTCTAGATGTGCTCCATTTTCTCATGGCAGATGAACCATACTGGAAATTACAAAGAATTTCTATCATTACACTGGTCAACAGTGAGATTAAAAGGCCCTAATCTGTAGTATCTTGGTGTATATGCATGCTGAACATGCATATAACCCTAAAAATTTTTTATTAGCTCTCGTTTTGAACATATTTCATATAATTCATTTTATATGTTTCACCATGTAAATTTACCCAGTAGGACTGCAACATCCTAAATCAGCCTAGAATAATGTAATATTGCATCGCATTGCATAATACCATCATGCACACATCATCCAGAGTTGATGCCTCATTTTCTGATGCAGTGCAAGACTACTGCCTGGCAGCTGCTGAAGTAAGCTGACGTCAGCACTGCACTATAGAAAGCCCCGTCAGAAAGGTTGAGCATTGAAAATATTTCAGACTTTGTGCGAGATAGTTTAAGCTTCTGTTCCATAGAACTGTTATTTTTTCATCCATTTAGGCACAATACTGAATAGTCACGCCTCGAAAGTGTGTTAATAGCGTAGACAATTTCTGCTCTATTTGTGGGGAAGTGACATTTGCCAACCAGAAGAAAAGTATCATTTCTCAAGTGAAGAAGGCTTATCACCTTTACTTTGGATGCAAGGTTGGTGACCAAGACAAGCCTTGGGCCCCGCATCTATGCTGTGCTACATGTACAACACAGCTTTCACAATGGTTAAATGGCAAAAGACCATCAATGTCGTCTGCAGTCCTCATGGTGTGGAGAGAGCCAAGCAACCACATCAAAGACTGTTACTTCTGCTTGGTTCCTCCTCTTTCCAGTGGAATAATGAAGCAAGAGAAGTCGAGAATAGTCTACCCAAACATTCCGTCTGCAGTTCCACATGGTGAGGGACTTCCTGTTCCAGAACCTCCAGCAGAATATTCTCTTGATTCATCTGATAAGGACAAGGGTGAGCCGACCTGCTTTTCTCCTGTTCCATCAGCATGCAGTGATCCAGATTTTCACTGTGGTGCCTCATCAACTCCACACAGACTAACACAAGAAGAACTCAATGACCCGGTTCATGATTTGGACTTATCCAAGAACAAGGCAGAATTGCTAGGATCAAGACTCCCACAATGGAATCTTCTAGAAGAAGATGTCACAATTACTTAATATTGAAAGTGCCACCAGCAGTTGGAGCCTCTCTTCAGAAAGGAAAGTACTCTGGTATTCCGATCCGATAATGAGGGCCTCATGAATGCCTTAGAAATCACTCATGACCCACAAGAATGGAGACTATTTCTAGACTCTTCAAAACTGAGTCTTAAGGCTGTGCTTTTGCAGATGGAAACCATCTTCCATCTATTCTATTCCTGAACAGCTGTACAAGAGACAAGCGAAGAAATCTAAGAAGTAGTTTATGACTTGTTTTTTACAGGTATTAACCATAGGCCTATTACTATTGGCATGCATTTTGTGATGTAAACATCCATTTATTGCAGATTACAAAAAAAAGAGAGCCCAAATTAGAATTTGACTGTCATATTCATGTTGAGCACATACAAGTTGATAGGAAATGACTAATTTTATTTCAGTAACATGACTTTGGTAAAAATTTGTTGACCAGTGTTATTTACTTAAACTTCAAATTGGTAGCATAAAAGACAACATCCAAAGTAAAAGAAAAAAAAAACATTTAGGAAGAGAACAAATAAGCAAATAGGTTCCTCTTCTAGAAAAGTAAATGACATTGGAGAAAATCACTGTTCCTAAAGATGCCCTAACTAAAGGAGAAATGCATCCTTTCTCATACACTCAAAGCTTGACAATCCTGATTTAGTACCATGATGTTTATAATAAAATGTTGAATCAAGTAGGAGTTACCTTGTTAAATAATTTTAACTAAAGCATACAGACCTGAGAGCAAGTTATTTTGTTGAACAACTAAATACATACAAGGGCCATTGTAAACTATGTTCTTCTTTAAATTGCCAGTCTCCTCGAATAGAAGTCAATTTTTGATAATGAAACTTGACCCAGATATATTTTCTCTGTGCTTCAACTCAACTCCCTGCTGCAAAGCATTTGCTCTGATCCAAAACACCCTCTGGTCCACATGTGTAGGAACTTAACCTCGATTTTTTGACAAGTTAAAAAGACATCAGAACATGTGGAAGCTGATTTTCTAGAAGAACTTAAGTTCAAATTTAACTTAAATGTAAGAAAATCTATATATAAATGTTAACATTCTCTGTAGGGTGACCTTAATAAACTGTAAGACAAGGTAGTTTAAACAATGAGAACCTCCTGCCCAGCGAGGGTCATTGTTATTCTGTAGTGAGCAAATGTTGTTTAAAGTATGTTTAAAATATTTCACTGCAAAACACTATACTAGGGTAAAAAGATGGCGGCAAGGAAAGAAAATCCTGTGTAATTTATATTGAAGGCTTATATCATAATTCTTGTCTGAAAGATTGGCTTATAAAAGTGTGCTATTTATCTATGAGCACCCAAGGGCCTGCCACCAAGTGGAATACTTCTCTTTGGAGTGAAACATTAGTCAGGAGGGCTTTTTATAGCCTTCAAGGGGGACCATGATTCTGGAATTATTGCAGAATTTTCCTATTGCACATACGGCAGACCAGCTCCAATCAGTGGGAAAGCAAAGCACCCAGACTGCAATAAAGAAAAAAGAATTTGGGGTCTCTGTGGTGGCGCAACAGGTTAAGTCTCACACTATGAAGCTATCTGCAGCCACTGCAGCATGAGTTCAATCCCTGATCAGGGAGATTCCCACATGGCGCAGCAGACCTCTCCTGCCTCACCTGCTGCTCCCCTCAGCAGTGTACTTCAGTAGATCTGCCTGTTCTGCTCTGTCTCTGGTGAATCCTCTCACCCCTCACACCTTTATGCACCCCAGTTCTTGTATGCATGAATAAATTTTTTTAAAAAAAGAATTTAATGAACTAAAGTGATAATAGCTTGGGCTAAGAAAAATGAACTCTTTTGGAAGACACAACTTAAATGTGAATAAAAAACAAATTTCCAGTGTACTGCTGGTGAAAGCAGGCAGCTACAGAGATTCAAGTCCCTCTAGGTCTAATGCAAACCCCCATTTGCAATATCTTGAAGACATTTTATTAAAGATTGAAAGTTTTGAAACACACACATATTTAACTGGAACTTTTAAAGTTCAGAATAACGGCAACAGAATCCTTGATATTTAGAGACATATTAAAACTCATAAATAACCTATTCACTAGCAAGTATTTAACACTTATGTGCAATAAACAGTGCAAATGGTAGAGCATGGAGTTCACCTGAATATTATAGACTTCATTTCAGCACTAAAATGTGTGCGTTTATACGTTACCATTTCAATCTCTGAACAAGAAGTCAAACTTATCAGCCTGATTCAGCGCCAGGAGAAGGAAATTTGTGTCCAGCCCTAAATCTGAGGCCAATCAGGCGTCTGTCTGTATTTTCCTCTCTCCTCGCACATTGCAGACACTTTACTGATGTAGTGAAGTTTTCATGAAGTTAAAATCAGTATCAAGATTACCTTTAACTTAAAAAATTGTCACATGAAGGTAAAATTTTAATGTCAGGTGTTTTCTGCCAGAGGAAGCTAAGACGTCCTCAAATTGTGACCTTAGTGTGATTGTTAATTCACAACAAAGTGTCTAGACTATAAGATTTTGAAGGAACCTTTCCCGTCAAAAAGAGGGAACACAAAATGTAACACTGATTTCACTTTCATCTTTGATTCACCAAGTTCTGTGTCACTAAATATCATTACAGCCATAGAGCCACGCCACATACTTAGTCATGACATAAAGGTGCATTTTTCTTAAGTAAAAAAGAATAGATCAACAGCTGAGCAGGCCTCGCTGCTACCAATGTTTCTGAGGAAAAAAATATATATATACCATTTGTACAAAGATTTATGACATCGTTATTTGCTTAATCTGTGTGTATATAAAGCAGCTTCAAATTACCCAATTTTAAGGGTAATGGCCATGACTCATGAAAAATGTTGGCCTTGATAAAAATTCTAATTTGGCAAGGATGGACACCAAAATTAAAAGAAAGACCTAGGATTCAAAGAAAACAAACAATGAATCACTATCATCTCAAAACCAAAATTTGGCTCTGAGACAAAAGGATTAGTGTGTTTTTTTTAGGGAAGTCATAAATGTTATGACCCACAAGCAAACATGAATCTAAATAAGGGTTCCATTTTTCAAAATATAAACTTGGAAGAGGACTTTAAAATGGATAAAGTAACTGAATCCACACAACAGACACAAACAAAAAGAAAGAATTAAAAATATTCCATGCAGGCAATGGTATTGTAGTAAAGTAAACCAGAGTGGTTTAAAGAAGCGGCACATCTGGTATTTGATATTAACTGGCTACTTCCAGGGGCCTTTGAGTGAGAGGAAATAACAATGTCTTTGACAAAATATAGGAATTCAAACATAGAATTCATGGCAGCTGTGTGGTCATTCCAGAAAAAGAAAATCCAGACCATTTTCTTTTAGATGTCATTCTGATTTAATTTGCAGAATGCATCCACTCTGTTTCAGGAGGTAGGGACGGGCGGGGGGTGTGGGGGGTGTGGGAAGGAAAAGCTCCACTTAAGTGTATACAAAAGAGAACATGTAGTATTTCCTTAAGGAAAAGTTACAGAGATTTGACCAACACATCTTTTTAAGTAAGGTAATTATTTTTGCCATTTCAGAAAAAGCATGAAACCTTTGAATACTAGTTGGCTTAGAAGACTGCAGCAGGCAGCCCCGGGTACCTAGTTTCCAGGAGGCGATGTCCTGGCTCAGAATGGCACCTGCTAATATATGTGAGAATCTTCAAAAACAACTACAATGTCAAAATCTGGTCTTCGGGCCTCCCTGGTGGCACAGCGGTTGAGCGCTGCGCTGCGGAGCTGTCAGCAGCCCGTGATGCGGGTTTGACGCCCAACCAGGGAGAGTCCCACATGGTGCAGCAGACCTGTCCTGCCTCGCCCACTGCTCCCCTCAGCAGTGTATTTCTGATCTGCCTGTTCTGCTCCCCACTCTGTCTCTGGTGAACCCTCTCACCATCCCCTGCCTCTGGCCTGTACCCCAGCTTGTATGTATAAATAAATAAATCTTAAAAAAAAAATCTGGTCTTCATTTCTGTAAATTTTTCATACTTTTCAAGTATTTTAGCAAGTTGGGAGCAAAAGCACTATTAATTTCATGATCATTTCCTCTATAGATAAAAGGGTATTAAATAAGCAATGTTTTTAAAATTGATTCTTACCTCCCCAAAGTAATCACAGCCCTGTCTTCTGGAAAATGAAATAATATGAGAATGAAAAAATATGGTGAAGAATGAATGCAAAATTGCATTAAAATTTAAAAATTTTACTGCTAGAATGGGAAACACAACAGCATGTAAACATAAAGTTTCATAATTTTCTAATTACCTACAGTTCTAATTCTGAAATAAAAATGTGAGAATTACCTTACAACAGTCATTCCAGGATCTACATATAGATTTGTATGGATAATATACATGAATAATTATAGAGCTGTACAGATAATTATTATTTAATTCTTTATTCATGTATGTCTCAAGTGAGGGTTTGAAGCTAGATAGTGCTCAAAACTTTGTTCCAGAAGGAGTCAGAAAAATTTTTGTTTAGATATGTGGTCTCTGGTCAGTAGTTCCTAAAATGCTCCAACACACATTTGTTTTAGGATCTTAAGAAAGTGAACACTTTCAAGAACTTACTGAATTCAAAAATAGATGCTGCGAGTTCTTGAAGAACTGAGAGTGAGGTGCAACCCTTATTTTCAAGGTTCTCTTCCTGTCTGCTCACCTTCCCCCAATTACCATCATGGTGACCAAACAATTCACAGTTCTCCTCACTGTCTGGCACAGCCAAAAGCAGAACCATCAAGGAAAATCTACTCTGCCCAACGAGTAAACCCGATGCACCCTGGGTAAACCAGATGCACCCCGGGTAAACCAGACGCACCCTGGGAGAAGGCACATATCTCCTCCACGACACAATTCAATGGCAGCCTGGACAGGGCAATTTAGGGGGCCACCAACAAAGAAGACAGCCCCAGAGGAGCAGTGCAGACACATATCCCAAGCAGATACATACAAATTCAACTTTTGCATGTAACTACCTTCTATGACATTTCCTTTTTATTTTATTCAGTGACAGTATATTTTTCATCTCTCAGCTATTCTGGGCTGATTTTACTATAAATTTAGAATGCATATTTATATTGAAGTGCCCACTTAATTTATTACAGGTTTTTATTATAAACTTACTGATGATTTTTTTGATTTGTCATACATGGGAACCAGATATAATATTGATATTTGATGTTTGGTGATCAATCAATGCCAATTAATAATATACGCAACAACTGCCCACTTTTTAAATAGAGATTTAAACTTGAAATATTTAAAATCTGAAAGTACATGCAAGGGATTCACGTTTGTCCACCACAGTCTTTCTGCCTCAGGACAAGTTTAGAACTTCATGGGAGGATCACCAGCCCCAATTCCTTAGTTTGGGGGGTATTAAGACAGCGCTGTTATTCCCCAAGGACAGACACAAAATTCTGCATACAGGAGAGGTGAAAAGGTCCTCTGAGCGGTTACAATAGGGAGCCTCTCTCCAGTAGTGATCAAACACCCTGCAATATTATATCCTGACCCCTTATTTGACCAATCAGGAAAACTGCCAGAAAACTTAAAAAAACGTAGCAAATTTGGTGGAAGGTACTGGAGAATCATTCTGAAGAATATCAGTTACTTTGTATGTGTAGGACACAGAACTTACAGCTGTGGTGTTTTTCTGCTGATGAAGCCTATCTATTTAACAAATATTTACAGAATGCCTTCTGTATGCCAGCCGTGAGCCTAAGAAAGACAGTGATACCACATTTTATTATGTACACCCTAGTCTGGTTATTTTGCAAATAACCAAAGGTATTTAAAATACCCTTATGAAGTAGGCATTAACTGTCTGCATTTTACAGAGAAAGAAGCACAAGGATGTTAAATAATTTGTCCAGGTCACACAGCTAGAAGTGGTGTGGGCAGGATTGGCATAGGCAAGATGGGAATTCATGTTCCAGGCTGTGATTACTGAGAGTTGTTCCAGAAACCCAGCTATCACCCACTGCACTGTCTGTCAGGCTTGAGTGACGTCACTGAAGCAAGTGACGGTCACATGATTGAAACCGAAATACTGACAGTGAGTTCTAGCCATGCAAAGCAAAGTGCACAGGCTCTGCAGTCAGGAAAAGAGCTAGCTTTGCCTCCAGCCTTGTCTACTTAGACTTCATGCACGACTACTGCATCCAACAAGGAGAAAATAGGAACTATTTATTTTCAAAATAAATAGCCAAATATTGCAAACCACAGCTTTCTGATCTACCCCCAAAATACTCCTGTCTCCCCACCGAACTGCTGGTGTTAAAAAGTCTGTCTCTAAAACTCTGAGGTATTGCTATGTGCACAAAGTTGCACATGTGAATATTTCCTCAGCTTTGTACAGCCATTTTATAATTCCAGTCTGAATAAATGTTTCCTCCACATTAAACAAATTATAATAACAGATACAAAGTAATTAAACCATTCATTTGACTGCTAATTTCCACCCTCTTCCTGGTCTTGCTGTTAGCAGGAACACTTGCAAGCAGATTTTTAAAAGAAGGCATTGCTAGCACATTTTAGGGTTACCTCTGTTTCTGTTTGGAATTGCCAGCTGATTTATAAATAAGCGATTAAACTATGGAAAATCTAATCTCATAAGCTCTGATATTTTTTACCTTTTTTTCCAAGGGATTGTCTGAAAGTATTTAGCTGGGCAAGAAAAAACACATAAGCTATGGCTGATCATCAGAAGAATCATGAAGAGGTGAGTGAGTGAGTGAGTGAGTGTGTGTGTGTGTGTGTGTGTGTGTGTTTGTAAGCATGACCACTGTTTACACTGCTTGCTTTGTTTGGAATGCAAGCTGTAATAGCAAAGCTGTCTGTTATTAATAGATTTTATAAATGTTTCCAGATAGTACAGTGGTGGCTGCTTACATAACTCAAAAGCGCTCACAGCTATCATCATCAGACATCAGGCACATAGAGAGGAGTTCAAGTGCCACATTGCCCTGGCCAAGGACAGAAGAATAAGGTCACCTCCACACACCTTAAGGGCGCCTGCAGTTGCAGTGGCTCCTAGGAAGCTTTTGGCCAGCCCCCACTCTGCTCTGGCTAGTCCTTGCACACCCTGATGCCATCTCAAGGTTTGTAGTCACTGCTTCCGGCCTCTCAGTCAAGAAACTTCGGGCTCCTATGCCTTTCCATCCAAGTGCACATTTAAATTTAGTCCCTGCTCTCTCCTGCTTCTTACACTTTCCACAACATTCCCTTGTTTCCCTCAAAGCTCTGGACTCCTCAGCCAAAGGAGTCACTTTCCCGGTTTCCCAAAACCCTGTGACCCCACGGACATGAGGGCCTGTCCTTGCTCTCCTACTTCAGCATCGAAAGCAGTCCATCCTCCTGTTTCTATCAGCAGCATTTATTCACTGTTATCTTTCTCCTGCCCACTCATGCCTCCCTAGCAGCCAACGAACACCATGACTGATGATAAATCATGAGACCTTCTGGCACAATTCCTTCTACTGTCCGGATTGACAGTTTTGGTCATTTCTGGCATTTAAAAAAATTGTTTCTCGAAAAAGATTATGTTTATTAAAGACAGGAATCATTCTCAACATTTTTTACCACTCACTACTTTGTAATTTCCTGCTCAGACAGGAAGCTGTCACCAGTGAGAAATGATTAAACTGTGCCTGAATGGAAATAAATTTTAACTATGGGAATTCAGAGAAAAAAGTACTAGTGGGCATTGATGGGAAAATTGGAGTTGGGAGTATTCGCAAGGCCTCCTTGAGTCCCCTCATCTCACTTTCCTGTTTCTTCCAGGCCCTCGTGAGGCAATGAGGAGACCGAGGGAGTTAGGAAAGGAACAGCTCTACCAGACAGTCCTTTATTCCAAGGCCTAGGATGGTATGAACTTCAGATCCCAGAATTTTCCCTGAAATCCAGTGTACACATGTGGGTTCCTGTGAGCTGGCTACTAGTTGGCCACCACCGGACAACTGTGACCTACTGGCTCTCTGCAGACCACAGCAGACCCCCTCAACACCTACGGAGAATGCCCGGGATCATGAGTAGGTCCGGGGACGCCTAGGCCGCTGCTGACCTGATTATGTGACTATTCCACGGTGGTCTTTGAAAACTGCCTGTGGTAACATCATACTTTGCTGACATCAATGTCTCTTGACAGATGGTCACGATATCCCCTGCCCTGTCCCTCAGAAAGCTTTGTCCCCAATTCCAACCCCACCTCCCGGACCTTAATCCTCATAGCATTGTTGCATGATTAGCTTTACCAGCCCGTGTGCTTTCAATAAATGGCCCAAGAACTTCTGCTCAAGTAGCAGAATCTCGCCTTACAGACCTGCTCCAAGACTACTGTGTCCCTTACCGCGTTCTTGCTGCAAAGATGCAACAAAATTCCTGTTGCAATTTCCACACATTTTAATATCTCCCACCCCCCAAGCAGGGACTGTGGTAGTAGCTCAGATGTCAATACATCACTCTTTCTACAGTGATGTTGTAAGAGGGGGGTCCTCAGGAAAGGGGCGTGTCCCTGGACCCCACCCCCACCTCAAGCCAGAGAGAGCCAAGACACCTAGGACTACGAATCCCAGAATGCATCATCACCACAGGAAGGATGCTGAGGACTGAGGGAGGAGTTAAGAAATGGTTTTGGGGATTTAAATACCACGCCTGTGAGCTTGGAGCGGGGCTATTGCTCGTGGTTGTGGATTGCCAAGTTTTTTTTGAGTGGGCCATAAGATTCCAGCTCAGTGAAACTGGTAGGGCGCATTCTCCAACTTATTCTTTATCTTTTTCTTTCCGTTTTTGTAAATAAACCCTTTTGTTAATTTTATTGTGTGTATCTGCAGTTGAGTCTTTTAAGTCCCTTTTAAGTGCACGGGTGAGAACCCAGACAGGCGCCCCATTTGTATCGGGGCTGCCTTGTAGCAATGTCAGGAATAGTCAAATTAGAGGACCAATAAATAGTTTTATAGCAGATCAGCTGAGGGTTATGCTCTAAGTCATTTGTGGAAATGAACCTTTGAATTTCTCACTGGTAGAAAAGGGATCTCAGAGCCCTAACACGGCAACCCACGAGGGCACTGTCAGGACGAGGGGGCATGCGGCAACCCCAGCAGAAGGTAGTTGGAGGCATCTATTTCATCAATTCCAGGACGGAAGCCCCACAAAACAAATAAAATAGATATAGTCTCTTCTTTCTCTAACAGTGAAACTATAAACTCTGTGGAAAAAAATAAATCCGGAACCACCTGAATAATTTACATGAGTAAATTTCAGAAGAAACTATTATACAGTCAAATCTAAAATAGTGACAGCGAATTTTAGTATTAGATTATAAAATCAAATGAACTATTATCTCTTGTTGCATGAAGTTCTTTGCTTCACATGAGTTTTCTAATGTGAAAATCACTGATACCTTATTTCACCATTTACATCAATATCTGAGCTTCCAAAGTTATGCCACAAAATGCAGATCTCATCAGAGTTCTACAGAACTCTACAGACTTCAGGAACAACAAATCTGGTGAAAGGTAACATGCTGTACACATGGCAATTCTTAGAGTTGTAACACCTCTGTCAACATAAGTTTATTCTGTGCAAATACAGTTATTCATGAGAGGTCATTTGGGGTAAGTGAGATAGCAATCTTTCACCGAAGTTCTATTAGTGCCATGTAGGGAGGTGGAACAGAAGAAAGAGCTGCTGCAGAGGAGGCTATCTACCAGGCACAACGAATCTGGTGAATCTGGTGAAAGGTAAAATGCTGTACAGTGGCAACTCTAAGGAGTATAACACCTCTGTCAATGGAAGTTGACAAACCTGTAAGCGGTTAATAGGAAAGGTGAGTGAGTGGGAGAAATTGTCTTGGGTCTTCTGCAAACTCCAGAAAGTCCCAATACCTCACTTTTCTAAAAATAGAAAATAGGCAAAATCCTTCATTCTTGTTTATGGTTATGACATTTGCCTCTCAGGGTCACCATCTTTAATGAAGTTAAATTAACATGAAGCTCATAGATGGTGCAGTGAAAAACAAAACTACTAGTAAGGGCCTTTCTCAGCATAGGGGATAACATAAAGTTCTCAGGGTGCTGCAGACATAAACTGGGTCATACAGAGGTGCTTATGGGGCAGGGAGTGACCTCACCTGTGAAGACGCCTGCGGCTGCCGAAGACCACAGCTGTGCTAAGAACACCAGCACCGCCTCATTCATTCACAGCAGCTCCCATGTCCCAAAACAGCCCAGTGAGAGAAAGGACACAGCCCTCCAGGCTGACCCAGGGGGATGAGACGGAGGCCAACACCTCCTTCTCAAGAAGCCCACACTGGAAGGACAGGACCTCCCAAACTCACCACCCTCCACGTTTCTCAGACTGACTAAGCAGCACAGGAATAAGGATCCACTGAGCTTAAAGATACTCCACTGAAACAATAAGTCACTACTTCTTATGAAGCCATTTTGCTAACTGTCCTGCAAACGAACAGTGACCTAGTACACAATTCCAAAGAAAGAATGCAAAGAACCGGGGACAAAAAAGGATGAACAGAGATATTATGTCCACAGCCATAGACCCCCCAAGATCATACAGAGTTGTGACAGAAATCTCTCATAAGAGGTTGACCAAACAATCATAGAATAGAAGGAAATGTGTAAGCATCACAACTGCAGACTCAGGGACCTGGGAAAAGTGGATGGGGGTCCAGTTATTCAGTTAAGCAATCTTTTGGTCCCTGAGAGAGGAGAGCGTCAACCACCACCAAGCCTCTAATGTACATGGACACAGAGGGCGGTGAAGAGAGATCAAAGGTCTCTACTCTCACAAACGTGCACTTCCCTCATGTTGAGCCCCCGTTGTAAAGGCTCCTGGCTGGCCACTGTCGACAAGCATGGGAATTGGAAATACTGCAAAGAAATGTTACGGGTGCTGCCCCACGAAGCACAAGAAGACTCCAGGTAAATGGCTAAATATTCCAGTCACACTCATGGCCAACTGCACTTGAGTAAAATTTACCTCTTCAATTTGAATGCAGGGTAATAGGATATGCATACTGTTAATTTTCCCATAGGGAGTGTAGTAATATTCATCAGATGCTCAAATACGTTAAGTCTGTTACACAGTTTAAGTCCTGTTGATCCTAGACAATTCTTTTCCTTGAATGAGATATAAATTGGTACAGCTTATTTTGCTTCACCAATGCTTCCCTAGTAAAATCTTAAGTGAGCTGTGGAACAATGCCTTCACCATCCTATCATCCATTTATAAGAACCAATCGCTTTCCTTTTCTGAAATGCCCTAAGCATACAAGTAGGACCAACACTTTCCTATGGTTAAAACACCAAAGTCAAGGTTAATTTCTTTCACTCCCTTATCTTTCCTATTAGTCAGTCCCCAGATCTCTGGGTTCTCCCTTTGGAACAGCTCTTTCTTCTGTACGCACTGCCCTTTCTCTGCCAGTCTAGGCTGTTACTGTTGCTTCTCGACTTGACTATGGCTTCAGCAAAAGTCTTTGACCTCTACTCACAATTCCAAAAATGATTTCAGTAGTCTGCTCACTATCCATTTTTTGGGTGCTTAGATCATGAATAACCCCCCATGGCCCATAGCATGCTATTCTAGTTCTTAAACTGACTAGGACACATATGAGGTGACCCCATCCATCCCTACCAAAGTATTCTGACTTGAGAATCTTCACTCTCAGCTTCATCCACTTACTTACTTCCTCACCTTCTCACCCCATCAGATACACGAAGGGGATTATTGTGTTTGATCTGCTGGAAATGCACATCCAAGTTACAGCTCAAGTTCTGCTCTTTCCTCAAGGCACCCAGCTAGGCCCACCCTAGATCTTTCACCCATGCCTCAGGGCATGGGCAATGCTGGGGAATATTCCCCTAATATTTCCCAGTAGTTCCTTGCATCAACCTTTTTTTTTTTTTTCCCACCTGAATTCTAAGTTCCTAGAAAAGAGAAAAAATAGCATATATCTTTTAGATGCCCCATGCTTAATAGGTCACCTTGCAAACATCAATTAGATAATGAAGATGATAAAAACCAACTAAATGAGTCATTGTTACACACCATAGATCAGTGGGTCTAAAACTGTCATTGTGCATGTGAATAACTTAGCGTGACCTTTAAAAATGTGTATTCCTAGATCCAAGCCCAGAGATATGATTGGTGTAGAGAAAGGAAGATGAACAATTAATGTCCTCTAGGGAATTCTGATGCCTTGTCACATTGTACTGCTCTGCTATGACTTGTGTTTAAAGTACACTGTTGGCACAGAAGTATTCTGAAAACCATTACCACTGATTAATTTGAAACACTAAATAAAAAAATAAAGCAACTACAAAAGCATGCAGAATTATAAACAAGAGGAAGGAAAATCTGGCATGTTGCTAATTACTTGCTTTTGTTAGGAAGCTTATTGTGCTGGTCACTGTAAACCATATGGACTTTTACTGTGTTAATGAAAAATAGTTATTCTCATTAAAGTAATTAGTGTTGACATTAAGCTAATATACTTTCATATTTAAACTGTAACTACAGGGCTATTTACAGTTATTTATGTAAAATAAAATCATTATATTTATTCAATAATATTTGATCTTCCAGATTATTCACTTATTGACATGATTCTAAATCTTTAAGTTTTCTTTTGTTGAGCCTTGAACAAAGGCATTTAAATGTGAGATACGTTCTTCTTGCATTTATTAATCTGAAAATATATAATAATCTAAGTATTTTACATACCAAATTACTTTTGTAATAAAAGTTCCATAAGTATACTTAATGATATGAACTGTTTATTTTTTAAAGTTATAAGCTAAGTTTTCCCTTAAAACCAAACTCTTCAATTCTACCCAACCCACATGAACTCTGCCTAATCTTACATAGGAGTGACTATATCTACAAATATAGTGTTTTGTCTAGGCTTACCTGTTTTCTCTAGTTGGATAAAAGTTGATCATTTACCCTCATATCCCCTCACCATATACCACTGAACTCCCACCCCTTGGTCTTCACCCCTGTTCCAACATTCCTATTCCTCACTTCTGCAGTTATATTTCTAGGCTTTGTTTTGGTTTGGTTTTGTCAGTTCTTTTGTTTCTCTATATTCTACATATAATTGAAATTATTTCGCTCAGTATAATCCCCTATAGTTTTGAACCTATGCTGTTGCAAATGGCAAAATTTCATCCTATTTTTAGCTGAAGAACATTCCATTGATATATATACCCATCTTCTTAATCCACTTATCTGTCATTGTTTCCATAACTTGGCTGTAAATAGTGCTGCAATGAACCAAGGAGTTCATCGATCCCTTCAAATGAGTGTTGCTGCATTCTGCAGCTAAATACTGAAGAGTGGAATTGCTCAATCATGTAGTTATTTTTAATATTTTTATAAACTTTGATACTGTTTTCCATAGGGGCTGGACCAGTCTACATGCCCACCAATGGGTGATGGTACAGTGCGGTGGTGTACATCTGAGAAGGTGTGAACCTACTTAATCCCTGAAACCAGTGCAGTGCTGTAAACCAGTCAATCAACAAAAAATTTTGATGATCATTTTAAATTATCTTCTCTTTTTTCCGAAACTGGTAGTTAAGTTTAATTATTTAACATGTAATACTTTGCTTGCCTTACGTTTCTGATGTAGACTTGCTTGTACAAACATTCTTCAAAGAAACCCTGTAGTGTTTTTCAGTAAGACATACAACCAGGAATAACTTTAAAAAGGAACTTAACAAACCTAATAAATGCTATTATGAATCAATCAAAAACCAAGATTTTATTTCCGTATGTTATTTTTGACCTCCAATTCCTGACACGACTTTGGGGGTGGAAGAATGACTAATGGTTAATTTTGGTTCTTAAGTGTGTGAGCTATTTTGTATTTTTTAAAATATAAAAAATCTTCTTAAACATAACTTTGTATTGCTTGTGGATTACGTATATTTAGTGTCTTCTATTTACCTTCTTCTGAAATCTCATCTCTTCTTGCAGTTTATATAGTTCACAAAAAAATTAACAATCACCTCCACTCTGGAGCTACATCTAAATGGGGAGGCATCTCTGGACAGTTACTTAGCAGGTATCAAAGCAAAGACTTAATAGTTATACTGAGCCATTAATGACATGAGCCCTCAAACTCACTCAACCACACGGGATCACTTAGGACAGGAGTAATGTGCTGCTCTGGTCGATGGACATGAGACTTAGTGATGTTTCAATCTATGGCAAAGAATCCACATTCCACACAGACTATGGCCCCATATTCACCATACTGAATACAGCAGATGGTTACATAGGAAAAGCAAACAAAAATAGAGATTTTCATGACAAAGGGGAACATTGATTACATCATTGAAGACAGTTTGGGCATTCAAAAGATTTTTATCCCTCAATGTCACACTTAAATGACATACGTGCGTGTGCACACGTGTGCACACATTCATTCAGGTCTGACCCTGCAGGGAGTGACTGCCATAGATGTTCTTGCCTTCTTAGGAAAGGGTTCTCATTTTACTTCCCATGTCACTTTCTTACTGTCAACCAAAGTAAGTTATCATCGGAAATTGAGAGGAGTTACCTTTCAAAGTCATGCTTTTTAACAGTTTAACTTTACAGAAACAGAAAGTGAATAGGCATTCACATTACAAGGAACTAGTAGGGGATCAAATGCTACATTTCTGTGGCATTTAAGGACAGGGAGACATTCTCACACAGGAATTATATCAGTGGAAGCATTTGTGTTGAAAATTATTTTACGATTTACGAATTAATGTACACAGTGTTTTTACTCAAAAGGTTTTTTTCCTTATGCTCTATACACAACCACAAATTCTGATATTTGAAGCCTCCTCCCTATTGAAATACAAGCTAGTCTGTGTGACTTCTAAAAACTGATCTTCCCAATCTTAAAGCATATGTCAAAATATAACTGGGAAGACAATCCAATTTCCACATTAGCATACTCAGTAAAGCAAACTGGATGCTGACAGTACACCCTACAAGTTCTTCTCCACTTGCCATCGTCTGAAACAAGCCACTGCTGTCCAACTCCAGCAAGGGAGGCTGCAGTGGCTGAACTGAGACTTCCCGGTGTGTCGAACATAAAACTTCAGTTTACCAACTCGACGTTACCTCTCCTTCCTGTGTCAGGTCTGAACTCTGGGGGTGAGTATATGTACATGTGCTCTTTTGGAAGACTAGGGGAGAAGGCACACATGATGACTCCTTTTTGAAACTGGAATACCTCAGAAGTATCCTAGGCACATTTCTTGGCAAAGAGTTAAACATCTTACTTAAAAAAACAAACAAAAAAGCCAAAATTCCACTTTGATTTTCTGCTGCGCCTTTACCACCAGACGCAAGAATGGCAGAGCTGGTGAGGCTGGGACGTCACGCTGGGGCTGGCCCTGGGGTCCGCTGGCATCTCCACTTTGACCCCCTCCAAGTGGACCTTAAGTCTTCAAGCCCGGCACTAAGTGCCTCTGCATTCTCGAAAATCGCACCCGCGCCCGGGGCTCCGCGCCTGTAAAGCTCCGGGGACGGTCGGGCTCACGGGGCGCGCAGCCCCGGCCGCTCCCGGAGCCCCATCCGCTGCGAGGAGGGAACCCCGCTCGGGTGGCGCGGGCTGCGGCGGCTCCCAGACCCGGGCGCAGCGGCCGAGCCCACCCCGCGTGGCTTCGGGGCTCTGCACCGCTGCCCCTCTTTCTGGGCTCCCCTTCCCCGCGGAGCTCGCGCCCCTGCTGACTGACAACTTCCCACTTTCGGGAGCAGAAAACTTGTCCCCGCAACTCGGGGCGCCGGGGCGAGCGGGCAGCCCCCGCCGCGCCCCGCTCGCCGCAGCCCCGGGTCCCCGCGCCCCCGCCCCGGCGCCCCCGCGCACCTACCTTGGCGTCGCCCGCGTCCGGCTCCGCGTCGGAGAAGCCGAGTCCCGCCTCGAAGGCGGCGGCGGCGGGGGCCTCGCGCGGACCGGGCAGCAGCGCGGCGGCGAGCAGGGAGCACGCCAGGGAGCAGAAGCCCAGCGCGGGCATGGTGCCCCCGGAGCGCGAGCCGGCCCGGGCTGCGGTGCGCCCCGGCGACGCGCGGTGCCCTCCTCGGCCCTGCGGGGCGGCCCCGGGGCGCGCGGCGGCGGGGGCGGGCGCGGGGGCGCGGCCGGCGGGTCCGAGCCTCACAGCAGACCGGACATGCGAGCCCGCGGGCTGCGCCGCCGGCCGGAGGCGCCCGGGCGAGGGGGACAGCTCCCCGGCGCGCCGGGGCTCTCGGCCGGGGCGGGCGGGCGGGGCGCGGCGCCCTCTCCCCGCCGCGCTCAGCCCCTCGGCGGCCGCCGGAGCCCGCGGCCCGCTGCGCCCGGGCCTGCCCCGCGGAGACGAGCCGGGCGGCCCGAGCGGCCCTGGCGGCGCTGGCCGAGGAGCGGCGGGCGGGAGGGGCGCGGCGGGGCGCGGGCGGCGGCGGCGAGTCCCGGGAGCGGGGCGGCTCGGGCGCCTCCCGTGCGCGCGGGGCTGGGCGGCGGCGGCGCGGGGCAGGGGCAGGGCATGACTGATGCGCCCTCTGCCTGCGCTTATGTGAGAGAAAGGCCGAGCCCCGCTTCCCTCCCCTCGCTCTCCCGCGGAAGCGCGCCCGGCGCCCCGCCGCCCGCGCCGCCTCCCCGGCCGCCCCACCTCCCCCGCCCGGCGCGCCCCGGCCCTTCCCGCCCCGCCGGGGCGCGAGTTCGGCCGGGGCGGCGGCAGGCCGAGCCGGGGCGGGAGCCGAGAGGGGATGGGGGCGCGGGGGCCGACCCTTTGTCCTCGGCCGTTCCCGGGGTCCTGGCCCCTGCAGGCACGCCGCGCCCCGCGGTGCCCTGCTCGAGGTTTGGAAAGGGCCCCGGAGTTCCAGAAGTTC
>PVIJ01000564.1:231560-276254 GCA_004024925.1 Scalopus aquaticus
AACAAGGCAGGACCTGGGAACCAGCAGTGCCCCCCCCCAACACACACACACACACACACACACACACACACACCCCACACACACGCTTTCCCTTCATCTGGGTAACAAGGCGGGACCTGGGAACAGCAGTGCCCCCCAACACACACACACACACACACACACACACACACACGCGTGCGCGCACACGCACGCTTTCCCTTCATCTGGGTAACATAAGTTGCCTGGCGAAGCCATAACCACAGTTCTCTGAAGGCAGCTCTGTTGGGGAGGATGCTGGTGACTCCTTTGGTGTCTAAATGCCTGGCCCATGGGGACGACAGGCCACCACCCTCAGGAACAGCACCGGACACAGGCTGGGTCTTGCAAGAAGCTGGCTTGCAGCGGAAAGGGAGTGATGAAGAGAGACACGTGCTAAGCAGATTGTAGACGAGCCATCTGCAGAAAAGGGATTGCATCTCCCACTGGGGGATCTCCGGAGGCTGCAGGGTGCTGCTTATGTTGGCTGTCTGCTCCGGGACGCAGAGTGGGCAGGCTGCAGACTGCCACGCTCTGGGTTTCAGCAACTTACAGACATGCATGAAGCGGCTCACTTTTACTCCCGAGCTCCTTTTACATACACTCACCTTATAGGTTCATAAAATTTTATATGGGGAAGGAACTGTCTTTATCTAAGTCAGGTCTGAAACTCTCCTCAACCATCTACTTGAAAGCTGCAGTAGCACCTAGGACAGGGACACCTCTGCTGTGTGAGGCCCTTGGACGTTTTGGTGGCCTGGCTGCCGCAGTGTGGCCTTCAGCTTTCCCTTGCTTTTGACTGCTGCTCTTTCCCCAGTAAATCTAATCTAGCTCCCACATGTGAGTTCTTCAGCTATCTTGGAAATGTGTCATATTCTTCTGCAGATAGCTTTCCTGCCAGCTAACTGTCCCTCCCCCTTTAGGGTTTGACACTTCCAAGATCTCTCATCAACTGTAATCTAAGTTTTCCATGTTCTTTGTCTAATATGCTGCTCAGAACATGACTTAGTGCTTAAAGTGTTCCAGCCAGCTTGCATACAGGGTCCTCATTGCCCAGGTATTACGCATTTGTCCATGCAGCTGGGAGAGCGAAGTTTACTTTCTGGCAGCCCAATCAGTGTTGACTCACAAGAGCGTTGCTGTTTGGTCTCATCTTCATTACCCTGCATTTTTAAGTTGCTTTACTGTTTTGAACTTTATTATTTTTAAGTTCTAGCCACTCTGTCAGTCCATCATCACAGCTTGTTGAAATGTGGGGTGCTGAGGTTGCCCGCACTCATTCTTTTCCTTGCCTTCTGCTCTATGCACATTGGATCCATTTGCCATATTTGTCTTCAGATAAGGATGAAGCTGTCAAAAGGCAAAAGTAAAGAACAGCCTGGGGTTGGCTTTAAGTAGAAACTGAAGTGATGTTTAACTATTTCCTATTACAGAGATTCTCAGCTTTGCATTTGGAAACACAGCAAATTTCAAAATCACAGATCCAGTGTCCCATCAGGGATTCTGGCTTAACTGGTCAAGAGTAAGACTTAGGTATCAGGACCTTAAGAGGCAACCAAGTTGAGAATCTCGGGCACAGCCAGTGTCCCTGGAGCCTCCATAGTGTGAAGACTACAATACTGACAGAATCAAAGTCTTTTAAAAAGATATCAGATTAACTATTGTTTTTATTTGAAATACAGCCATAAGCATATACAGTCTTTCCTCAGCTTGAAAATGTTGCCTTCTTAGCATTTTCAGTAAAGACTGGCAGAAGATATATTTGAGTGGAAAAAAAAATCAACAGCCTCAAAATATTAGCTTGCATTGGTAAAAGCATCTTCTTTTCCTGATTTTTGAGTTTACCACTAGTCTCACACAGGTCCTTTGTACTTTTTTGATATTCAAATACAGTCTTTGGGATTGATACCATGTATAAACATGGCATGATGAAACTATAGACCAATTAGGTCAATGTGATTTAGTTGTTTCTTCTAGGAAATGTTAGCCAGGGAAAGATGAGATGGCATATTAGCCATGAAATCTACTTTTCCTTCCATAAATGCCCACAAATCAATATATAGGACAATAGTAATCTCACTTTGGGTAGCAGAGCAGTGATTAAGATCCTAATTTATCTGTGCAGCCAATCCCCAAGAAAAGATCATGCACTTTACCCAGTCCTACTTACTTCCCACTTTGAAAGAACCCCGTTAAGCTATATTAATCCAGACCCCATTGTCCTACAATTATTCTAATTCTGTCTTACCCTTTCAGAGACTCTTAAGTCTGTGAAAACAGTATTCTCCCCTTCTGCTGTAAGTTCTTCTAAAAGTAGTTTTTGTTTATCAAAAGGTTTCCTGGTGAAATTCGGGGAAGTTCAACCAGCTGGAAGTCCCACCGAGATCTTACTGATTCTTCCTTGCTGCTGAAGCCCAAGTCCTCATTTCAGAAATGGTGGCAACTGCGAAAGACTAGAAACATGGGGTAAGTCTCTGATTAGATCTCAGTTCCACATTCACCTCATCAAGCTACTCAATACCGAGTGTTTGTGTCCCCCAAGATTCCCTTTCAGGAGTCCTTTGATTTTGATCAGCTTTGCAAACATTTGTCCCTAGAGAAAACTGCCTTGCTGCTAGCAACAGTGCTCTATCGCACTCTTCTTTGCATTGTTAGCTGTTAGTAGTTGACAGCAGCAAGTTCCTGTGCAAACCTTACCTCGCCAAGGACTTCCCCTTTGTCCGGTTCCCTGTTGGAGGGGAAGACTCACGGGACTGGCGGCCCAGGACATACACGGCCCTTTGGCCTGAGCATTTCCAGACTGTTCTGGGTTGTCTCAGATGAAGCTCAAGGTCATGTCGTCTGCAGGCCAGGTTCTTGCCTGTTAGGTATGTTTACACTGTAACTAACACTGCTGAATCTATTTCTAAATGTTATAATTTTATACCAAAAATAATTTAGAATTTCAGTGGCAATTTTAGGTCACTTTTCATAAGAACAAAATTGTTCATTTCAGATATGCTTCAGAGTGGGAAAGGGAGTAAAATTCCAAACATTCAAAAACCTGTTTTTTTTTTTTTTTTACCAGTACAGGAACACTCACAACAGAAATTTGGATTCTACAATTCTCTAAATATTCTGCAAGAGACAAATGAAAATCATGAAATGTGGGTTCCTATGAGCTGGCTACTAGCTGGCCACGCATGGGCAGCTGAGACCTACTGGCTCTCTGCAGACCACAGCAGACCCCCCTCGACACCTACAGAGAACAGCCCGTATCACGAGCAGGCCCGGGGACGCCTAGGCCGCTGCTGACCTGATTACGTGACTGTTCCATGGTGGTCTCGGAAAACTCTGCCTGTGGTAACATCATACTTTGCTGACACTAATGTCTCTTGACAGATGGTCACGATGTCCCCTGCCCTGTCCCTCAGAAAGCTTTGTCCCCAATTCCAATCCCACCCCAGGACCTTATTCCTCATAGCATTGTCACATGACCAGCTTTTTCCAGCCGTGTGCTTTCAATAAATGGCCCAAGAACTTCTGCTCAAGTAGCAGAGTCTCACCTTGTAGACCTGCTCCACGGCTGCTGGGTCCCTCATCACGTTCCCGCCACAAAGCAGCAACAAAGTTCCTGTCACAACAACGAAAGACTTTGTCTCTGACATCTGCACATGATAGAACTTTCAAGCTTTCAGCCACCTATTCCTCACCTTCCTTCGTGGGGCCTTCTGTTATCCCAGCCCCCAAACTCTTTCTGATTAGCTCTCCTTCCTTCCTTAAGTCAGTTACTTAAAAGCTGAATTGCCTCTTAAAGTTACCCAGAGCTGAACAAGCTCCTTCTGCAGGAATTTAAACCCTGGTCACAGCTTAAGCTGAGAGTCATTTCCACTGACTGTCTCGTGCCTACGCAGGTTAAGCAGAAATTTCCCAAGATATTCACAGGAGTGACAGAACATGTATTTCAGGCTTCTCAGATCTACCTCAATTGCTTTCTGTGTTAGTGGGAACCTCGTATGCAATGAAATTGAGTGTAAAAGCACCATGAAGACCCTGCGTATGACTTAGTAAATTCCATAGTAAAATCAGAATTTAGAAAAACAGAACTGAGACATCTTTGGCATGTGGTCTGAGCCCACAGTGCTCACAAACAACAAAAAGATGCACACCTGGGAGAAGTCAGGGGTAGGCTCTTTCAGACCGCGGGAAACCCAGATGTCCATGTGGGAGCACGTGGCCACAGTCCTATCCTCGCTTTTTCTGAATGACCTTAGGGTACCTACTAGCCAGAGGAAACCTGGAAGGAAAAACCGTCCAATTTCCAGGCCTTCAAACCCTGATGGAAACTAAGGAGAGAAAAGAGAAAGGGGGATTTCAGTGAAACTTTCCCAAGTCACTCTCAAGCATTCATTAATTTCCCATTTCCTAGCTTCAAAAGGGAATCTTTAAATATTAAAGGTGACCCTGTAAATTTTGGTCTACTATGGGCACTTTACCATCAGCCCCAAGCCCTGCCACAAAGGCTGCTTCTGGGAGTTAAGCGACTCAAGTAGTCAACCTCTCCCCAACCTAGACTCCCCTCATTCCCCCTGATAACTCATCTTCAGACACTCTCAGAGGCAAACTGTGGGACTCAACGCTTGTTTGGGAGTGTGAAAAGTGACTGAAGAAATCACCTAAGGAGGAGCTCTAGACCCTTGAGAAGGGGCCACATCACTAGAAAACGTTAGTTGCAAACTTGCAAATCACTCACCCCAAGGACGTCAAATTGTTCGCTGCACTTTCTCCATGCAGGTGAGAAAAGTTCACTAAGGTTGCTGAGGTCTTCTCTGGCTGCACGTGCCACCTGCCCCTGGTATAAGCGCGCAGCCAGTGCCCAGCCTCAGGGCACCTGTGAGCACTTACACCTGGGCTCACCACGCCACTCACTGTGGATTTCAAATGTTCCATTCAGTATTTGCTAGTTTTCAAGAGGAAGGAAAAGTTTCATCAGCTGGAAGGGGATGGTTCTCAAAGTAGCAAAAAAGTTACTTGACTTGTGTTTTCAGTCTGGGGAGCCCAGCCTGCCGCTCCAGTCATAAAGAGCTTCACGGCACTAAAATCATTACTAGAAAACTGCACAAAGCTTTGCTGGTTACTCACAAATGTTATCACCCCGTCACCTGCAAGCCTCAGGAAGCGCAGAAACAGACAATAGTACTGTTCAACCCAAATGAGTGCTTAGCGACAGGTCACAGGTCTTCCTCTGAACTTGGGCGTGTGTATGGTAAATGAGAGAATTGTCAGGTTTTTCCACCCTCCTCCCAATTGTGGACCTCTGTGGGCCTCCATGCATGCCTAATGGTGGGCACCTGGAGTAGGTGTGCGTGTGCAGGAGTGGGCACACCTGAGCCAGAAACTGGGCTTATAAGCAGAGAAGAAGCAGCAGAAGAGAGCCCGAGAGAGTGAAGATTCAAGGGGGGCTGGGAGCCTCCCGGGCCCCCCAGCCCCACTGCCCGCCCTGGACCTGGCTGCCTCTCTAGAAGAGACCATTAAAAGCCTAAAAAGCCACCAAGGGCTCAGGACTCCTTCCCTTTAGACCCGTCTGCGCAGCTCCATGGAGAGACTGCACTCCTGGTGTCTTCTCGTCAGGACATCGTGTCTCCTGCAAACACTGAGCAAAGCAGTCTGAGGGACTCAGGGGACATAAGCAGGCATATCACCAACAGGTCTGGTGGCATTTACCTCATATTCTCCCAAGCAGCCTTTTAATGGCCTACAGCACTGATTTTTTTTGTTGATGTCTGTAAAAGACATTGCGAAAGAAAATGCGTAGGAACCATATTGGGAAAAAAACGATCAGGTAATTTTGACCACCGAACAGCTGTTAAACTTAGAGAGTAAATACCTGGTTTCTTGTGCCACAGCTGCAGACCAGGGCCTCCTGGAGTCTGTGTGCACTTCCCCCCTCTGTAGCTATTTTCTTTATTGTAGACTTAAGGTTCTGGGTAATTAACCAGTGATTGTTATTTCTTAACCAGTGAACATACAAGGTCACTAACACTGCCTCCTGTACCTTGGGTCATTCACTGCTGTGATTCAAATACTGGGAGAAATGTCTACGTGACTTGTCCAAAAACAACAATAAAGCTGTGTTTTGCCCTCATTTCCCTCTGAGTGCCAACAAGCTAGTGCCAATCCTTTGTTATGAAGTATTTGGTTTCACCCATAGTTGGATTCGATCATTGAGTTGACTTTTTATGTGGAAGCAGCACAACAAGACAGGTAACCGAAGTCAAAAACTCCCTAGAAAGAAAGGTTTCTGCCTCCACAGAAACCGCATTCAAGGACCAGTTCTCAGAGATAACATCTGTAAACAAGCTTTCATGGAGGAAAGATTTAGAAAGGGAACAAAGAACAGATGGTTTGTATTTAAGACCTGTCTCACATTCACAGACCTTCTGAAGAAGGCTTACTGTGGAGGTAAGTCTTGATTGCCTGGTCTACCCCAAGTGACCTCTGTGACCTTCTCCTCACCACATGGGGCTTATGTGTATATGACATTAGCTAATATTTTTAAGGAATGTAAAATAATAATCAGCATTTAATAGCCTCTCAATAGATCTTGGCTAGAGCATTGATAAAAACTCATATGTAAAAATAACTAAAAATAACTGGAATTTTTTTTTACCTCAGAGTATCCTTTATTCTTTTAAAAAAAATATTTATTTATTTATGCATACAAGAGCCAGGGTTTAGGCCAGAGGTGTGTGGAGATGGTGAGAGGATTCACCAGAGACAGAGTGGGGAGCAGAACAGGCAGAGTGAATGAAACGCACTGCTGAGGGGAGCAGCAGGCAAGGCAAGAGAGGTCTGCTGGGCCATGTGGGAAGCTTCCTGGCTAGGGACTGAACTACTATTGCAGTAGGGCTGAGACTTGACCCCTTGTGCCACCAGGGAGACCCTTCCCTTTATTTTTAAACATGAGAGCTACTCCTTGCTACCCTGATCTATCTGTTTAACTTTTCCTGTTAAGGGTTAGTTTCTCCCTTTTTATTTTTAATTTTTTTTAGCTTCCACTAAAATAAGAATAAAAGGATAGAGTTATCTGTTATTGATATCATGATATATAGTAATCTTTAGTTCTTCCTTATGTTTATGTATTTTTCCCATTTTTCACCCTTTAATTTAAATGCCACAAATGGATTTCTAACATCAGCTGTCTTTTCTTCACACTTTGAAAATGTGATTCCATGTATTCCTTCATCAAATGTTGCCACCAAGAAATCTGAAAACAATTTTAGCTTATAGCTATATGATACTTATTATGTGTCTGTTCAAATCTTTATGGGTTTTACATAACCTAATGCATTTGTTACTCCAACAATCTTTTCACATAGAAATGATTATGATCTAGAATAAATAAACGAGGAAACTGAGTTATGTAGTTTGAGGTTACCCTGACTCAGCTCCAGCATGCAGGTGATTAAGTACTGCCCTCTACTGCCTCGTTCAGAATGTTGATAAGTGTGTGTGTGTGTGTGTGTGTGTGTGTGTGTGTGTGTGTGTGTGTGTGACAGAGCGAGAGCGAGAGAGAGAGAGCGAGAGAGAGAGAGAGAGAGAGAGAGAGAGAGAGATTTCCATGAAATTATAGATTATATGTCTTCAAATAACACTGGTCAACAAATTTTTACAAAAGTGATGTTACTGAAATAAAATTAGCTATTTCCTATCAATTTGTATGTGTTCACCATGAATATGACAGTCAAATTCTAATTTGGGCTCTCGTTTTTTTTTGTAATCTGCAATAAATGGATGTTTACATCACGAAATGCATGCCAATAGGAATAGGCCTGTGGTTAATACCTGTAAAAAAATCAAGTCATAGACTACTTCTTAGATTTCTTCACTTATCTCTTGTACAGCTGTTCAGGAAAAGGATAGATGGAAGACGGTTTTCATCTGCAAAAGCACAGCCTGAAGGCTCAGTTTTGAAGAGTCTAGAAATAGTCTCTTGTGGGTCATGAGTGATTTCTAAGGCATTCATGAGGCCCTCAATATGGGAACAGAATACCAGAGTACTTTCCTTTCTGAAGAAAGGCTCCAACTGCTGGTGGCACTTTCAATATAAAGTAATTGTGACATCTTCTTCTAGAAGATTCCATTGTGGGAGTCTTGATCCTAGCAATTCTGCCTTGTTCTTGGATAAGTCCAAATCATGAACCAGGTCATTGAGTTCTTCCTGTGTTAGTCTGTGTGGGGTTGATGAGGCACCATAGTGAAAATCTGGATCACTGCATGCTGATGGGACAGGAGAAAAGCAGGTCGGCTCACCCTTGTCCTCATCAGATGAATCAAGAGAATATTCTGCTGGGGGTTCTGGAACAGGAAGTCCCTCACCATGTGGAACTGGTCTGAATGCAGACGGAATGTTTGGGTAGACTATTCTTGACATCTCTTGCTTCGTTATTCCACCGGAAAGAGGGGGAATCAAGAAGAAGCAACAGTCTTTTATGTGGTTGCTTGGCTCTCTCCACACCATGGGGACTGCAAACGGCATTGATGGTCTTTTGCCATTTAACCACTGTGAAAGCTGTGTTGTCCATGTAGCACAGCATATATGCGGGGCCCAAGGCTTGTCTTGGTCTCCAACCTTGCATCTGAAGTAAAGATGATAAGCTTTCTTCACTTGAGAAGTGATACTTTTCTTCTGGTTGCCAAATGTCACTTCCCCACAAATAGAGCAGAAATTGTCCATGCTATTAACGCACTTTCGAGGCATTCCTGTTCTGTATTGTGCCTACATGGATAAAACAATAACAGTTCTATGGAACAGAAGCTTAAACTGTCTCGCACAAAGTCTGAAATATTTTCAACGCTCTACCTTTGCGATAGGGCTTTCTATAGTGCACTGCTGACGTCAGCTTACTTCAGCAGCCGCCTGGCAGTAGTCTAGCATTGCATCAGAAAATGATGCAATCAACTCTGGATGATGTGTGCATGATGGTACTATGCAGTGCAATGCAATATTACATCATTCTAGGCTGATTTAGGATGTTGTTGCAGTCCTGTATAAATTCACACAGTGAAACATATAAAATGAATTACATGAAATAGCTTCAAAAAGAGAGCTAATAAAATTTTTTCAGGGTTATATGCATGTTCAGCACACCAAGATACTACAGATTAGGGCCTTTTTAAGTCAGTAATGATCTCAGTGTTGACCAGTGTAATTTATACAAACTTTCCCCCCTAATATAGTTCTAGAATTTCTTATGTATACATGTTGACATTTTGCCTTTATTCTCATGTGTTAATTTTTCTTGTATTTCTCCTATTCCATCTATTTCTCCTATCCCAATGCATTCTGGAATTTTTCACCTGATTTGAACTTACCTCCCATTATTTACATTGATGATTCTTCCCTTTCTCTCTACATGTATTTTCATATAAAATGTTCCTGCCATAAGTCACATAACATCACCTGCTTCACTTTTTTGACATGTTCCCATGGTTATTCCAAGAATAATTGAAAGTCCACCATATACCAAGTATGATTGCACATCCAACCCACCTGCCCAAGAAGGAATTTCTTTTCAGATTTTTATTTTTACTGATGCACAGAAGAACTGGGGTATAGACCAGAGGTGCGGATAATGAGCAGAATCACCAGAGACAGAGTGGGGAGCAGAACAGGCAGATTGACTGAAGTGCTCCGCTGAGGGGAGCAGTAGGGGAGACAAGGGAGGTCTACTGTGCCATGTGGGTCAGCTCCCTGCCTGGGGATTGAACTCACGCTGCTGTGGTTGCAATAGACTGATAGTGCGGAGACTTAACCCCTTGCACCGCCAGGGAGCCCCCAAGAAGAAACTTTGGAGTTAACTAGAATGGTGCTATTATCAGGAAATATTGATGTTTTTTAAACATGTCGTTCACAAACATGAGTGGTGTAATCACTATAATAACAATTTACTCATGAACCATCTCATAATTGGTTAGAACAATTGGCAGTCACGCTAATGCTTCTAAAGATTCATGTCCTTATAGAATTGATTCCATACTGTTTTCCATGAGCTGCGATTTCTTTCAGGTAGTACCACAACCCACCTTTCTAGATTAACTCCCTGTAATATTAGCCAACCCTGACAGAGGACTGGTAAACTATCTTGTTTCCATATCCCGTAAACTACCTCTCCTCAGGGCATTTTTTTTTTCTTGCTGATTCCACAGGGGAGACAATTTTTTCCAGTCTTGATGCTCATTAAAGTACATTTTTTAAGATCATGATCAAGTATTTCCTTCTAATGCATTAAAAAGAACTATTTTCTTCTTTGTGCTACCAGAGCATTATAATATAAATAGCCATTATTTTTGTGTATTTCATTATCTAAATGTATGTCTATTTCATTGTGTTTACTTCTTAAAGGGCATTTTCTCAATTATTAGCATCATGTCTAATAGATAAAAATAACTTGATGAAAGCTTGAACAATGGGTAGATCTCTTGCTTCTCTAGTTAAACAGAGCACATTATTTCTTCCTGTAGTTCTCATTCTTCTTTTCGTCTTCTTTTCCTTCTTCCCATCACCTCCTTCCTCCCCTTTCCAAATCAGTCTGATAAAAATTATATTTGTTCTGCCTTTGCCTTCTTGCTTAACTCTAACCAGCTCATATGTAGGGACTGGATTTCACTCATTTTCTTCCTTGTAACAGAATAATATCGTTTACTGAATTTAAATAAAGGCAAGCAAAGAATTTGAAACCAAATTTACTTATTCATTCATTTATAATTTTAAGATTTTAAAGGATATAATTAACATACAATAAATTCTGCAATGTAAGTATGCAATTCAATTAGTGTTTTCATATGTATCTAGCATGACATTTTACCACCACTATCAATATTGTGAACATATCCGTCATCTTCACAGCTTTCTTCAAGCTACTCTTTGTAGCTCCCCCACCTCCAGGCAACAATCGTCTGTTTTCTGCCATAGATAAATTTGCATTTTTGAGAATTTTTGAAACCATAATTATGTACTCTTTTGGGCCTCATGTTTTTTGTTTAGCATAATTATTTTGAGGTTCATCCATGTCATTGAGTATGTGAAAAGCTCATTCCTTTTTCTTGCTGATTAGTATTCCATGGTATAGATAGACCATAATTTTTCATCCATTCACCTGTTGATGAACATTTGCATTGTTCCAGTTTTTGATTATTACAAAGTTTACATGAGCATTCATATAGAGATATTTCTATGACAAAAGAACAAAAGCTCCCAAGAGATAATTATGTGGATTTTCTTTTTAAGTTGAGAGAAGGGGTTACTATCCCTTTTTATGAAGAAACAGGATGAGAAATAATCATTCTGAGTTCACACACTTCCTCAAAATTCATATGACTGTCTCCAAAATCTTTCATCTTTTTCTCCTTACCACATTAAATAAGGTTCAGTGAAGACAGAAGAACTGCATAAAAAAGTAGAGAAGCACAGAAAAAACTTAAATTTGGGTCTGTTGAAATTGAGGTAGTAGCAGCACACATAAGAGAATACAGCAGTTCTCTATGATTTTTGTCCCCCTTTGTTGGAACAATTAACTGATAGGATCTCTGATAGGATCTCTGAGATGCCCAAGTCCCTACCTGCTTAGTGTCCTCTGCACACAACAGATGACAGGAGCTCGTTATACCTGTCAAGGAATCGCACTAGCATTTTTAGAGAGCTGGATCAGTAATGCTTAGAAGAAATAAATATTCAGAACTTAAGTTATATTAAGTTTTTTTTAATGATCAAACTTGGGATGGATACCTGCCATCAAATCACTTTTATGTATACTCAGTCACATAACCAGTGCCCAGATTCTACCTCCTGCCTCTCTGATTTCCTTTCCTCCTCTCCAAATCTGTATGAATTCTCCAAATATTCCAGCTCATCAGTTTATCCATAGGTTTTCCTCTGTGTATTTCTTTATTCATATCATCGGTCTTTCAAAAACCCACATATGGTTGTTTCTCATTGGCCAAAATCATGTCAATAGCTCCACATCACCCATGAGATGACGTGCATGAGGGTTTGCGTGATTATTTTTTAATAGACTCCAGCTTGTTGTACCTTAAACGATGCTAGATCATTTGGAATTCCTTGAAGAAGTGCTGCTTTGTTAATGTCTATCACACTTTTAAATCTTCCGAATAAGTGTTTCTTCAGTGAATAAACAAGACTACCATTTAGTATGTTAAAATATAAACAGTGTGTGTGGGGGGTCTCAATGGTGGCATAGGGGTTAAAGTCTCAGCACTGTCAAGCAGCCACTGCAGCATGAGTTCGATTCCCGGCCAGGGAGCTGATCCACATGGCGCAGCAGACCTCTCCTGCCTCACCCGCTGCTCCCCTCAGCAGTGTACTTCAGTCGATCTGCCTGTTCTGCTCCCCACTCTGTCTCTGGTGAATCCTCTCACCCTCTGCACCTCTAGCCTACACCGCAGTTCTTGTATGCATAAATAAATAAATATATCTTTAAAAATATATAAACAGTGGGATTTCAGCTTCTGGTAGAGATGAAGTAGATTGATCAGACTAAGCAAGCTGCAAATGAAAAATGGTAAAATCAATCCTATCCCTTAACTTCATTCAAGAAGAGAAAACATACTTGACTTAATTGAACATGCTAACGAAATATACTAGATATAGACCTTTTCTTACCTGGATAAATTAAATCCACACTTGAGTTGACAAATACAATTTTTAATGAAGTCTCCTTCAGTTTAAGGATTTATTTATGATTATTGTGACAGAAAATTTATTTTTCGATCAATATTCTTTTTAAATGCAGTCAATAAAAAACTCAACACTCTGTGCTTGAACTGTCCACCATCAGGCATAAACTATAAGCCCATAGTGAACTTGACTTTTGTACTGGAGAGGGTTGAATATTCAGTTTGATAATCTATTTTCTTAATCTTAATCTATTTTCTTAATCTATTAAACATAAGTATTACAAAATAAGATAATGGGCCTTAGGATAAATGTGCTAAAACAAAGTATCAAGGACCAACTATCTCTTGTCTTTAAAAGAAACCACTGCACTTCTGTGGCAGGAAAGGCAGGCCTTAATTGCCCCTAAATGTTGCTGTGAGTGTTGGAAACACTCTACCTGCCATTAATACTTCTGCTATGTGCTCATTCAAGGAGCAACACATGTGGACATGATGTTCCTGCCACCTCAATGACTAGTCTGCTTTACTTCTTATATTCATATACACGGAGAAAACTGATAAAATATTACCTGCAGTTAGTCATAAGGACAGGGCCTACCTGGTGGCGTAAGGGGTTAAGTCTCAGCACTATGAAGCTATCAGCAGCCACTGCAGCATGAGTTCAATCCCCGGCCAGGGAGCTTCCCACATGGCATAGCAGACCTCTCCTGTCTCCCTGCTGTTCCCCTCAGCAGTGTACTTCAGTAGATCTGCCTGTTCTGCTCCCCACTCTGTCTCTGGTGAATCCTTTTACCATCTCACACCTCTGGCCTACCCCCCAGCTCTTGTATGCATAAATAAATAAATCTTTAATCATAAGGACACCTTTTATTTAACAAACTCGAGGAAATAATCTAGAGTTTTTTCCCCTGAACAATGATCAAGTTGCATTATTGGTACTGGACTTATCACTTACACTCACATGACAGAAAAGCCTTTACTACTAGAGTTTGTCAAGACAAAGAAAATGTGGAATTCTCTAAAACTGTCAGTGCTGAAATGTCCCAGCTCAATTTGCTTTACCAAAGATCAAGTTAGGAAAGCTGATCTTGTTTTCTAGACACTTAACTTTTTCCTATGTATCTTTACTTCTCATTTTGCCTGAGAGTCTCTTAAAGAGCATATCATATTTTAAAGTGGTTTTTTAGCGATGCAAATACAACAGTCCCGAATACATCAGTGTCACAGTAATTGTGTTCAGACTTAAGATAAGTCAAGCACTACAAAGCATACACTGAATACCTTTCCTCCAAGTGGCATTAATCTTCATAAGGCACACAATTTGGGTGACAAATCCATGCCATTTCAACCACAGGAACTATCGCGAGGCATTCATGTTTAATGGGAATATGAAAAGATGTATCAGGAGTAAAATTAGGAAGTATAGTCTTCTCTTTAATATTTATGAATTTTGGGGATGTTCCTTGAAAACTTAGATTCTCCTCCTTTTTGCTTACAGTGAAATGTCAGATCAGTGGGGAAGCATTTTGTTACTGATGGATGGGTTTTTCAGATGGTAGATTGGTGGCCCCAGTTTCCCTGCTGTCAGATATGTGTCCCCAAACTTCTGCAAGGTCAACAAGCCAAAATAGAGCGCGCACTTCACTGAGCAAGTATTTTGTCTTCCTATGTAACAGGGCTAGAGGATATTTCTAGTCCATTTTGAGATGAACATCACCTGTCTCTTAACATTGAAGGACAAAGTGGAACAAGCAATCAACTCTTTTAGCAAGGAACAGAAGTTGAAACATTTCAGGTAAGAAAATAAATTTAAAACATTACACTTGGAAGCTTTCCATGTATTTTTCCCCTCACATAACGTTATGAACAATCGTCATATTGAAAAGAAGGTTCCTAGCAGAAATCGCCTCAAATATTTTTCTCTTCCACCTTGTTGTCTTCTTTTCCTCTCACAAACCTTCTGAGACATCCCCTTTAGCCGGGACCCCATCTGCTAAGGAATCACTTGCATAGTGTAGCCCGAAGCTGTCCAACTTGATTTGAGCTACAGTTTTTAATAAATCTCTAACCAGTGCTTTACTTTTGTGTGTTTGTTCCTCAGACTAAAGCACACCGGGAACTTGAATCAGAGCCCCACCTGTGATTGGTTCTGTGAATTTTAGGGTGTTGTTTGCTCTCATTGGAAAGTGAAGGGAAAACACTCAACTTTGAGGCCAGTTCAAATGAGTATTGTTATGGACTAAACGTTTGTGATTCCTCAAAATACGTAAGTTGAAACCCTAACTCCCAAGACATTAGGAGGTGATTAGGTAATGAGGGCAAAGCTCTCATGAATAGGATTAATGTTCTTATAAGAAAACCCCACAGAGATCTCTGGCCCATCTCCCTGTCAGGACACCAGGAAAATGGTCGTGGCCAGACACCCAACACGCCTGGCTTTGGTCTTACCTCTGAGCCTCCAGAACTGTGAGAATAAGCGTCAATAAGCCATTCAAGCTCTGGCTTTTCATTTTATAGCCCCAAAGTCTAAGACAACAGCCTAGAAAATGCCTTCACACTGAAGTCAAAACGCTTTTAAAAATGAAAATAAGATTGCCACCGATTGGTTTTAAACCATATTAATCAGTTCCCATCACACTTAGAAAAAGGTCTGAACTGCTACCCCACCCCAGAGTTCTCTCATCTGACCTGCACCTTTTAGCCCCCTCGCCTACGGCTCCCCCTAGCTGTGCCCCAGGCCTCTCCCTCCTCCCCCATCATTTGTGTGGACTCCTGGCTGCGAGGGCGGGGCCTGCACGCCATCCCACACGCCTCACTCTTCCTGTGTTTCACTTTGCCACCCCGCTGTGTCCTCCAGGGCCGCCCCCACCACCATTCCTCTGTCCTGGGTAGCTGTCCTGGGCACTCTTGGCAACCTTGCCTAGTTTCAAATTCAGCCTCAATTCTACGATAAACTTCAAGTTCACTGACACATTTCCTCCACTGAAATGGAAGATGCACAAGAGCAGGGATTTTTTCTTAACCCATTGGCACATCCCATTGTCTCTTGCTACCTAGGGCTATGTTGGTCCACAAAGATAAATTCCTTTTCTTCACATCACCAAATAATGTCAACAAAATGCAGTGTTAGTCTGGGCAACTAAAAACTCTATAAAGCCCGTCGTCAGGAATTTGTAATATGATGAGGGGATCAACAGCAACAAAATCAGTAATAGAAAAACATAAATGAAAGTTAAACTTCAAAATAGAGTTGATCTACGCCTTGAAATCAATGTAAATGGCAGAACATGTTCTAGAGGGACTAATAACTGTTTCTGCTTCCTGGAGCATTACTGAAAGTTCGCATCCCTCTTCCTTGTAAAGTGAGGACTGTGTATGTGCCTCCTAGCCCACATGAGTGTATGCTGAACCAGAGTAATAGCTGTGTTTCTTTCTCAGGAAGAAAACATAGAAACAACAAAAAAACCAAGCTCAGAGAGTCTGGAAAGCATATTAACCAAGTGCTGCCACTCCCAAGTGTCTTTGAAGATGCCATCATGCGCTCTACTTGTAGGGACAGTAGGTAATAAATGAAGCCTTTCAATCCTAAGATGAGATTCCCCTGTTCAGTGTGTTTACCCTGAGTTCTGACAAAACCAGTAGTAGCTTAGTGTAAAAAGGAATGAGACCAACTTCGGTGTCATGAAGAAATTCTCCTATTTGAAAGAAGGATGAAAACAATTCTTAAGAGCTTTAGGTAGGAGGACATGGAAAAGGCTGCAAGATTCTCCCACTTCTCTAACTGCAGAGAGAGCTGGTCAAGTCTTTCAGGGATGCACTGTTCCAAAGCACCCCGCGTGCCTTTGGTCCTTATGAGGAGTATGCTTCCTTTAATTTAATTAATTTATTTTTTTATGCATACAAGAGCTGGGGTATAGGCCAGAGGTGTGGAGATAGGGGTGAGAGGATTCACCAGAGACAGAGTGGGAAGCAGAACAGGCAGATCTACTGAAGTACACTGCTGAGGGGAGCACCGGGCGAGATAGGAGAGGTCTGCTGCGCCATGTGGGAAGCTCCCTGGCTGGGGATGGAACCCAGGCTGATCCAACCCAGGCTTCAGTGGCTGGAGATAGCTTGATAGTGCTGAGACTTTAACCCCTGTGCCACCAGGGAGGCCCTTGTTTTCCATAGTGTTTTCTAAAATCAATTCAAACGGGTCCAGTAAGGAATTCAAAATTCCATCCCTCTATGAAAGCAACAAAATCCCAGTGAAAATGATCAGAATCAACATTTTCAGAAATCTGGAATCTAACCAATAGCTTGCAGCAACCAGTGGAATGCATAATAAAGGGGAAAAAAAAGGCCAAGTCTCAGTAAGAACACACAGCTTTGTGATGTTTTAACTTACACTGGTCCTGTTCCCTACTCACCACCTTGGCGGTGGCCTTGAAGATAACAGCCCACATTCCTGGTAGAAGTGCCAGGACTGGAGAGAGCAGAAAGGTTCTCATTTGCAAAGAATTGTGGTTGTTTGTTTTGACTTGTATCATGGCTCCCTGGAGGACTAGCTAAAAGGGTAATGTTTATCAGAAACATTTACAGGCAAATATATTAGTTGCTGCTGCCTGGGGCAATGGATCAAAGTCGAGGTAAAAAAATAGAACAACCCGACAGCTTAGAAGGAAAGTCTGAGCAGTGACATGCTTGTGAAATAAGGCCCAGAGAAAGCTCCAGTATGTTCCTGGGGATCTACAAGACCATTTCCATGCCTAGGGCTGTGCACTTGTTCGGAAAGACCTGAGAAGATCCAAATTCTCACCTCTGGCTGATTTCCAAGCTGTGAGCAAGTGGGAAGTGGAGGCTAAGGCAGAGTTCAAAATGCCTAACTGTGTGTTAGAAATGGCCCAACACACACACACACACACACATACACACACACACACACGCACACACACACGCACACACTACACACCTGAAAACACTGTCCATCACGAGCTTACCACTAAGCTAAAAGAAGAGAGGTTTCAGAGGCTAAACAAAACAAAGAATACAGGCTTTAAAAATTTAGTTCAATAAATAGCTAAACAGTTACAACAAGTAGCAGAAAACAAACCCTGAGGAAGAGAAAGAATCATATTTTCAGAGTGGTCACATGATATTATTTCAGTGTCCACTTTTCAAAATTAAATTATGAAACATGGAAAGAAATGAGAAAGTAGAATCAACACACAGGAAAAGAACAATTATTAGAAACTGTCTCTTAAGAAGGCAAGAGACTGAACCGAACACATAAAGACTTTGCCACCCATTTAAAATTTATTTAAATGGCTAAAGAAAACTGTGGCCATGAACTAAAGAAAACCATGAGAATGGTGTCTCACCAAATAGATAATATCAATGAAGATATGGAAATTACAAAAAAGAGCCAAATAGAAATTCTGGAATTGGAAAGTACAATATTTAAAATGGAAAACACACTACAAGGGCTCAATAGCAGAATTAAGGAAAGCCAGAGGAAAGAATCAAGGAACTTGAAGACAGGTCAATTGAGAGTATCCAATCTGATTAATAAAAATTAAAATGAACGAACAAAGAGAAATAACTCCTGTGAGTTACCATAAAGCATACCTGGTAGGTATAATGGTGTTCCAGATGAAGAGGATGAGAATGGGGAAGAATGAGAATTTGAAGTACTAATGGTAGAAAACAAAAACAATATGTACTGAAATGATTGAAAACAAAAGCGAGAATCTTAAAAACAGCACAATTATTCTACAAATTTGGAGGAAAAATTAAGATTTTCTAGATAAACAATCGCCACGAATGAGAGTTCATCACTAACAGACCTGCTGGACAAAAAGTACTAAAGGGAGTCCTTCAGAAACAGAGGGAAACTACCCGGTAACTTGAATCCACAGCAAGAAATAATGAACACTAGTAAAGGTCAGTATGCAGGTAAATATGAAAGTCAGTATCAAGGTATCTTTGCTTTGTTACTCTTGTTTTCTCCTACTTAATTTTAAAAACAGCTTCATCAAACAATAATGAGAAATCTATGTGGCTGCCTTGTATAAGGGAATAATTTGTGACAAAAAGGACATAAAGGAACTAAAAGATGCAAAATTTTTATACTATTGAAACTAAGTTTACAGAATTAAACTACATTGTTCTAAATTAATGTGAGTTGTAATGCCAAGGGTTTCCAGTAATAAAAATTATAGTAAAAGTAAAGATGAGTGGATTAAAATGTCACACAAGAAAATATCTAGTTACTGCAAAGAAGGCAGCTTTTAATAAAGGGAAAAAAGAACAAAAAGATGAAGATAGTTAAATTGAACAGAAAAATATCAGAAGTAAATCATCCTTTATCTGTAAATACATTAACTGTATGAGTTAAATTCTCTATTTAGAAAACTCAGATTGGTAGATGGATTAAAAAAATATGATGTGACTAAGAGACTCACTTTCAATTCAAAGACACAAACACCTAGTAAGCTAAAGTATGGGAAAAGCTATTTTATGCAAACAACTGGCAAAAGACTTGGATAGGCTATGCTAAAAGTAGACAAAGAGGCTTGAATATGAATATTCATAGCAGCATTATTCACAATGGCCAAATGATAGAAAGAACCCAAATGTTTATCAACTGATGAAGGGATAAAATATATTTAATCATAGAAAGGAATGAAGTACTGACTCATACTACCACAAGGATGAACCTTGAAAACTTTTATTTGTGCTAGTTAAAAGAAGCCAGAAATAAAGGGTCAGATGTTAGATTTCTATTTATATCAAATGTCAAGAATGGACAAATCCAGAAATGAACAAATCTAGAGACTGGGCAAATCCAGAGACAAAGTAGTTGCCAAGAGCCAGGGGTAGGAGAGACAGGAATGATGCTTTACGGACTTAGTGGTTTCCTTCGGGAATGATGGAAATTGGCCAATCGTGTTGGTTGCACAATTCTGATGGTTGAATATACTAAAAACCACTGAGATGGCTTCAGTCTCACTTTAAATGATGAAATACTTTAAAGTGGCTGAAAAGATGGCATTGAGCTAAGTGGATTTAATCTCTTGTAAAAAAAAAAAGATTCTTCTTAACCGAAAGACCTTAGTTTCAGATCCAACTGCTTCAATGACCATCTGCTTTCTGAGAGGGCCCTAGGCCTCCCAACCTTCCCCTTTCAATAATTTACGTTGTCCTACTAATTAATAATCGGGAGGAAAAAATGCTTTTTCAACATCTCTCTGCTAAAATTCAAAGAAGTAGGAATTTCATAGTTTACTTTGAATCTGTGGTATAACATGAAGATGAAGTAAACTTAAATAATTCAAAATAACAGCTGTAACGTAAAGACCTTATTGTTGGTTAATGCAGGGAAAAGAATGACCTACTCAATTTAAATCCAGCCAAGCTGCTCTTGGTGATAGTTGCCAGACTAGATATTTAAGGGCCCTAGTGTCTTGAAGGTTTCTTTCTTTTAGTGCAAGAATCCCCCCCCCCCCACCTTTTGATCAAAGCTCTCCACCTAACAAACATTCATAAAATGAGTGTGTCTGTACCTTCTCCAAAACACCCTCCTCTTGGGACTGCTGCTGGCACCTTGTCATCCTCTAGTGGCTATTCTCGAAAGCTCCATTCCGAGCTGATGTCACCTCAGCTTTCACCACACAAAATTGTCCTGTGGGGCTCACCACAGCCGCTGAGCATTTAGACTGCCTGACTTCTAGATGATCGTATCTGTGTTCACCGAGCTGCCTCTGCTTGAGCTCTGGTCCAGTGGAACGAATTATTCTGTTCATTTTTCCTTTCTCACTTTTCTGTCTCTATTCTCTATGCACCCTCTCCTATGCCAAAAAATATTCTGGAGAATTTCTTTTTTTCTATCTTGAGACCCAACTGGCACCATAGGATGGAGAATTCTATTAACAGTGTAAAAATCATAAAATATTCTTCTCCCTAGTTAGAAATAACAATGATTATAATAATCAGTATAAAAATATTCTAGTCGCCCTATAATAAGCTTTTCTCTTTGTACTGAGTGACCACGGCAGTTTCTCTTTCTCGCTGAGGTGCTCTCATAAAGCCTGTATGTTTTGGATCCCACAAGGGAACTTACTGAGACATAAAGAAACAGGTTATACTTTATACAATTTTGACTTTGGACTAAGTTTATGTGGGTGATTCCAACCATGGAAAAATCTAATAGCTGTTTTGCATAAAATTTAAGAATAAGTTTAAACTTAATAAGTATAAGAATAACAAAACTAAAGTCATATGAGTATGTAGGAATAGCATGTAGCCTTCATTGATTAAAAAGCTATTTTGGAAATAAATAATATTTTGGATTAAATGTTCTCTTTTGGAGCTAGTTTAATATCATCTTTTAATACTTCAAGTAAAGGAATCCCAGAATATTGCAGAAAAGCAGTTATGTTTCAGACTTTTGCTATTAAACATAATCACTAATAAAAATATATTCCCTTAAAAAATCTGTTTATGCTTTTTTATTTAAAGCCATTGCATTCCATATATTACCATAAATTATAAATTGTAAAAATATAGTAAACAGTTACATGTAAACCCAGAAAAAGCAAGATCTACATGTACTGTTCTAAAGAATATTCTATTGATTCTTTATCAAAAACCACAGTCCCGATTACTTAAATGTAAATGACGTACATTGTCTTTTGCCTGAATTTCTCACTCCCCTCACACTTAACAGTTTTGGCAAACTGGCAATGGAATCACTTTCAGGAAGGGGGGATAGGCCCGATAATACAATAATACAATCGTTTTTGATTGATTTTGCTAGTCAAGACATTTAAGAAGTATTTTCTAACAGGAAAAATATGTGCAAATATTCTTTCATTAACAAATTTTTAAATATGTTCAATCATTTTCTTTGATAATGTCATTGATGCACATTGAAAAATCCCTACTATTTGTAATTGACTTAACTGGGCTTTCTTTTGTAACTTTTCTAAGCTCTATTTTAAAAAAGTGCTCCTCTATATTAGAGTGATTTCTAAGAGTTTCATTTATACAAGTTGCATTAATCACTAGACTGTAAAATATTTAAGAGTACCTTGTGTTCTATATTATAGTGGGCAGTCAATATTGCTGAGAAGTTCAACACTCTTTTATCACTACATATTATATCTATTTGGCATAATTTTCATGTGATAGCTGCTTGAACTTGTACTCAAAACAAAACTCTGTGTCCCAAAGAGTTATGCAATTGGCTTATGAAAGACTTTATATATAGGTATGATTGAACCAATATTCTGTCTTATGTCACAGCTGTGCACTAAAATTCACTCCTTTAAGTTACACCACTACTAATTCCCTGACCAGCTTCCCTAGAAAAAGGGGAATTCTTTTAAGTCTGGTGCTGTGCTGTAAACATACTCCCGTTTATTTCAGCTAATGAGAAACAGGCCGTCTGGAAATGTGTCTCAGAGGAAAATACTGAGCATATCTTTAGAAAAAGCTCTTTAGTTTGATTGAAAAAATAACATTTGGTAATGCATAGTTAGCAAAACATTATCAAGCTGAAGCTAAGGCAAATTAGTTATAAAATATACTTGGTTATATCCACTTGGGCTTTTGAAAGGGCAAGATACTGATATTTGTGCATCTATCTAGTCTTCTTCCCTTTTCCCTTCCTGCAGTTCTATTACTGCCCCCCTCTTTCCCCACCCCGAGTTTCCACTCCTGCTGGGACTCTTCTCTGGTCTTGTTATCTCTCCTTGGGATTAACTGGGGATCTCTTCCTCTTTCTCTTTTGTTATGAGGTGTTTAATAGTTTATAGCCTTTTAATCTATGGTTCTTCCTGAAGATAGTTTCAAATAGCTTCTGGAGTGGCTTTAGATCCTTTCATTTGAAAAGTCACTAACTGTTCAATAATATTCTTTATTACTGGAATGTTTTGTAATCATTGCTTACTGAGCGCTGATTTTGTCCTTGAAGACAAAAAAAGCAAAGTTTCTTCAGAAGTCCCATTAACCTTTTTAATAGCTTTAAATTTTGACCTATCACTCTCCCATTCACCCCCATTCCTCATCTCTCTACCTTTTCTTTCCCACCTGGGCAAAACCAACCAACCAACCTAATTTTTATTTACTGGGAGTGGAGCTGTCTGAAGTTTTTACATTTATGGAATGTCTGTTGCAGACCTAAAAATGTTCTGTGCACCCTATGTATGCATATGTCTATATAGCATTTCATTTTTCTTACATTAGTTATATTTTATTCTTATATTAATAATATATTGCAGACGAATAAACTGAGGCTCAGAAATATTAACCACTCCAAATTATAAAATTTCATGACTCAAGCACATCTGAGAAGTCTCTATGCCTCATTCTCTCAAAGATAAATCTTTGAAATTGTATATATTTTTTGAGACTTAGGTATGAAGCTAAGTAACTTAGATAGTTCTAGAATCTGGGATTTCATTTTTGCTTCAAATGAAAATTAGCTTTTGAATGCAGGTATTGAGCTTCTACGTATCTGGTCTAGTGTTTTGAAGAGATGACTGCCTATTGAGGAGCACAGCTGACTTCATAATGTATAATCAGCAGACCTCAATGTCCTGTTTCTATTTCCAGGAGGAGATTCATGGCTTTTCGAAAAAGCTGACTTAGGGATATAGTCAAAGTTCCCTAACAGGTGTTCACAGTGAGTCTTTCCTGTGTCTTTTATTATAGTATTTTTCAGTGATACAATTTATGTTATAAAAAAATTTTTTAGACAAATAATGTCTCATATGACTTAATTCTTGAAATAAATCTGTAAGTATATAACCTTCCAGCACATAGCTGAAGAAACTGACTGAGGAGGTAAGAAAATTGCTCAGTGATTCACAGATGCTGAGTAGTAAAAACATCCTAGAAATGTAATGCTTCTGATTCAAAGCTCATTGCTCTTTTTACTCTATCACATTTAAGGATGACATGCCAGATTATATTCATTTGGTATGCACAGTGGGTTTGCAGCAAACATGTATTTAATTTATCTGAATTACTACAAGAAAAGGCCCAGGATGGAAATCACTTAAATTAAACAGATGATTGTGGCAGACATCTTCCTCAATAAGCATATGCCCCAGGCAATGGAGTCGATCAAACTTGAAAGAGTAATTTAGATTTGGAAAAATCCTGTGAACAAAAATCTTTGGTTGATTTCAAGGGCTTTCAACCATTGATAAAGAAGGAAAAAGTGTTTATCAACCTTAAGTAAGATGGTAATTTTGGGCTATAGGCAATCATTAAAAGAAAGATAATCTGGTATGTAATTGATTAAGGCAGAGCTACTTCCTCTTTGTAAAATAAGTAAATTGAACTCACTTCTATATTTTCTATTTCTTTTAAGTGGATCATTTGAATAATATAGTAGGTTTTCTAGTTCTTAATCACCTGCTTTAGAACCAAGATAACTCTAGCAATCAAGTTTTCAACCTGCAAAACCAAGGACTAAACACTGGCTCCATGTTAAATTTACCAAGGCACAAAGACACAAAAGTATGCTGAACTCATCTAACCATCTTTTCTATCATAATCAAAAAGTCTTTCCAATAGATAAGTTTCCAACCAATCAACCCATTTTTTTCTCCCATATTGTGATGATTAATTTTATGTGTCAACTTGACTTGGCTGAGGGATGTGCTGACAGCTGGTAAAAGATTTTTGGGTGTGTCGGGAGGGTGTTTCCAGAAGAGATTAACATTTGAATACATAGACTGAGTCAAGATCTGCCCTCACTAGATGGGTAAACATCATCTAATTCATTAAGGGCCCCAACAACAAAAAGAAGGCAGAAGGACAAAGTCCGCCTTTCTTCTTCTTCTTCTTTTTTTTAATATATATTTTTATTGTTATTTATGTCTTTTATATTTTGTATTCCCCTTGGGTAATCAACCACCAATTCACCCATGATCCATCTCCGTGGTCCATTGTGTTCTTTTCTACTCCATTTTGTGCCCTTATCCTCCCCTCCCCCTGCCCCTCCCCTCCACTGAGTGCCCCCCCCACCCCCCAGTGTCTCTCTCCTATTTGGTTGCCTCTCTTCTTGAGCTAGCAAGTCTACCTTTTGCTTCCCTGGGATGAAGGAGCTCCAAGTTCTCCAGATTTCAGAGTCAGAATTATAGCACTGGCTTCCCTGGTTCTCCAGTTGCAGAAAGCAGATCTTGGGACTTCATAACCTCCATAATAGTGTGAGCCAATTCCTCTAATAAATTTCTCTGTCTTCTTTCTGCCCCTCCCTCCTTCCTTCCCTCTTTCCCTCCTTCCCTCCCTCCCTCCTCTCTCTTTCTCCCCTCCACTCTCTCTCTCTATCCCCTACTTCTCTGGAGAGCCCTAATTTACAAATATTCCCCTAATTCAAAATCTGTTTCTAATGCATGGTGCTTATCTGTTCTGCAGTCTTTGGTAGTTGAAGCTTTAATATTACTGTTTCAATAAATAATGAATAAGGCAAAAACAGGGCAAAGACGTTCTTTGAGTTTACATATGCTTTACAAGAACATGTGTAAATATGTCAAACTATTGGAATAGTATCAGTAAGGAATATCTCCTCTTTGCTGAATGTCCTATGATCTTTCATCTACTCTTTTATCTTTCTAATTTTTTCTTGTACTTAAGGATATGATTAAATAAAGGCTAACAACAAATTTTTATCTCAATCATCTTTGAAAATATTTTCTTATAAGCCTAGCTTGTCTACCTTTTTTCAGGTAGACACTGTTATATGTCATAATTAAATTGAAAGGAACTCAAATGCTAATATGGTTAATCTGTTTTTATTGGCTTCAGTTCTTTATTTTTATCCTTAGCCAGAAAAAGATGAGTTGTATTTTTCAATTCTCTGTGTGTATTCTGATTCCTATTCTGGGTGTGTTTCATTTTGATGCCTATTCTGGGTATCATAAGGGACAGTATAATTATGCAATTTCATCTCAGCTATAAATATAAGACGTGTGAAGGGCATAGGTATCTAAAATCAATGAAATGCTTTCCTTGTGATTGTAAAGCTTATGATATTTCAAAAGCAATTATTATATTTCTTGAGTGAGAAACTTCCTAAATAGACTGTGATATTTACTTAAGTATTCTATGTGACCATGAATATATTATGTTAGAGATACTAAACAATATTTTGGAGAATGTTGGAAATTGTTTTAAAGCACTAGAGGTATGTTATTCCTGTTATCAAAAGAGGCATTAAAGAAAAAATTACACGTTAAGAGTTAAAGAAAAAAAAATCACATGTAAGAGTAAAATGGATACCATTACATTGTTTGAGTGAACACTTTCAATGATTTGTAACTAAGGCAATTTTGCCAGCACATTTAAAACAAAAATTCCACTGGATCCCAGTAATGATATCATTTTAGAGGCTTGAATCATCAATATAAGTAGAGAATTGTTTATTACATTTCAAATCCATTGCAGGATTTTTCATGATAAATATATCACAGTGTCAGAATTTTAAGACAACATGTTAAATATGTTACAAGGGATTCAAACAGAAAGCAGAATCTAAATGATTAACTGATATACTTTTGTTTTTATTTATCAATACTCTCATTTAGGTAAGTTCAATTTTAGATCACCTTTGCATAGTTTCTGATTATAACATTCTATCAAATAAAAAAAAGAAAATGGGCATGATACATTTGACATCCATTTAAATGCATAATGAATCTACTTTTCTAATTATTGGTCACAGTGTTACACTCCTAACAGCCTTTTCTTTGAGGGAGCAAAATATCTTAGTCAAGACCTGGATATAGCTGATAAAAAATTGTTCTTAACAATTATTAGAATACTAATGGTTATTATATCAAAGTTGTGGATGCAATAAGAATTTGCTTGCCAAAACTTTAATTAACGTGATGATAGTATAAAAATTTGCTATGAAAGATTACCTTTTAATATGACTTCTCACTGAGGATGGCAGCAAAGGAACAATTTTAGTGATTCTTAAGCACCTATTTCTTAGAACTATGGCAGGAACTGTACCTAAGCTTTCTTTGAACACAGTAATAATGTCACTTATTTCCAGTTGAAAGCATTCCACTATAACATCTGTTTCCTTGTTTATGGTATAATCATGGGAAGTTCACCTAAGGGTAGAGTGGTAAGTGTAGAAAGTTTGGGCTGATTGCAACACGTTGGGACTGGATTTGGCCTTCCAATAAAGGATTACTTGGTCCAAAAGTTTTAACACACAGCATCTGGTATTCGGGATAACATCATGTTTTTCTAAAAACCCTACTCGAAGTTTTGGCTGAGTAGCATCCCACAGTATTTGTGGTCCTTTGCCAGCTTTTCTTGCCCAGGCAAAGCTTCATTGTCATCACTCCACTGGCATCCACTCAATACCTGTAAATAACTAACATGCTCTAGTAATCTCGGAAAGCAAATCCTTTGTAGGATGGGATAGATAGCTATATAAACCATAATGAATTAACATCTCGCATGCATTGCCATGAAAATCAGAGCTTTGTGGTCCTTCACATCTAATCTAGCAGCAAACTTTCAGTGTCAAGACAACCTCTTGACAACTACTTGAGTTAATTTGAAATTAGGTAAATTAAGGAAAGTACGTAAGCTTTCCTTCAACTGAATGCAAATGAACTTCTAAAACAAGGAAAAGTAAATTTTTTCCCATGATTTTATGATCGGTGATCACCATGAATAATGGCTCAAATGCACTAAAGCTACTGATACAAGGATGGTTAATCTTTGAAAGCTTGTTAGTGTTTCTTGGAGAACCCAGCTCTCCAATTATTACTTTTTAAATATAGGTGCATAAATCCTTATTTTAGTTTGAACAACAACAGTAACAAAAATGTTGCTAGAACAAGACAGATCTGGGTTTAAATTCCGTATCCTTGGCATGTAGTAACTACACATGAGGCCACGTTCCTCTTCCTAAAATTGAGTAAATGCAGGTGCACTGTCCCTCAGTCACTGTTTTAAAACCATGAGCCATTGAAAACAATTTTTGTCTTGTTTGGCAGCAAAACCTGGTCTGAACCCATTGTCAACAAATCTGAAATCTGAAAGAACTGATATGAAGCTATTTATATAACCTCCACTTATTCTATTTGTCTAGGTGTTCATACATTTCACTGAGAACGATCGTTATTGGTTACCAGGACATATCTCAGATCCTAAAATCTGAGGATTCTGGATTCTGAGATATAGTTAGCATGAGGGATTTCTTGTAAGGAATTACGGACCTGCGGTAGCACCAAAAAAGATTAATATGCAGAGTAAGAAATGACTTTTCATTAATAGTGCCTGACACCAAGGAGGTCTGCAACAAATACCTTTTTCCTTGTTCCTTTACAGAGAAATGCTCTCTGTAAAATTATATTCACATTAGACAATTTATTTCCCTTTCCCCCCCATAAAGATGTGATGATGTGATGATATCATTGAAAAAGAATAATTTGGAAGTTAAATCTATAAGACGTAATAAACAAGCCACCATCATAAATTTGGACTGCTTCACCACAATTTTACAAAATTGTAAAGGCTATGCCAGGAACGATTTCTAATGACCTTACTTGAATTATAGGGCGGGCAGCACACTGTGACCAGCACAAACTTAAAGATTAACTCTTTAAAAAAAAAAAAGCAATAAAAGGCCTCCCTGGTGGTGCAAAGGGTTAAGTCTCAGCACTATGAAGCTATCCAGAGCCATTGCAGCCCGAGTTCAATCCCCGGCCAGGGAGCTGACCCACATGGCATGGCAGACCTCTCCTGCCTCTCCCACTGCTCCCCTCAGCAGTGTATTTCAGTAGATCAGCCTGCCCTGCTCCCCACTCTCTCTCTGGTAAATCCTCTCACCCTGCCCCCCGCCACACCTCTGGCCTATCCCCCAGCTTGTATACATAAATAAATAAATCTTTTTAAAAATTAGACAATAGAGGAAATTATTTAGAAGGAAAGCCTAAATATTTCAACTGCTTTTTGGCTGAGGAAGTGGATAAAGAGTAGGCTAACGGGCACATATTTGGGGACTATCTCATCCAAGGTCAGTGGGAAAAGAGCAAACATACTAGGGTGAATCGCCTTGCAACACATTAGTTGTTCTCATCCATCAATTCAAAATGATGATGGACCCACTTACCATTCTGCTTTTAAATTTTCCAGTTTTCCAAGTGTATCTTAGATATTGCCTTCTTCTTAGGACACTCTAAATGCTGTTTACTATGTCAAAATTAATTGTCTGGAGACACACAGTGATAGCAGTTGCAATATCTGTTTCATCAGTGGAGTTAATGCTCCTTTGTAAACATGAAACTAGGTTAAAGATATGCAAAGAGAAACTTGGGAAGCAAAATATTTTATGAAGATTCTTTATATTGCAGGTACATTATGGCATAGAGTAATCATGTCAATTAACACTTCAAGAACAGCAGCAGAAGGTCAATATAGATAAATGCAGATTATCCAGAAGTAGTACAGGTAAGACTGGAATCACTCTGCTTAGAGGAGCCACAGGTATGACGTTCCATTTCACACATGAGGCTTTCAAGGAAGACTACATTGAAAAGATCTCTCTATTTAAATAACATTATGTTGGACAAATACTCAACTATAAATAGGAGAATATTGGCAAGTTTTAACATCATGAAAATTGGAGCATGGCATTCTTTATGATGGGGGAAAAGTGTCATGATTTTCCCTCATGGATTTCCTTGACAGAATGTCAGGAAAATCCTACTGTGTCACTTTAAAGGAGAGAAGAATGAGGACGGTGTACTTTGTAAAAAAGGAATAGACACCAATTGTTGGGAGCAAAACCAGCATGGGGGAGCAAAGTAGAGGACTCTCTGAATGGAGATTTTAGCCTTAGAGAGATTTAATTACTACCCATCACTTCTTTGACTTACAGACTCCTAAAATGCTTGCATGGGTGCTGTGTGGAAGGTCTCAACACGAGCTGGGTCGGTCTCCTGGTTAGTATCACCTGTCAATTGGCTAGGCCATAACCCCGCCCTCCTGATGTAATCAAACACTCACCTAGGTGTGGCTAGAAGGTAACTCGTCAGTGGGGTTAGCATCTATGATCAGTTGATTCCATTAACGATGATTCTAGATAATTTGGACTACATCCAACCAGCTGGAAAACCTTGACAGCAAAACTCAGGTTTCCTGGGGAAGAAGAAATTCATACCAAAACTGAAGCATTAACTCTCGTTGGAATTTTTGGTTCACCCACCTGTCCGCCATAGTTCAGCATTGCAAGCCCTCCCAACATGTGAGCCAATTCTTAATTGTTTCCCTGGAGAAAGCTGACTTACACAATCACTATATTCTGTTTCATAATTTGGAAAGATACACACAGAAATCACAAAAATCCTACACTCTGACGGTAAAACCATTTTCAGTAGTGAAAATTTATACTGCAAACAGGGATCTACCTCAAAAGAAGGTAGTTTGACACTGACTAAGATTACACTGGTCAACAGTGAGATCATAACTGACTTAAAAAGACCCCTAATCTGTAGTATCTTGGTGTGCTGAACATGAATATAACCCTGAAAATTTTTTATTAGCTCTCGTTTTGAACATATTTCATATAATTCATTTTATGTTTCACCGTGTAAATTTATCCAGTAGGATTGCAACAACATCCTAAATCAGCCTCGAATGATGTAATATTGCATCACATTGCATAATACCATCATGCACACATCTTCCAGAGTTGATTGCATCATTCTCTGATGCAATGCAAGACTACTGCCAGGCGGCTGCTGAAGTAAGCTGACATAAGCAGTGCACTATCTAAAGCCCCGTCAGAAAGGTTGAGCATTGAAAATATTTCAGACTTTGTGCGAGACAGTTTAAGTTACTGTTCCATAGAAATGTTATTATTTTATCCATGTAGGCACAATACAGAACAGGAATGCCTCGAAAGTGCATTAATAGTGTGGACAATTTCTGCTGGATTCGTGGGGAAGTGACATTTGCCAACCAGAAGAAAAGTATCACTTCTCAAGTGAAGAAGCCTTATCATCTTGACTTCGGATGCAAGGTTGGTGACCAAGACAAGCCTTGGGCCCCGCATATATGCTGTGATGCAAGTACAACACAGCTTTCACAGTGGTTCAATGGCAAAAGACCATCAATGCCGTTTGCAGTCCCCATGGTGTGGAGAGAGCCAAGCAACCACATAAAAGACTGATGCTTCTGCTTGATTTCCCCTCTTTGGAATAACGAAGCAAGAGAAGTCGAGAATAGTCTACCCAAACATTCTGTCTGCACTGAGATGACCGGTTCAACGACTTGCTGCAGGGTGATGTGAACCAAGCATGGAATGCTTTTTGCCTAGTGTCTACAAACTTTCTTGAGAATGTTAGGGCAGAAAACTACAAGGACCTAGTAGAAGACATGCTGATGCAGTATCAGAAACTGGGCTGCCATACGTCTCTAAAGATCCACTTCCTTTATCCCCATCTGGATTTCTTCCCTGAAAACTGTGGTATGGTTAGCGATGAACATGGTGAACATTTTCATCAAGATATCACATCAATGGAACAAAGATAGCAGGGAAAATGGTCCACTGCAATGCTGGCTGACGACTGCTGGCCACTCCCCAGAGATGCTCCTGAACAGCTGTACAAGGGACAAGCAAAGAAACCTAAGAAGTAGTCTCTGACTTGGTTTTTTACAGGTAGTAACCACAGGCCTATTCCTATTGGCATGCATTTCGTGATGTAAACATCCATTTATTGCAGATTACAAAAAAAACAAACAAACTAGAGCCAATATTAGAATTTGACTGTCATATTCGTGTTGAGCACATACAAATGGATAGGAAATGACTAATTCTATTTCAGTGATAATGACTTCTGTAAAAATTTGTTGACCAGTGATAGACAATGACTGCGGAGTAAATGAAGGTTGTTCAGGCTTTTGCGATGCTGGCCTGTGGCTTTCACCTGCGGCCTTGAATGCGGAATTGCTTGGAAGCGTGGGCTCGGGGCACGCATGTTTGATGGTAGACACCTGGAGTGTGGTATGGGCATGTGTGAGTGGGCACACCTGGGCCTGGAGGTGGACCAGGTAAGGGTGGCGTCACCAGGGAACAGTGGCGGCGACGAACAGCTATGCGAACAGATAGGAGATCTCGCCAGAGAAAGCCCAGAGGAGAAAAGCTTACAGTTTCCCCAGAGGCCTCCACTCGGCCTCCCTCCCCTTTGGTCCCACCCCTAACCTCAGCTCTGCAGTTGTATTCCACAGGTCTGAAAAAACATTATTCTTATCAGTAGCCACAAAACAGCATTGCTAGTCAGGTCAACAATGATATTATGGCCCCCTTTTCCTAGAAAGTGTCTTCTAAATGGTGACAATTTTGCTTAGTATTGTTGCCAGTGCTGATGGGTGTTTGTCTGACTTTAACCAACTAACCTCCCAGGATTTTGAAAAGCCAATAATAGGTGTCAAGTGAGAAGCGCTTATTGCGGATCACACTTGGAAGAGGGGCAGCAAACAAACGCCATGGCCCATATCTTACCTGAGAGTTTTGGGGTCCTGGTTTTGGGGAGTGATTACAGGGCAGAGCAGCAGGAGGTAGTGGGATAACATGTTCTGGCGCACAGAAGGGCTGCATGCTTCGCTATATGTCATGTATCTCATTAGCCTCTGAAATCTCCCGCGAGGGGGCGTGTGCTTTAGCCGCTACCAGGCCCAGGTCTGCAAGGACATCAAGTTTTAGCTGGTCTGGAGTCTGCCCAAAAGCAGGACGCCTCTGCAGGTTTGTCTGTTTCTTCCTGGTGATTGACTGGCTGCGGCCTGTTAACACTTTGTGTGCCGGTGCCCTTTAAATTTACCAGCCCTTGGGGCCGGCCATTTTCTGTGCCACCGCATGAATGGTATAAGCATTCACTAAAACACACACAACTCCTGAACTACTGGATATTAAAAAAACTGTAATATCTCTCATTAAACACCTTACACTTTCACCAAAACAATGTGTAAAGCTTCTAGACTGAGTACGATCAAAGAAATAGCTCCTAATAGTTCCAAATCAATCCACCGTGGCGTGAAAAACCAGAGACTAGATGAACACGTATGAATACGTGAGCGGCCACCTGATACTGGTAACAAACACACATAGTAATAAGTGAGCAGACAACAAAGTGTTAACTTTGGGGCTAAATAACAGAAAAATTAGGTAAGAAAGGCTTAGTTTCAAGTGGGCCAGTAACAAAGTCACATATTTATGTCTTGAAAAGAAAATCTATCTTTTTCTGGGATAAGTGCTATCCCAGATAAGGGCCTTTGGCTTCCAGGCAACAGATAACTTCCTCAGGTAATTATGTATAGTGGCTACTCCATAAACAACAGAAGCTCTAAAGGTCTCACCAGGGATTACAAATAGGGGTGTGTGGTTCTGGGTTTGACTTGAATGGAAATGAGCTCAGTGGAGCTGATTTCACCAGTTCAAATATGCATAAGAAGTAATCTAACATCTGATGTGCTTAAATTACCGTACAAAAGAATATCTGAAATACTGCAGTGAAACTCCTGTTTTAATGTTCCTTTGCTGACTTGAGAGCAATTTCATTAAGACAAGACAATACACAATTCTCAGTGACAAAATCACCAGGTCTATCCACCTAAAGTTCAGTATCAAGCTGTTCTACTTTTGTTTTAATTGAATGGGAACTAGAGTTCTTTCAACTTTTAATGGTTGAATTGTTGATGCTAAAGAAAACTCTAAGAAAAAAAGGTTTTCTTTTGTTGCTAATGATTTTGCTAGCTATGCATCAAAAGAGAAGGTTTTAACTTAAATAAAGATGAGTGGGTGGAGGAACAATGAGGAGACAAGCATATTTTGCTTTAATGTAGTATTTATGGGGGGTAAAGGAAAAGAGAAAGAAAGGAAAGGAATCAACTGTTCTTCCCCATTCAGTCTGTGTCAGCTAAATATTTCCATAAATTTTGTGGGAGAATTTTTCCAGTGTTCTACTGAATTTTTTCATAATTCTACTGATGAGTCACCTGAGATAGGTAGATTTGAAATGCTTTACTAGACAGAAAAATGCAAGTATTTGAAACTACAAAAAATGCAATCAACTTGATTCACTTGTAGTGTATCACAAACAGCTAAATTTCACTCTCTAGAGCAGAAAAAAGAAACTTTTAAGTGGTAAGAGGTTTTTGGAGGGAAGAAAATGATTCTTCAACATATACTCATAAAAATCTACAGACAAAAATTTAATTGACTATAATTTTCTACAAATATACTTAAAAATCCCATTTTTGTACTCTAATTCTAAATATATTTGTATAGGAATTTTTCTTGCTTACATCTAGTTTAGATAAGGGAAGTTTGTTTTTTTTAAAAATAATAATGTTTGGGGCATGTCAAACTTACCATGTTCTTTATTTCCCTCCAACATTCTACAAAAGTTTCTAAGGATGTCAAAATGTTTAAAATTAAAATTAGCATAAACATCATTTTGGGCAATATTGCTTATGTTCCTATTTTGCTCTCCATCCTCTTGCCCACTATACCAAACTGCTTGAAATTCTTTTTTTAAAAATTAATTTATTTATGCAAACAAGAACTATGGCATAGGCCAGAGGTGTATGTGTGTGTGTGTGGGGGGGGGGTGGTGAGAGGATTCACCAGAGACAGAGTGGGGAGCAAAATAGGCAGACTGACTGAAATATACTGCTGAGGGGAGCAGCGGGCGAGACAGGAGAGGTCTGCTGTCCCATGTGGGTCAGCTCCCTGGCCGGGGATTGAACCCATGCTACAGTGGCTGCTGATAGCTTCACAGTGCTGTGACTTAACCCCTGTGCCATCAGGGAGGCCCTTGAAAATCTTTTAATTAGGAACAAATCAGTTCCTTCTTTGAACAGAGTTAGAGTTTAAATATTGCTCTTTAGTCAGCCTAGGTAAAAGTAAATTGCAAGCTGGTAGGATAACAGTTGCCCTAAGTTCTGTTTGAACAGGTAGACTGGTGAGCCAGTCCCAACACTCTGCTCAAACAGTTTGGCCGTCCAGACTGACCAAAGGCACCACACTAGACAAAAACCTTATGCATTGACTCAGGACTGTCTCACAATTTCCTGAAGGCAGAGAGCTAAGAACCCTGAGTGGAAAGTTGGAAGGTAGCGTGTCTGAGCGTAACTCAGAGAAAGCTATGGCCCTGCTGTCCTCATCCCCATCTCATGGACCTGCCCTTCAAGTTCCCCTACTAACTTCTCTCAAGGAGCATGCCTAAAATTCTCCTTTTCTGCATTGGTTCCCTCATGCATAAGTCTCTAATAAAGCTTTGCCTGGTTCACCAGAAACTCTCTGGTGAATTCTTTCTCATAGGTTTCCTGACTCAGGTGTTTCTAAGGCTGCATCACACTATGTCATAGAAAAAATGTTTAAAAAGTCATGAATTGCATGAAAATAGAGGTCTCCTACCTGATAGTATAGTTTACTAATAATAGGTGTTTCTGAGCTTAATCCATGGGATAGTCAGGAAGTCAGGAACCCTAGACTCACATCTCATCACGGTTTATCTCTCAGAGGACATAGTCACAGGAGCAATAGAAATTTGATTTGGAGATGAGAGAAATTTAGAGATGAATGACTGGCAACATGAAATAATCTCAGGGTTCAGGGTTTCAGGTAAAATATGTTCAAGGATATGATTTTAACCTAAGGTGAAATTGACGATTACTACTTTTGTCATTTTCAAGACCCGTGAGCCCACATATGCTAGGCTTACCTGATTTCTATCACGGGGTGAATGAAAAAGTTGAATCTGAGAGACAAAGACAATACTGTCTTTCTTTACCCACAACAACCACCTTGGAAAATTTGGCTCAGGTAGGATTATCAGAAAGAAATAGGAAGCATAAACAGTCCATTGTCCTCCCTAATGATTCATTAATCAGGGAGTAAAAAAAGCCAGCATGAAACCTCCGTCCTAATTTCCAGATAAAACAACATTGCTAATATGAATCAGATTTTACGTATGAGACTAACATGCAGGGGAAATAAGACGATAAAGAAGAGCGTAGATGTATTCTCTTCAGTGGGTTCCCCTCACAGATTGGGAAACTATGTTCGTTTTTATAAAACAAAAGATGAGAAACAATAAGATGACTTTTATAAAACAATAACATGAGGAAAAAATATGTCATGAATAATATTAAGGGAAAAAATTAACCAAATTTAAATGTTTCTTTCTTGCAGGTCTTTTTAAAGACTAATATGCCAAAGTACCTTGTGAATTTTCCTGAGGGAGGAATTTTATCATTGAGGTTCATATTCCAACTTCTTTGGCCACGAAACCATCACTGAGCACCTTCTCTCAGGAGTAGTGAAAAAGAGATGCCATTTGGGAAACACTGATCAAAAATGGACAAGTGGAGAACTCACCTCACAAGTATATAAATCCTTCCTGCCTAAAACAGCCAATAAATGTACAAAATGGATGACCAAATGCTATGTAATGCGCTGGACTCCAGACCAAAGGCAGTGATTGCTGAGAGACAGAAAACAAACAAAGATATCCTTGCAATTTACTCAATTTATTGCTGTGATTGAGTTTCCAGCTGTGGTGTGAAGAGGAGGAACTCGGACGGAACGCTGTGGAGTCCCTCAATTAAGAATACAGCGCTAAGAGTCCATGGAAATCAAGGCAGCTAGAATTTCCAGCTGAGTACTAGAGAGAACAGAATTGGGCAGGTAAAGTTGTTTAATGCATCTTTACCCCACATAATTAACTTGGGTGCGTGTGTTTGGTGAGAATGTTGGTGATCGACTCTCAGTAAATTTCAAGTACACAAAACCATGCTATTACTTCTAGTCTCCATCTTGTATTTTGTATTGTTTTTTCAATTCCACATAGAAGCGATTCTATACTGTACTGGTCTTTCTATATCCAGGTTATTTCACTTAAGTTAATGCTCCCTGCATTCAATCACATTGTTGCAAATGGTAAGATTGCCTTCATTTTTACGGCTAAAGAATATTTCATGTGCTTCTGGGAATACTTAAAAAGCATTTTCTTCAAGCAAGGCAGAAAGCTTCTGTGTGTGGGATTACTAAACAGAAATTGTATCATTATCATCAACCGAATCTTCAACTTCCAGAATTAAAAGAGAAATAAGTCAACCTTAACTGCTATTTTGCAGAGAGGAAGGACAGTATAACATCTTTAATGGAATCATTGCTGAAAGATTGACTTTGGACTCAAAGATCTGTAATTATCTCACGTTCTGCAACTGTAATATGAAAGAAATAATGCTTACAATAGAACAGAAATTGTCTCCGTGAACTAACCGTTTCTCAGCACTAAGCTGGGCAGTACACAGTGTTAGACCTTTTCTTCATTATCCAGAATCTCTTCATTTAAAGGTCGATGACATAAAATGGAGCTTTTTTTTTCTTTTTGGATGACGACTCCAGCACATTGTAGGGCAATGTATTTAGCTGTCCTTTAAAATAGTTCTCAAAATTCTGAGTCAAGATTCTTACCAGAAATTCTTTCTACTCTTCCTTTTTGCAAATCCTTATAACCTTAGAACACCCTTCTTTTTCCACATAAAGTTTTCAAGCTTTCCTTATACAGAACAAGAATTCCAAGCTATGCTGAATATATATATGTCCTGTACTAGACAGTAGAAAACTTCATGTTTCATAGAAAGTAGTAGTAGATTCTAAATAACATTTTCCCTTTTCATAAATCTCCCCTGACACAAAGCATACATTGCCCTTGAAATCTATTAACTAAAGTTCCTTGTCTCCAGCTATCACCACAAAGTCCAGAACATGGCAAATGTTATTTGACATGCAACATATTGTCTTTGGGCTACATCTGACAGAGCACAGCCCATCTCTTTACTATGGAGGAATATCTGTGAGTCTGCACGTTTGGATAGAAATTTCTTTCGGCTCCTTTCCTTACCACATCAAGCTAGAGGGAATAATATTAGTCTGCAACAACAGACTATTTCTAGGGTTCATGAGATCTGGGGAACGTAACATCTCTATTGCTTCAAATGGTGTAGCATGAAGCTCAGACTCCTTAGAACAGACCAGAACTACAGGCAAGGTCCTCTCTCTCCATTCTTCACAAGACTCAGCGTGCAGTGTGGCAGACGCATGCGTGCTAGTGCACATAGTGACAATGTAAAGAAGGATCTTCCGGTGGGTGTCCTTGACTATTTCGGGGTCCTCCACTCATTGTGCCTAATCCGAATGAGTATTATCTGGACCAGAGTCTGCTCTATGTGGATGGCCAGATGGTCACAGTTCTTGTCTTTATAAATATTAATTATCCTCTAATATACTTTAAAATAACCCCCAGAATAGCCTGTGGTTAGGCAAGTTTGTGTTTACCAATGCACTGCAGCACCTACACAGAGTCTAGTCTATGTGTCTAAAGAGGACAGAGAACTAGAGGAATTCATATTGATCAAAGAGTTTAAGGGGAACTTTCGGTGCCAGGATCTGATTGAGATAGGGTGACTTCATCAAATGATAATTTAGAACTGGTGGGCACGGAGAGGCTGAGGTCCAGCAGGGAGGGAGTCCTGATAAGAACTCTCTTGAAGTCTTTATCAGTTATTTGATCATTCGCTTTTAACTCTGGCGAGGAAACTATTATCTTGAGTAGGGGACTATTTACAGCTCTTTAGTCCAAGTAAATTGACCTAGAGCTTATATAATTCAAGTAAATTGGTTTTCAAGGATTTTCTGAATAAGACAGTGAAGCTATTTTTATTTTGTCCTTTTGCATCTGGTTTATTTCACTTAACATGGTGTTTTCAAGTTTCATCAATGTCGCAGCATGTACTCCAATTCCATTCCTTTTTAAGGTTGAATAAAGTTCTGCTGTAGGCACATGTGCCATTTTGTTTATCTCCACATCCACCCATGGACACGGCTTATTTCCACCTTTTAATTATGGTGAATAATGTTGCCATGAACACTGGCATACAGGATCTGTTCAAGTCGCTATTTTAAATTCCTTTTGGGTTTATTTTTTTTTAAGATTTATCTATGCATACAAGCTGGGGTGCAGGCCAGAGGTGTGGGGCGGCGAGAGGGTTCATCAGAGACAGAGTGGGGAGCAAAACAGGCAGATCGATGGGAACACACTGCTGAGGGGAGCAGCGGGCGAGGCAGGAGAGTCTGCTGCGCCATGTGGGAATCTCCCCTCTGGGCATCAAACTGGCACGCTCACCCCGTTGCGCCACCAGGGAGGCGCAACATTGTTATTTATTTTTGTACAATATTTGATTTCTCCCCTCAGGTGTAGTGCCCATAAATATCCCACCACCACATCACCCGTGCACCATCACCATAGTCCCTATGCTCTGTCCCCTCCTGTTTTGACCCATCTCCCTCCTGCCCCCCTGTTGGATGCCTCAGATCTATAGTTTGCCTGCAAGTTTTGTCTTTTTTTTTTTTTGACCCTTTTTTCAGTTCCCCTATATTCCTCCTCTAAGTGAAACCACCCAATATATTTCTTTTTCCTTCTGACTTATTTCACTGAGCACAATCCCGTTTAATACATTTCTTTGGGTTTATACTAGAAGTGGAACTGCTGGGTCACAGGGTCATTCTGTTCATCTCTTTTGGAGACCTGACAAACTTTTCATAGTGGTTGCACCACTTTATGTTCTCCTTAGCAATGCACCCATTGCAATTTCTAAACACTGAAGGTATTTCCGTACTATTTCCTAGAATTGTAGATTTATGTTAACATAGTTGACATTAGTCCTCAGTCCTAATGGGGTCGCTCGATGCATGTTGGTGGTTTCAGTTCTCACAAACAAGTCAGCCTGATATAAGAAGCAAATGGCGGCATAGTTGTGGCTTATTTTAAGGGGTGTTCTAGCCAGAGGTGGGCTCCTTTAGTGGGTCTCAGAACAGAGCCAGGCAAGTGTTAACTGTTATTATAATATTTAATATTTTACAACATTGTTGTGATGATTAATTAAATGACATTACAGCAAGCAACTAAAAGACCAGCAACAATAAGGGCTTGCTATTATAATTACATGTAACTAATGTGTTTTAGCTCTTTCTACTAATTTGCATAATATCACCCAGCATAGAATGGGATAGCAGGAGGTTTTAAATTATGGGAGGGAGGTACTCCTTAATTAAATTTTTTAATTTTAAAATTAATTAAGATAACATACATGAACACACCTTGTACATAATATGCAACAGAAACTGTTTTCAGTCTCTGTGTGAATTCCTGAATTTTGAAAATACTCAGACACACAGTTAATCTCTCAACCACATGGATTGCCTATGAAAATGGGCATAGTAACACCAAATTCAGAGACTGGGTGCCAGCTTTAAGTGAAAGGGCGCATGGAAAGAATGTGGCCATAAAAGTTAGAATTTCTTTTTCTGTTCTCTTTCTTAGGTCTCCTTTTACTTATCTGAAAAATTGTGAAGTCAAATTAGATTATCTCTAAGCCCTAAAATTTTATGATTCTATACTTAAACCCCCAAAGTCTTCTCCTTTCTATGAACTTTCAGAGCAGCGCTTTAAATATATGTAACTCTGGGTCACTTAGCACTTAAATAGATGGGGCCTGGGGGGGCCATTCTCTAGTAGTGGCATTTGAGTCCTCTCTTCCTGCAAAGGAGGGCACTATATTGTGAATTTCTCTGGTATAGTTTAGCATGCCAAGCAGTGCTGAGCTTATACTGGTCAATAAGTACTTATTGCCTTGTTAGTATTATAACCCCCCCCCATACAATAAATCAACACCGATTGAAAGGTACAAATACTTCGAAGAATGGCTAGTGCTATATAAATGAAAGATTAATTTCATTCTATTCCAGACATTCTTGAACACTTTCCTTGGATCCTTAAATGTATTTAATGTATTCATTTAAAAGCATAGTAAGGGTGCTCTTTTTCAAGGACTTAGTGATAGATTTTAACGAAGAGTATAATGCAGGAGACATGGGGCTGAGCCTCAAGCAGGAGATAATAGAATTCAGCTGAATACATTAAAGCAGAGTCTCCAAGGCTTCAACCCTTCTGTGTAAATGATGTTCTATCATTTTATTCTTACTCCAGCTTGGTTAGAAATTTCTCATTTTCAAAGTGACGCAGGTTGGTATTCTTGATAAATTGTATATTATCTCTTATTTCCTAGCCTCCTTTCTTCCTAAGCCCCCAAACATGAAAATATGAGAAATAATATATAATAAATATATCCATCTATAGATATGAAGAAATAAAATCTCTGTCAATGACTTAAACTTGGAAAGTGGGGATGGGCTGGGGAGAGAGACTTAGGAGAGCAGTGTCCCCCAGAGAGAGCATCTTTAAGTTGGTTCCGGTATTTGCTTCTCTATCCTGTTCTTTTAATGTTTTATGTCTAATGTAGAAATGTTTCCATCATGCATGAGCTCTACATGGGACAATGATTTTTTTTAAGCACTTCACCTCTTAAATTTTATTTTTTAAAATTTTATATATATTTTACATCATTCTTCCTTTTTATACAATGTATGCTTTCTCCTCTCAGGTGTAGTCCCTGTATAATTCCCACCACACAATCACCTGTGCACCCTCACCATAGTCCCTTGATATCGGATGGTTTCACTTATAGGAAAAATGTAGGGGAACCAAATAAGGTATCAGGAAAAAAATAATTATAATAAACTAAAAACCAAAATTAACACACAACTATAAATCAGAGACGCTCTGAAGGCAAGGGAGAGGGAGAGGATCAAAACAGGGACAATGAATCTTACTATAGAGCAACTAAAAATTATCAAAAATCATTATTTTAAAATAATAAAATAGGGCCCCCCCTAGTGGCGCAACGGGTTAGGCACAGCACTATGAAGCTATCCATAGCCACTGAAGCACTAGTTCAATACCCGGCCAGGGAGATTCCCACATGGCACAGCAGACCTCTCCCATCTCACCTGCTGCTCCCCTCAGCAGTGTATTTCAGTAGATCCGCCTGTTCTGCTCCCCACTCTGCCTCTGGTGAATCCTCTTACCACCCCATACCTCTGGCCTACACCCCAGCTTGTATGCATAAATAAATAAATCTTTAAAAAAAAATAAAATAAAATATTTCTAAAGCAAAAAAATTATTGTTTACAAAATTTGTAACAAAATGGTAGTGTGTAAAGCTACTGTATTTTCCTAAGAATAGCTATCTTTATATCAGATAACCAGGAACATTATCTTCAATCTAACTTTGCCCGAGATGTTGGAGATATTTTGCATTTCATCTTGTGAAAAAGTCCCCAAACTCTGGAGTCAAAATAATCTAACCTAAAAAAAAAAATCTAACCTAGAATTCCTGAACTTACTCTTCCAAACTTAAAGAAGACTACTATGGGAGTCTAAAAGACAGACAATTGAAGGAGGGGTGGGCTTTAGCCCAGGATCTTGGAAGAGGTGAGGTCCCAATGAATGGCAGTGAAAGTGCAAGGGCGTGGGGAGAGAGGAAGCTGTCAGCACATTATTGAACAACCCTCCGAGAAGGGTAGGTTCGCTATCGGTTCTCTGGTAGGTGTGTAGAGGAATCTTGGGGCCCTCGGTGGATTTCACAGGCCCTTAATATTAGCAGGGAACCAGGCAGGGTAGCTGGGAGGCAACTGAGCCTCTCAGCCCCCACAAATCTTTGTGCTCTTTCTCTGGGTCTCATCCCATGATCTCACCTCAGGGTGGTCCTGAGAGTGACGCCACCCTTTTATCCCTCACCTCTTCTAGGCCCAGGTGTAAATGCACACACCTGTGCAACCTGGACCTAGGTGTCCATAATCATGGGACGCGTGCAAGACTGCCGGTGCCAGAAGAGCATAAAGCCTGATTAACTCATTTACCCTACACACATAAAAACAAATTACATGGGGGCCTCCCTGGTGGTGCAACGACTGAAGTCGCAGCACTATGAATCTATCTGCAGCCACTGTAGCACGAGTTTGACACCAGGCCGGTGAGCTTCCCACATGGCACAGCTCCTGTCTCCCCACTGCTCCCCTCAGCAGTGTACTTCAGTAGATCCACCTGCTGTGCTCCCTGCTCTGTCTCTGGTGAATCCTCTTACTCTTACTTCTGGCCTGCACCCCAGCTTATATGTAAAAATAAATAAATCTTAAAAAAAAAAAAGAAATACATATATGAAGACCTGAAGAGAAACATCCAGTGCAGGTACCTGCTTCAGTGGAATTTAGGGAAATGAGCACAGTGGGTCAGTAACAAAGGGGAGTCGGAGAAGAGCCTGGAGAAGTGAGCAGAGGACACTTTTATTATATCAGCTCTCTTAGGAAACAACCCTTCATGTCCTACAAACTTTGAATGGGGAAGTGAAATAATAGGAAAGTGTACTTTAGGAAGCTGACTTTGTATGGATGATACAGACAAGGGTGGTGGTGAGCAGGCTCAGGCAGGATGCCCAGTAAAGAGACTGCTGGAGTAATACAGGAGCGAGGACGAGGGCCTGTATTTTAGAAAAGTATCAATTCGGGGCCTCCCTGGTGGCGCAAGGGGTTAAGTCTCAGCCTATGAAGCTATCCAGCGCCACTGCAGCACGAGTTTGATCCCCAGCCAGGGAGATTCCCACATGGCGCAGCAGACCTCTCCTGTCTTGCCTGCTGCTCCCCTCAGCAGTGTATTTCTGTCGATCCACCTGTTCTGCTCCCCACTCTGTCTCTGGTGAATTCTCTCACCACCCCACACCTCTGGCCTACACCCTAGTTCTTGTATGCATAAATAAATCTTTTAAAAAGGAGAAGTATCAATTTATTCAGAGAAAAGTGTCTAGAACCTTGAAATATTTGATCAGTAGAACTGTCAAGATGAGCTGATAAAATCCAGGTGAAGTCTGAGGGAAATAAAGAACAGGAAATGATGCCTAGTCTCTGGCATGAATAAGTCACAGAAAAGTTTTAAAATAGCTCTTCTGAGCCTGAAAAATTTGTCGAAAAGAGGTCAAAAGGATGAGGGGTGCTCAGCATTTCTGAACACCCATGTGAAGTTAGCGGCGTCCGTAAGTTTATTGTGGGAACAATTTAGCAGATAACTGATCACAGTATAATTTGTTCAGCAGCCCAGCAATATCAGCGAGATGCCTCTTCTTCAGGTAACAAAGTGCTGAATTAGAGTGACTAAAAGAAAGAGTAGTTTATTTTTCTTCATATACTAATAATTCTGAGTGTATGAACTCCTGGGGTAGATTCAGCATCTCAGCAAAGTCAAGAATGGTATGTTGGTGATGACCTTTGCCTTTTACTCATGGTTAAAATATGGCTGCAGCAACTCCAGGCGTCACATTCGAATTTAAATAAGTAAGGATAAAAGGAGGTGAGACAATATTTTTTAATTAAAAACAAAAAAGCATGTTGTTTTGCATAAACTTCCTGTTATGCCCAATTTGTCAGAATCAGAATTGTGTCATATAAAATGTACATACAAGAGAACCTAGGAAATTGATTATTTAACTTTTATATGGCAAAGGGAAAAAGAGGGAATAGAATTGCAAACTGGAAGTGAATGAGCTCCACCCACGGTGATGTCCACTTCAGCAGTATATGTATGAGGAAGGCAGAGAAATAGATGCATTCAGGTATGAGTTTTTCAGCTTGATCCCATGAAAGACAAAAAAAAAATCAGAACACAAAGAACAAGTCAAGAAAGTGCTCTAGTTGGTTTGCTCTAGTTGGTTATTCAAGGAAGACAAGAAAGTGGAGACTAGCAGTAGCATTCCTCTATGCAAACACCCAATCTGAAGAAGAAGAAATTAAGAAATCCATCCCCTTCAAAATCGAAACCAAAAAAATCAATTATCTGGGAATAAATCTAACAAAAGACATAAAGGACTTATACAAAGAAAACTACAAAACTCTGTTGAAAGAAATAGAAGAAGACACAAGAAGATGGAAAGGCATCCCTTGTTCATGGATTGGAAGGATTAACATTATCAAAATGGCAATCCTACCAAAAGCAATTTACAGATTCAATGCTATTCCAATAAAAATCTCAA
>PVIJ01000565.1:0-275915 GCA_004024925.1 Scalopus aquaticus
GTGAGGGTGGGGGTAGGGTGTGCCGAGGGGTATGGGGGATTGGTGGGGGGCAGGGCAGGCAGGGGCTGGCAGGGGCTGGCAGGGCTGGGGGGCCGGTGGGGCTAGTGGGGGCTGTCTAAGGCAAGCTGGCCGGGGCAGATAGTACCAGAGAAGTTTGGCACTAGAAGCAGTCAGAAGTCGAGGCAGGGTCTTGGAGGGTCTTAAAGGTGGTCTTTAAATTTCTCCCAAATTTGTGGCTTAAAGACAATAGTCTTTTTTTTAATTAAATAGATAAGATTGGTATAAAATATGCAGTAGTTCTCAAAGTTTAGCATGCATCGGAATCACTCAGGAAACAGGGTGAATGTCCAGAGCTTATAACAGGGCCCCTCTGGGGTGGCCCAGAGAATCCAAGTCTCCAACAAGTTCCAGACGAGGACCACACTTTGAGAAACACTTTATTAAGAATGCATCACATACAGGGGCCCCCCTGGTGGCACAAGGGGTTAAGTCTCAGAGCTATTAAGCTATCAGCAGCCACTGCAGCACAGTTCTACCCCCGGCCAGGGAGCTGACCCACAGGGCGCAGCAGACCTCTCCTGTCTCCCCGCTGCTCCCCTCAGCAGTGTATTTCAGTCAATCACCTGTTCTGTTCCTCACTCTGTCTCTGGTGAATCCTCTCACCCCCCACACCTCTGGCCTACACCTCAGTTTTTATATGCATAAATAAATAAATCTTAAAAGAAAAAGAATGCACATTTCAGTTTATGAAACTCTTGTTTCAGTAATACACATTTTCATGTGTTCTAGATCCTGATGTAAAATGCATTTTTTAAGAATGTGTCATATTCAAAAAATGTGAAAGTCCCTAAGTTTAAAACGTAGGACCTTTCTCTAGAAAAAAAAAATCATCACCCTTCAATGCTCTGGTTTATTCTGCTGGAAATCCTGTGACTTCCCTCAAAATAAATAAATCAGCAAATAGGTGAATGGAAATGAAAAGACATTAAAGAACATCTAGCTGGAATCAGAAATAAAATTATATGTTCACAGCCTCTTCTTGGCCTCGACTTATCCCACTGAACCTTCTAAAATGCTCTGTCGCCATGGATCTCGAGTGCAGGCCGGTGCTGCCTCTAAGCTTCCTGCCCCAGCCCGTTCCCACACCATGGGGCACAGTGACACCCCAGCTGTGCCTCGGGAGCCCCATGACGGTGAAGGTTCCTGAGCACTTGCGCTCCAAAGCCCCAACATCTCTGGGCTTCACGAGGGCAGGTCTGTGCTTACGCGCTTGTCCAACTGCTGACCGTGCTCCCCTAAGAGGTCCAGCAGCTTCCTCGGAGAATCCTCAAGAAGAAGAAGAGGTTCGCCATAGAGACCTCGCATCTCCCTGGAAAACTCCAGACAGAAGCAAGCCCAGGAAAAGTTCTTTTCCTCTCTCCTGCCACCCCTCTCCACCAATGGCACTCGATGATTGTGATGGAGGCTGGGGACGCCCCCTGACCTATACAAAGGCATGGAGGGGCTCACCCCGCCAGTTCGTGTAACTCCTGACCGTGGTGGCTAGCCCTGGACCAGCAGCTGAGCCACACTGACCAGTCAGGAACCTTTCAGATTCTGCCGTGAGCCAGAGAGCCGGAGGAGGGCACCTAGGCAGCCGGTCCCTCCCGGGAGGCCGTCTCAGGGGGGCAGGGGGGCAGCCTGCAAAGGGGTAGGGGATGGCAGGTGCTCTGAGAGAAGAACAGAGGGGCGTGCAAGGACGGGGAGCCCTCATTTCCAGGGCCCTGAGGTTCTGAGATACTCACCCTCTCCCCTAAACTGGTTCAACGTGAATGTCCATTGCTTGCACCCATGACGTCATGGGGGACAGCAACCGCTGCCCTGTGAAGTCTCTTCACTTGGACGAGGTCGCTCGTTGTGGAGTTTCCTCTCCACTCTCCTCTTACCCTCCCCGAAACCAAGAGTCACCACGGGTGGCGTCAGTAGTCACCCTAGGAGGAGAATGAGTCACAGACCATGTTGAATAGCATTGACAAAGAGGGGGGCTTCCAGCGGCCATTGGGGGCGGAGTCTCTGTAGCAGATGTGCTTTGGGCCACGAACTGGACAAATTCCAGACTGGAAAGTGCCTTAAACAAATACTGTATTTTCATTCTGCTTATGCGCTGCTATGTCATGGAAGCATCTAGTAGCTAAAGAAAGAGCTGAAATGAATAGCAGGGACCAGCAGGGCGACAACACTGTCAGCCTGGGTCCTTGTTCTAAGTCAAGGGTGAGTTGAACTGTCCATCGCTATGGACATTAAATGCATTGCTGTCCCTTGTAGTGGCCGTGTCAACTCACCAATAGCTGTGCCCCCCCAACCCCAAACCCCACCCCCCGCCAAATCCCTGTGGTTGGGGGTTGGCTCCAGCTCCAGCGGGGGTCTGAGGTTAATTACGTCCAGTACCTGTTTCAGTAGTGGTAACGAGACTCAATTCTGGTCAATGGAAGTCAAGGACAGGTTTGCCAGAAGCTTCTGACAAAGTGCTTTCATGCACTGTAGAGGGAATACGAAAGTCTGCTCCCACTTCGCCCGAGTGGCCTGCACAGGAGCCTGTGGCCAGCACCCCACAGCCATGGGGGGGCCCAGCCTGGCCCCATGTCAGGGCTGAGGCCCTGGATTAGCCTCCTCTGAGTAGGGGGCTAATAAACTGCCTCAGTGTCAGAAAGGCCTGAGCGGGTGTCTCGTTCCCGGCAGCTGAGCTCATCCCAGGAGGAACATCCCTAGCAAAGGAAGATCTGCTGCCTGTTCAGAACTTAGTCCTTGTCCCAGCTCTGCCACCTGAGGCCCGTGAAGTTGGGCCGTTTCCCTGCCCTGCCGAGGATCTGCTTATTCATCTACATGACCAACTGTTAATGTTACTGTGGTGAGTATTTGCCAACTGGGGCTATCTAGAATCCAGTCACCCCCAAATCCAAAGCTCCTTTCAGGGGCCTCCCAATGACATGTACTCTTAATGGAAGATAGAGTCTGCCTGGTGACATTAGTGCTTAACAGACAAGATCCCTTCCTCCTGTGGTGGTCTGGACCAATGGCAGGTCTTGATATCAGCTCAGCAAATCCAGATCAAGCCACCCCAGGGTGTGAGAGGATCAGAGATTGTGTTGGTCGGGGCGGCAGAGGTGGCACAGGCACAGCCCGCCCCTGGGGTTCCCTGGGTCCCTGCCCCTTTCCTCATGTTCCAGCTTCCAGACGATGCTGGCAGCCCCCCAGATTTCTCCAATAAACTCCTTCCTTCTGGTCTAGGAAGTCAACTTGGGTTGCTCGCAGCCAAGAATGCTGCCAGATAAAAGAACCTTCTTTGTTGTGAAGTTTTACTGCAATGGCGCTGGTGAAGCATTTCACTGAAAGCCTGGCTCGCTGCGTGTCAGCCATTGATGACGGCCTCAGCTGGCCCCGCGACGCGATGATCTGAGTTGAACTCGGGGTTTTAATGGACCAAAAGGGATGCTCAGAATCCCAGTTGCCAAATTGGCAACTTTCCCCTCCTCTCACCAGACCCCGATGACACGGGGTCTCATGAAGGCCACATCACCCCGCGACAGCCCCTGAGGGACACAGAAGGCGGCGGGCACCCAAACCCAATGCCAAAGACAAGAGTATCGAGTGACAGTTTGGGCCACAAGTCCTCCTTCCTCCCTAGGGCTGGCCCTGATGTCAAACCCCTATGGCCTCGGGCCACACAGCCCATGACAGCCCAGGGAGTCAGAGCAGAGACAAGGACTCGAGGACAGAGGTCAAGACCAGCTCCGAGGGCAACTTACCATCCAGGGACCTGCTCTGTCCACTCGGCCTGGCCTCCATCCCGCCAAGCTCATTTTGAAGGGACCGAACCTGCTTCTTACCTGCAGGAACAAGGCAAGGGGCTGGACTTTGCACTTCGGTGCCTTGCACACACGGGATGACTGACACCCCCAAAGGCATCATCATCCACCCCATCTTCTTCCCGACACATACCGAGCTGCTCTCAAGCCCAGGGAACAGCTGCACATTTTACGTGCATTTAATCCTTGAAGCAACTATGAGGTCAAGTACTATTGTTGTCATAAATGATGTTTAGAGAACTTGAGTGACTTGCCCAAGGTTCTCGGGCTAAAATGGTGGAGCCACAACTGAGGGCTGAAGGTCAGGCCTTCACCCCTCAGCAGATCTCTGCGGCAGAAGAGCTACACATTTGGCTCTGGTTTCAGCCTGCCTTATTCTCAATGAACTTTGTCTGTGACCTGAACAGCCACAGACGGAACTTTTGCTTTTATCTGGAAGATGGGTGTTAGGCCCTGGTGGAGGCCAGGGGCCGTGGCTCCCACATCTTCGATATGATAACGGCTTTTGCACCTGCCATAAAAATAGCCCACCCGCGGCGCTCACGGCGATTATACTGCTCACACTCAGTCACTCTCACGTGCAAAGTCTGGGGGTTAGGTACACTCTTCTGCAAGTTTGGCCTACAGATCTGCCCTCACACCCCCGCACTGGGAGTGGGAAAAGGGCGATTTATGAATGGGAATCTCGGCTGTTCCGCCCCAGATAATTGCTTTCAGTCCTATTCCGTGGAGTCCCAAGGTGTCAATGGTGGAAAAATGAATCCCAGCCGTACCACCTCGAGGAGCAAAAGAAACCGGAGGAGACACACATCCCTCTGAAAGGAGACTGTGCAGGCAGGCAGGGTTGCATGTGTCTGCAGGGGTGCAGAGTGGAGATCTGGGGGGAGCAGCTGCGGGGCCATCGTGTCCACCCGGAGGCGGGAGTCGGCCATTCCCAGGCTGAATGCTGCCCGCTCCCTGGCAGTGAGAGTGCTGGAGACAACATGAAGGCTCATCCCATCTCAGACCTGTCTCCCCCTCTGATAAACGCCCCCAAACAAGCCTGCAGCGGTGAGACCACCCCAGGGGCACCGCTGCCCGCTGCCACCTGCCCTTGCACTTCCCGAACCTGCGCCTCCTCGAGCCCCTCCGAGGAGCACCCTATTTTATAAACTGCCCTCGGTGTGGAGAGAGAGCGGAGCTCCCTAGGGGAAGCCGCTGGAGGTTCCGGGGGCTGCCGGCTTGGGGGAGGCCTTGGGGAGCCGCGCAGGTGTGGTGAGACAGCCCAGCCCACCGCTGCAGCGAGACCACCCCTCGGCGGTCCTTGCTCGTGCCGTGGAGAGGAAAAGGCCACCTGCCGCCACATTCGCTGCCTTGCGAGCTTCTTTCCCTTCTTTTGTCTTTAAAAAAATAATAATAAATAAACAAATGTAGCTGTTGCCTCCGAGGTGGGGCTAAGCTTTCTGCCGGCCCATCCCAGGCAACCTCCTGGTCTCCGCCTGCCAGCACCAGGCGGGCCATGGCCCAAGACACAGGCCTGGCTCTGAATGACCACACAGGCATGCCCCACAGGCCCTCACCTCCCTTCCTCCCTACACATAAGGCCGAGGAAGCAAACCCCCTTCGTGTGCACCCTCAGTGCAGAAGGCACAGGGATGGGGGGTAAGGAGGGGGCGGGCTCTCGCTGGCCTCTGGAATCCACAGCACTAAGAGACTATGGGTCTGACGAGGCAGGAAAATACTATGTAATGAGACCTGTCCACGCCAGAGTCGCCTGAGAAACCTGCTGAGTACTCGCAGGGGGCCTGGGGAAACTGTCTAGAGGAGGAACCGGACACCTGCCGGGGTTTGCCAACCTCAACACAGTCTGCAGCTATCTGTGTGCAGACCTGCCCCATGCAGGGGAGGGTGGGCTGGGAGCAACCCCTGTCTTGACCAGCTGCAGTAGCCCCAGGTATTGCCAAATGTCCCTGGGGTGGAGATAACCCCCCGGGGGAAACCGCTGCTCCGCACAAAAGGCACAGAGGTGAGAGGGGCCGCTGCGTCGGACGCGGCGATGAACATCCGAAGCCTGCACAGTTAACACCCCACTGCGGAGAGGCCCAGAGAACGGACGGCGAGGCGAGGGGTGTCATCACACTGGCACTGTCACCGCTGTCACCGGCGACCCTTTCCGAGCGCGGCTCACGTGCCAAGCCCATGCCCGCTGCCCGACTCACCCACGTCCGTCAAGAGTCGCGGTTATTAATGCCGGTGCCACACACTGGTGACTCAGAGGCATGGGCAGGCAGAAGCATCATTTTCACCAAATATGGCAAATTATATGGGACACTGTGGCCCAGATGCATCTTCCACACAAGGGGTGGGGGGGCGGGGACATGCGCTTCTGTCCCTCAAAGGTGTGTCCCGGTCAGAATGGGGACATTTCTGGACACGGGATGAGCTGGAGAGCTGAGCTGTGCCTCTCGGGGAAGGTCACTGGCCAAGGTGACCCCTCCGTGCCTTGCACAACTGGCGCATCCGCGCCACTTATTTACACAGAGTGGTTCATGACCGGCAGCCACGCGTCTCCCGGGAGCTTGCTAGAAATTCGGCATCCAGCTCCCACCCCCGACCCTCCAATTCAGAATCATCATTCCAGCAAGTTCCCCAGGTTATCGCGTGTATTAAACTTGGGGACCCGGCCGTGGGCAGCTGGCACTTGCCAGCCTTGGCGTGTGCACACATGCTCTGCTCCAGCCCTGTCCTGAGTTCATTCACTCAACAAACCTGCCATGGGGCCTGCTCTCAGGCCCGCTGGTCACCCACCACGCCCCCACAACAAGTGAGCGTGCAGACGAAGCCACTGGGCTTACAGAAAGGCAATGATGCTCCCCCAGCTTGGGAGACGGGGCACACCTGCTGCAGGTATTCAGAGCAAGGGTTTTCATTGAGACAGCCTTGCCCCAAATCCTGGCTCTTCCTTCTGCTCTGTTACTTCTTTTCAGGCACAGCCATCAGGGCCAAAAGAAGAAACAGAAGTTTCCACTTGCCTTAACGACTGAAGCATACTGAAGGCAGGGCGGGGTGCACAGGGGCTGTGTCTCAGACTGACTCCCGCTTCACTCATGGTGCGTCTGGAACCAGGCACAGCTTCACGCGCCGGGCGGGTTAGCCAGGCTCAGGGCCCTCCTTCTGTTTCATCAGTTCCAAGCCAAAGCCATTTAAAGAGCACCCATAAGACTAAACACAAAGTAACCACAGCTCTCAAGATAAACGAAAACGCTCTCACATCACAGTGCCCTTCATGTGAAAGAGAAGGCCAGCTGACATTCAGGCTGTGAATTCCGAAGTCCCGTCCTCCCCTGGGCTTCTGCGAGCTTGAAAGCTTTCTAGCTGACGTTTCGTTCCATTTAGTTTTGTTTTGTTTAGTTTTCTCATAAAGATGTCACGCGATCCAGTTGCAGGCATCCCACGGCTCCAAGGCTCTGTGGTTCTAGGGAAATGACTCAAGGCCTCAGTCTCTCATCTGTAAAATGGGAGGAACAGAAGCCAATTCACAGAGTCCCCGGGGGGATTTGCGGTGCTAACAGACACGCTGTGCTCAGCACACACTCCAGTCTGGAGCACTTCAGTGGCAGCTGCCTTCTCCCTTCTCTTTCTGAGATGTGGGGTGGGGTGCAGCTGAGGGTTGAGGGTGCCTGAAGAAGCTCAGGATTCTTCAACACAACAGGTGGAGCTGCTGGGAACCCCAAGGAGGCAGAGTCCCTGCAAATGCAGAAGGCGGGGCTCAGCAAGGGGCACTGCCCCAGAGGCCTAGGAGGAAGCCAGTTGCATTTTGCCATGAGTTCTGTGGACCTTTTTTTTTTTTTTAATTTGGAAATAATTTTATTCTTAACATTTTTTAAAGTTTTTAATTTTTTAAAAATATATATATATTGGGCCTTCCTGGTGGTGCAGCGGTTGAGCGCTGTGCTGTGGCGCCGCGAGTTTGACACCCAGCGGGGGAGATTCCCACATGGCGCAACAGACCTCTCCTGCCTCACCCGCTGCTCCCTCAGCTGTGTATTTCTGTCAGTCTGCCTGTGCTGCTCCCCACTCTGTCTCTGGTGAACCCTCTTGCCGCCCTACGTCTCTGGCCTGTACCCCGGCGGTATGCATAAATAAATAAATCTTTAAAATAAAAAAATACAATTTATATCTATTTTACATAATTGTTCATTTTTGTACAATGTTTTCTTTCTGTGATGCTCAGGAAAATGAGAAGACAGGGCAAGTTCCAGATGGGCAATGAGGCTGTCAGTCTGCAAGGACCTTTGACCTCTCTGCTCAAGAACTCCCCACTACACCACCCCGTGAAAAGGCCGGCCACTCCTTTTTCCAGCCTCTGTCACAGCGGTAAGGGGCACCAAGATACCGACACAGTATTGGGCACCAAGCCGGTGCCCACATGCACCAGCCTCTGTGGGGCTAGCTGTTTCCAGTGGCGATAACAATTCCTCCTCAGTAGCCCTTCTGGAGTGCCATCTAGAAAGGCTGACCTGATTCCCTCGTCCTCCTAAGGAACCTATAAGCACCCCAATTCCTTAATAAGTCATTTCTCTGTTGAAATTAAAGTTTCTCTTGCCAAAGTAAAGAACCCTGGTGGAAGAAGGCATTTGGTTTTAAACTCAGCTTAAAGAGGAAAGACGTACTGGGAGGGGAAATCCCACCCTGAACAGCCTGTCCTATGTCTGATTTTTTTCCCAAAGATTTATTTATTTATGCATGCAAGAACTGGGGTGTAGGCCAGAGGTGTGGGGCGGCGAGAGGATTCACCAGAGACACAGTGGGGAGCAGAACAGGCAGATCTACTGAAGTACACTGCTGAGGGGAGCAGCGGGGAGACAGGAGAGGTCTGCTGCGCCATGTGGGAAGCTCCCTGGCGGGGGATCAAACTCGTGCTGCAGTGTCTACCCATAGCTTCATAACACTGAGCCTTAACCCGCTGTGCCACCAGGGAGGCCCTCTATGTCTGACTGAGTGCTTCTTCGAGTGAGATCCTTAGACCATGCATATCAGAGTTAACTGTAACTACATGAAGGCTCCTGGTCCTCATGCCTAAATTGGAGTATTTGGGGCTGGGGTTCAGAAATAGGTGTTTTTAGCAAGCTCCCAACCATAACGCAATTGTCATGCTCACTGAAGTGTGAGAGCCGTGTCCCATTGTGCTTCCTCCCTTTTCCATGTAAATCAGTGAACATCTGTGGGGCTCAGTGTGATAAAGGAAGAAGTGCCCTGTGACCAGAGGGAATTGGTCCTGAAGGCTCTGGCTGCCCTAAGCACTATGGGAATTCAATATCTAATACACCACCACCTGCCTTGTGGTCACCTGGCCGCCAGGTTCTAGACGACTCCAGTGCTACTCAAACTGTGGTCCAGGGACCAGTGCCTGGGCCAGTCTGTTCTCACTCTGCAACACCATAACTAGAGGGATAAGCATGAAGAAGCCACTTTGGCACTTTTCCAAAATAATTTTGTGTTTGCTGAATCTGTCATGCAATTTGAGGTTTATGTTTTGTGTGATTCTGTTTTCTATTCCATTTTTTACTAGTAATATAGTTTTATTATGGTCTATAAATGCATTGCTCCAAGACAGACTGGGGAAAAAATCGGTCCTTCATTATAACTGATCTATGGCATTCCAGAATAATCATCCCTCCAGGAAAACATGAGCTGGTTTGGGGGTTATGAAGAGTTTTGGCTCAGCCTCTGGTCCTAAGGTCTGTCTGGAGTTGTCGGGGGTGGGGGGGGCTGAGACCTCACTGTGGACAAGGCCTCTTATTCCAAGACTAGATCAGGGCTGTCAAAGGTCTTTGTTCCTGAGTAGACTAATAAAAAGAACCACTACAACTCAGAAATACAAGGAAAACTTACTGTTTTTTCAGGTCCACTGTAAGTGGCTTAAAGTCAAACCCAGCCCCACTAAACCAGTCGTTCACCCCCAGATCAAACGTAACTGTCCCTCAGAGAACTTGGATGGTTCAAGTGTCTAACAATGACATTTGCCATTTCTCTTTAAATTCCTGATCTATAACATCCAGCCCCAACATTTTTTTGAAGTGAGATGTCTAATTTTGTCTCTTTATTTGTAATTGGAGGATACTGAACTACACAGAAGTAAACTGTACATTTTGATCAGTTTTGAGATACGTCCATAACTCTCAACTATCACCACAATCAGGAAAAGAAACATCCCAATCACTCCAACAACAATCTTCCCTCCCCTCCTCTCCTCCATCCACACACAGACATTTAAACACCCACTTTTGTCCTGTCACTATAGATTAGTTTGCATTTTCTAGAATGTACTGATTTAGGAGGATGCTGTAGGCTTCTATCACTCAGCATCGCTCTTCTGAAACTCATCCACACCATGGCAAGCCTCAGTCGTTCATTCCCTTCCGAGAGTCACAAATTGTTTTATCCATTCAACTGGCAAGACCGACTTTTAAAATGGGAGCTGTAAGGTCCCTAATCCTCTGCAAGTAAAACATGAGAAGGAGAGGAAAAGGGAAGAAGCACATCTGCGCCTGCTCTTTCCTTGACCTGGAAACGTTTGTCCCCAGATCTGAACACAGCAGACAACCCCGTTCACAGCTCAGAAACCTTCCTGGGCCCCCAATGTTCCTCTCTGTGGCATTCCCCAAGCCACTTTCCATTACTCCATGAAAATTTATGTTGTTCAAAGTACTTTCCATTCTCTTAGTTAATTGAATTTATTTTAATATCTATTCCCTTCAAGGGCTCCAAAACAAGAGGGAGATTATATGTCTTGTTCACGATTATAGTCTTCATGACCCAAATCAGAGTGGTATACAATAGGTGCTCAATAAATGGTGGTTAAAAGGACTCACAAGTCAAAGAATAAACAAACTTATTTTTTAAAGTCATAAAACCTTTGGTTTGGGACGATCTCAGAAATCCCCAGCATGGAAGACGTGGGAGGCCGGCCACCCACCCACACTGGGGGTGACGCCTTGAGCGGCACCGAGGCTCGGAGGGGAACTGACAGAGCAGCCAGCCAAGAGCAGAAACCTACTTGACACGGTGATGGCAAGCCCAGCCCAGCCAGCCCCACGGCCCGGCTGGCTCCACAGCTCCTACAAATCATCCGAGATGCTAAATCCTGTTTCAATCCCTCTGATGTGAGCGCCACGACCATGAAGGCCACTCACGGGTAATTTACATACTTCCAAGCTCCTAAGAGCCTCAAAATACAGCCCCCGAGGGCCCCCGGGCACTATTTTGCGCAGAAGGACATCAAGTGACAGATTAAATCGAGTTTGCTCCCTGGACACTGGGGAAGGGGGACGCCTCACCCTCCACTTACTGACATCTGCAAGCGTCTTAAACTACATTTGCCGCCAGATGTGGCCCGTGGACGAAGCCGCTGGCACAAGCACTTGGGCCCTGTGCTATTTTCTCCCCCACCCCGCTCAACGCCATGTCTACAGGTATCGATTGGTCAGAGTTTCGTTCTTTGTCCAGATCCTAAACACCACAAGGGTTTTCAGCTCAAAGCCTGGGGCGGGGGGCACAGAACCCTTTGCTCTCTGCCACTTCACAGTCCATGGCACTGGGCACAGCGTAGTCACCACACTGACGCTGACTGACTTCCCGCAGCAGCCACGGGGGACCTGACTCCACACCCCACACGCACATCTGGGGGGCAGGCAGGCCTGCAGGGTGACTTTCCTTCTCGAACATTGACAGGTCACGAGCATGGCTACCTCCTATAACTAGACAAATGAGGCCTAGGTAAACACAGTAAGTGGCTTATGCCTTTCTAGGGCCTAAAGAAAAACAGCACCTGTTTTATTCTTTTGTTTTCTGCACAACGCCAAGGAGTCTAAACAATCGAAGGGACGAATAGGTGAGCCAAAAAGAAAGAAAACCAGGTGGCTCAGGCTGGGACCTCAGCCACAGGCCACTCGCCTGCCCGCCTGTGCCCACGAAGCTTCCAGATGCATGAAGATGGTCCAGCCTGGCCCGGCTGACCCACTTGCACATTTGGGCCTCACGCACTATCTGCCCTTGTGTCAATTTCTTTTATGGCTGGGACTTCCTGCTAGAGTGCTAGAAATTCCCTGAGATGCCCTGCTCCCATCCAGCCCCTCTCACCCCCAACGCGGAGGCTCCCACACACGCCCAGGAAATACTGTGATGTGTCTGATTAATTGCCTGTGAGCCAGGAGAGGAGTGACAGTGTTTGCCGCCTGGTCCTAGCCCCCGTGCCCAGCACTTCACACTGCAGAGTGAACAAACAAATGAATGGACGGATGAATAGGGAAGGATATTTTAACCATATTATATCATTTGATCCTCTTAATAACCCTGTGAAGTAATAACAATAATAGTTAACACTTATATTGTGCTAATTATATGCCAGTCACTATTCTAAATTCTTCATACATATTAACTCTTTTAACCCTCAAGAGCTCCATGAAATAAGGACTGTTATTATCTCCATTTAACAGATGAAGAAACCGTTGGAGGCACGTGAAAGTCTCAGGGCTAAGAGGAAAGCAGGGCTGACGGCTTGCTGGGTGATCTCTGCTCCAGTGCAGGGTGCAGGAAAGTCGGGGGGTGATATTTCTTAGACCCAGGCCCCCCCATACATGGTGTCCACGGAGGATTGTTTCCAGGCCCCTGAGTGGGGCCGGGTAGGGCAGGCAGAGTGAGGATGGCCTGCTGCAGGTATCTGAAATCCATACAAGAGAGATTGACCCCCCGGGGCTGAGACAAAAGGCTGGTTTTCTCAATAGTATTCAACCCAGGGGAGAAAGAGAAAGCAGAAACAAACCTGGGGCACTCGGGCGCCAACCCAGCACCCCTGAAGTCTTTTTTTTTTTTTTTTTTTGGTTACAGGGGAGATCTGCTGGCACCTTCCCATTTCAGTTCCGGGGCAGAGGCCACAAGTCCTGAGCCAAGTTCTAATCTAAGCAAAAGTCACAAGCATGTGCATGAGGCTCCTGTGGGCTGAACTGTTCTACAAAATAAGTCAGAGAGCCTGAGGGGTGTGAGACCCAGCATGGGAGAGCAGAGGCCAGGACAGAAGGAGGATTCAAAATGGCAAGAGGGAAAAGAGCTGCAGCTTGCCCCTGACGTCCGTGTGTAGGTGTTGATGGTTTCAGGATTATGACTTCAGAGCTAACTGCTTCTGTAGGGAGGCACTGAATAGGCTTTGGGCTGAAATGTAGAGCTCCACATTAAACCGATGTTCCCTTAAAGAGCACCGGGCTGTCCTGTCGCTGGACAGAGGAGGGAAATGGAGAGAAAGAAACCAAAGAGCAATAATCAAGAGACCTTCCTGGGGGAAGGGGAGAGAGGAGATGGGTGGGCTGTCCACCTTCCCCTTTTCTCCCCATGTTTCCGGCATCACGAAAGTGGACTTCAAAGGAGGCAGGGTGAGCGGCAACAGGCTCAAACTCAAGTTTGTGGCTACAACTCTGACTCCAGCTGCAGTCCCAGGGAGAATCCCCTTTTCTCCCTCTCCCCATAGAGAGAAACTCACAGCGATGTTCCCTAAGGATGCCATCCCTCAGCTAAGACTTGTGGGACTTGTAAATTCCCAGATGTGCGTGAAAGGCAGATGGGGTCCCCAGGCCGGCCGCCGCACCAGGACCCCGAACAGCTCTGAGGCCAGACTTGGCTGTTTGATTTCTACCAAAGAGAAACAAAAAGGTGTTTTCCTCCCTCCAGCCTGGCCAGAGAGAAGTCAGCCCAGGCAAGCTCTCACCGCACACAACTTTTTATGAAACCAAGATGCACATTTGTTTAAGGATGTTTGATCTGTTCTTTAAAAAGGGAGGTATTGTTGGAGAAGGTGGCAGAGTATAATTTTTTTTTTTTAGTTTCTTGCAAGAGATTTGCTAAATTAGTTTATCCAGGAGTTTCCCAGGGAAAGTCATTTGAGAGGATCTTTCTGAATGAAAATGAGTTTCCTGGGGGCCCCGGCACACCCTCCATTGCACAGAGTCAGGACAAGGGTGCCCCACCTATTCCCCACAGATGACCTGTGAGTACTAAGCGCTGCCCACTGGCGCCCAAAGCCCTACTTCCCGAGCTCCCGGGTGGGCATCTGTGCGCCCTGAGGGTTTTTGCAACATCCTTAGCATCCAAGAATTAGCCTCACTCTATTGCACGGTGATTTCTTTCTTTCACGCTCAGAAAACCGCAAAGGGATTTTAACCAAAAGGAAGCAAAGACCTTCCTTTTATAAATTCCACTCGTCCTCTGCACTCTCTCTCCCTCGAGACGTTGCCTTGGGGGGAAACTGTATACCCAGCGACCTCTTAGCGAGGCGCTGCTGCAGGCGGGGCTCAGGAAATTTAAGCGCAAGGCTAGAAGTAAACACCGCGGGCACTCGCCGACGCCAGCGAAGTCAGTTTCTCAAGCCCAGCGTGGGGATGGCCCTGCGCGAGAAGCAAGAGCGAGTTGGCCGCCGCAGCAGTGTGGGACCCTTGGCCGGGATGCGTGCGGGTGGTTACCAAGCCCGCCCTCGGCTCACCGCCGCTGAATTTCCCGCCCGAGCCGGCGCCGAGGCGCCTGTTCCCCGCGCCGTGCCGGGCGCCTGTCTGGAGATAGCCCTTAGCTGTGGGAGACGCGAGTACCCCGGAAAGAGCGCCTTCTCGCCGCGGGAATTTAGCTGCTGGGGAGCTAGCGCGCCAAGTTTGCAGTCTAGGCTCTTCCGGGCCGCGGGCCGGCTGCCCCATGCCGTGGGTTCGAAGCTTCTGCGGTGGCCCGGCAGAGATGAGGATTGGAGCGACAGCAATTGGGTCAAGGAAGGAGTGTCTGGAACTCCCGGAGAAGCGAAGTTTGGAAAATAACCCAGCCTGCGGTGGGCTTTCCAAACTTGGTTTTTGCCGTCCTTTCCCCGGCGCCCTCCTCCCACCGCTCCAGCCCCAGCCCCAGGAAAGACCCCCAGGGGCTAGGGGACTAACCACTTCAGCCCCTCCTCCCTTTTCCTCCACAAACTTTCAGGCAAGAAAAATACAAATAAACCCGAGTGATTAATGCGGATGCTCGGGCGCCCCCAGCCCAGCACGCACCAGCACCGGCACCGGCACCGCCGCCGGCACCGCCACGCGCTCGTCCCTCCCACCTCCTCTTAGGGGAGGGACTGGGAACCTGATCTCTGGGCTCCAGCCCCGATCGTTTCCCATCAATAACGCTGATACCCGGGATGCGCCTCCGCCCCCGCCCCCGGGGCGCCGCTGCTGCCTTTTCGCCGCTTTTTGCCAGGTGTAAGAAAACGAAACCTTCTCTACTGCCCTCCAAGCCTCGGCCTGGGGGCGGGGGGCAGGGCCCGGCCCGGGGCCCCGGGCTGAGGCAACCCGGGCACGGGGGCTGGGCGCGTGGGGGGGCATCCTTCAACGTAGGCACCCTACCAGTGTCCCCCCAGTGCAGGCAGAAAGAGGCGGCTCCCTGGCCCAGGTCAGGCCTCATTCAGGCTCCATTCCAGACGCGAGGTCAGGATCAGACTGGGCCCGAATAAGACAGCGTTGATGTGTGTGTGTGTGTGTGTGTGTGTGTGTGTGTGTGTGTGTGTGTGTGTTTTCCGGGTGGGGGGCGAAGAACCAGGCCTTGGACTGGGGTGGCTCAACAACCCCTCTCCCCTCGTTCCCAGGATCCGGGATCAAGCAGAGCAGCGAGGAAACCCCTTCTCGTGGTACTCAGTTGTGGCCCTAGGTCTTGGGGCACAGCCCCTAGGCCCCGCCAGCCCACCAGGACGATCTGTGTCGGGAAAACCGAGGAGACCCACTAGTAAGAACACAGGCATCAAACTCCCCGAGTGGGAGTTTGCACAACTCGCTATGCGCCTCCCCCGGGTGCTGTTCTGTGTACCCACAAGGTCACGACCTGGCGCAGCTGCCTCACTGCAGGCCACCCCATTCCCTAGCGTGGGTCAGTCCTCCGTGCCAGGTCCTCTTGTGGAAACGGCAAGTCCGACACCCCGACGCCCCCACCCAGGACAGCAGGACAGTGGACGGCGCGACCCGGGCTGGAGCGCGCAGGGCTCCTGGGGGTGGACTGCCGCTGTGACACCTCACTCGCACTGGCCGTGTTCTTCCCACTCGCTCAAAAGTAAAACTGAGCCCCCACTCTGGCTCCGTTTTTATTAATTTAATTATTCCTTTGCCTAGCGGCACGCGAAAGCTCACCCATACCCCAACATCGCGGCGCCCGCGGCAGCGAACCACGGAATTTGGGCCCGAGACAATGGCTCGTAATTGATGTATTACCATCAACAATAAAGACCAATTCTCCTCTCCCCGCCATTCTGACCATCCCCCTCCTCCCATCCCCCCTCCTCCACCTCCCTTCTCCTCTCTCCCGGCCTCAGAGGGAGAGAAAACAAACAAGAAATTAGCGGGGACAAGGCGCACCGAACGAGACGCCCCCCTCTACGCCGTCGAGGACGCAAAAGAACGAAAAAAGTTATTAAAGTTTGGATGCCCCCAATTAATTCGTCTCTCCTCGCCCATTTTTAATTAGAGATCGTGAAGCCTCTTTTGCGGGTGCATTTCGTTTGGTTGTTTGTTGGGGGGGGGGCGGGAGCTCTTTTTTTCCCTTCCTTAATCTTAATCACACGTAGAACGAGTAACGAACACGTGTGAAGCTATTCGCGGGAGCTTCCCGCGGCGCACGCGGCACGACCGGGAAAGTTTGCGGGATTGCCAGCTTGCTGGGGTTCTGGCAGCGTGCGGTGCCCCGGAGGCCCGGACTTTCGAGAAGCCAGGAGTGTTAAGGACGGGTGCGAGCGGCTCCTAACACGGGCGTCTTCGTAGAAACGAGTGTGCAAGTGCCCACAGATGCGATCGTGTACCTGGGAGAGTGCGAGTTCACGTGTTTGAGAACGACGGTTTGAGGGGTGCAAGGTGGGCAGGGCATTGACACCACCTTTTGCACACTTTCCCGGGGATCTGGGGGAAGCGGGCGGCTCGCACCCCAGGAGCAGGCAGATCCATCTTTGCCGAGGGATCTCTTTAAATATTCAGTGAGAAATAATGGCATTTGAAGCACCACCTAAGGAAACATTATTATCTTCATTCTTCAACATCAGCCTCACTGATAGCTTCGTTTGTCTTTTTATCAAAATCTACTGTAACCAACAGGACCTGGGGAGAAAGGGAGAGAGAGGAGGAGAGCGTGTGTGTCTGGGTGTGCGTGTGTAGTGTGTGTGACCGAGAGAGGTTAGAAAGAGGAAAAATAAGAGGCGGAAGAGAAAGGGTGCAGAAAGGGTGAGCAAGGAAAAAGAAAGAAGTTATACCAAGAAAGGAAAAAAAAAAGTCGACAGGAAGAAAATATAAGCATTCACCCGCACACAAAAGATTTAGATTTAAAGAGAGGAGACGAGAAAAACTAAGCGAAAAAGAGTCGTTTGGGGGAGCTCCTTGAGGAGCCGGAGTGCACGAAGCTCTCATCGCAAAACTGGTGCCCACTTCCCGCGAACCCGCTGCGGGGCTCTCCAGACGCACAGGAGCTCCCGAATTGGGGCGTCCTTAGGAGCCCGCTCCGTCCCCGATCGCGAGATAGGGCAGGGATTGAGTGTCTGCACCCCCCCTTCCTCCCCGATTACTCAGCCGAAGTTTAGTTTGTCCTTCGGGCGCGAGGCTTCGGGAGCCTCGGAGCGAGGAGCCCCCGAGGCGCGAGGGCAAGAGCTAGGCTGGGCCGAGGACTGAGCCTCAGGTTCGCGGGCGCCGGAGCCCATCCGAGGGAGTGCGGGGCCCCGGGTCTGGGGCGCGGGGAGGCGGGCTGCACCCCAGCCCCGGGAGGTGGAAACACAGCGAAAAGTTTGGGCGCCGCGCCGGGCAAGTGCCGGAGAGGTGGAGGTGAGCTTCCGCGGAGCGGACCGCTGCGGACAGGTACTTCTCGCCCGTCCTGGCTCCGCGCGGCCACAGCCCAGCCGGGGCCGGGGGTGTGACCCTCTGCGCCGGAGCGGGGAGCCTAGGGGTCCCCGGCACCCGCCTCGCCCGAGGCCCGGCCCGGCCGCGCCTCCCCAGGCCGGGGCGGGCGGCCGCGCGCGGGGTGAGCGGGGCCCCTCCCCTCCCCCACCGCTGGAGCTGAACTCGGAGCCGAGGCCGGTCCCCGCTCTCCGCCCGCCCCGGGCTCGGCGGCGCCACCGCCGCCGCCGCCTCCCTGCGGAGTGACGCGCCCTGCAGCCAACCCGGGCGGCTGGGGGGGGAGGTCCGGGAGGGGTCCTGGGCGGAGCCGGGCCGCCCCTTATCCCACGGGCTCTGGGCTGCATCTCCCGAAAACTTCAGCCCTAATTGTCCTGGGAATGTCCGAGGTAGAGAAAGGGGGCGAGGGTGCAAACGCGAGGCCGGAGGGCCCGGGCCCTTTGAGGAGGATCGCGGTGGCGGGAGAGCGGCCCCTCCCCCAAGCCCCCAACCCGTCACGTCCCCAAACCTGGCCTCGGTCCTCTTCTCCTCGCCCCGCGAGCCCGGGATCCAGGGGATGGAGAACTCGGGGAGAAGAGCGCAGCGCCAGGCGGCGAGCGGGCGGGAGGCCGAGCCGCGGGCGGGAGGCGGACCGGCGTGGGGCTGGCTCTTCCCCACTCGCTTATTTTTTTTTATGGGAGTGGGGGTGGGCTGCTTTGTGGGCGCTCTTAAAGAAACGAAGAAACACTCACGAAACGGGACTTCCTCCCCCATCCCGCCGCGGGACTCCCTCCCCCCGCGGCCGGCGCGCCCCGCGCCGGAGTTGGGAAGTTCGCGGCGCGCCCGCCGCTGGGGCCCCGGCCCCGGCCGCCGGCCCCACCCCCCGCCGGGAGGCTCCGATCCGGGGCGGGCATGCTAATTTGGGTCGGCCCTGCCCGAGATGGGGGGGCGCCAGGGGCGGGCGGGGGCGCCGGCCCGGGCGCCGGGCGCGCAGAGGCTGGAGGCCGGCCCGGCGGCTGGGCCGCGGAGTCCCGGGCGGTCGCGAAGAGGGTTAACCCAGAGCCGGGCGGCGCGGCGCGCAGAGCCAGCCCCGCGGCCGGCTTATTGGGCCAGCGCGCGGAGAGACAGGGGTCTGCAGCAAATCACGAACTAATTGATTAAGGCGAGCGGGTTTGAATAGCGCTGGCCCGGTGCCAATCGCCTTTCAAAGAGCCCCTCTATGATTAATCGCAATGCATTATTGATAATCATAATTATAGCAGGACACATGCGCGCTGCGCCCGGGGCCGGGGAGCCGGGGAGGGGGCGGGCGGGCCGGCGGGCGGGGGGAGCCGCCGCCGCCGCCGCCGCTCGATTTCCGTAATTTTGAGAAGATTTTTTTTTAGTAATTTTTTATTCTGCCCCAGCTGATGTTTGAGCCAGCATGTCGCGGAGGAAGCAAGCGAAGCCTCAACATTTCCAATCCGACCCCGAAGTGGCCTCGCTCCCCCGGCGAGATGGTGAGTGCTCCGGCCCGCGCCGCGGACACACGCGCGCACACACGCACTCACACTCACGCACACTCGGACCCACGCACACGCGGCGGCCCCGCGCCCACCGCCCGCCGCCGCCGCCGGGCCCCGCTCGCCTTTTCGACGCGCTGGTTTTTTTCTTTCTTTCTAATTTTCAATTTGCCTTCGCTGGGCTTCCCCCTCCCCCGCCCCGGGGAAGGCAAACACTTCTCCGGCGAGAGCTTTCCGGAGTTGCTGGGTCCTCCTGGGGAGCAGAGAGGGCCAGCCGGCCTGGCTCCCCGGTGCCGGCTTTCCCGGGGCGCGGAGCCGAGGACTCGCCGAGCCGCGACCCGGGCGCGGGGGCCGGCGAGGCGGTCAGCGCCCGCCCGCCTGGGGCCCCGGTGCTCCCGGCGCGGCGCCCGAGCCCCCCGGCCCTGCCTCCGCCGCCCGGGCCCTGCCGCCTCCGGGAAGGAAGTTTACTTGGCGCTCGGGGCTGAACTCCCAGTCTCGGGGAGCTCCCCGCGCCGCGCCCCCCCCACTCCACCTGGGCCCGCGCGGTGGAGTGGGGTGCCTTTGGAACTCGGAGCAGCGAAAAGATGACGACTGGTGTCGGGGCGCCAGCGCCCCGCACCCTGGGGTCGCGGGCGGAGTGGCGAGAGCTCTGCCGCTGGACGCCCTGAGACCGGGCGGGCGGGGAGCGTCCGGGTCGGGCCACCCGAGTCTCTCCCCGCATCTTTTTTCCTAACACAAGCACACCCCCGCCCCCAAGAAATCTTCAGATGCGGTGCGCGCCCGCGGGGGACGCGGTAGCCCGTGTTTGCAGGAGCCATGAGGGTCGTTTTCCAGGGCTCGGGGTGGGGGCTCTCCAGCCGGAGGAGACTCCCGCTGGGGCGGGCAACTCGCTTTTCCGATGGAGAGGACAATCGTGGGGTCCCCGGGGAATGAACGAGTCCAGAACAAAGTTTGCGTGAGAGAACTAAGGCCGAGAGTGGCAGGGGTCTGGGCAGGGCGCTGGGGGACGGAGGGAGGACACCTCGAGTCCCCCCTTGACCCTAAAGGTGTTTCGCATTAGGGGCCTGGCAGCTCGCAGGCCCAGCGCCCGAGGCGATGGAGGATGGAGCCGCGCCGGCTCGGTTCCCGCGACACCGCCTCTCGGCTGCGGGAGGACCGGCGGCCACTCCAGCCGGCGCTCCGGGGCTGCGGACGCCCCTCGAGATGCTCAAGTCCTGGGAGACATTTTGGGGTATGGAGAAGGGGGCTGCAGCCCGACAAGGTCCAGAAGCGTGCCCCGAGAGCCGCGCCTCGGTCCGCTAAACTCGCCGCCGCTCGGGCCCCACATCCCGGTGCTCCTTCCCTCGAGGCCTGCTTCTCGATGGAGCTGGGCGCGGGCACCCGCAGAGCCCAGGCAGAGAAGCTCAGGGACTTTCACTCCCTTCACCCCAACTGTCAGGAAGTGAAAGGGCTCCCCAGGCGTGAGGGGTCCCTGGAAGAAATCGGGAAGAACCGAGTTTGAAAAGTGTGTACAATATTGCCCCCCCCCCAGTACTTTGTGAAGCTTCCAGCCTTAACCGAGTCCCTGCTGTTTCTCAGTCTGCAGAGATGAGCCCCTGAAACCCTCTTTCCACCCCTGAAACCCTCTTTCCACCCCAGGGGAACCGGGCAGGCGAGGTACAGGAGGCAGAATTACCAAGGCCGCTGCAGCCACTCGAGCATTTTTCTGGGTTTTCTCAGCTGGTTCCTTCTGCTTCTCGCCCTCACTCCCATCTTTCCTAAAGTTTCTGGTGAGACTTTCCCCACCAAAATACTAGTAAAAGTTAGCAGTTTGTGTAGGACAAACCGAATGGGAGGAGAACAAAGTGTTTTTGCCTTTTTGGGTAAATTTCTACTGATTTTTGACATTTTCCAAAAAAAAAAAAAATGTGGGCTTCATGGAGAAACGATGCTGGCCACATCTTTGCCTTTCTCCTGAATGCAGAATTTTTAATAGTTAAGGCTTCTCATAAAGCCACGGTATAAAAGGAGTTCACTACCTCTTACCATTACTACTTATTAGGAGTTTTTTTGCCTTTTTTTTTTTTAGTTTATTGAGCTGTGAGGTAAACGAAGCAAGTTTCTTTTCTTTTTTCCCCTTCTTTTCTTCCTTCTTTCCTTTCTTCTTTTTTTCTTTCTTTTTGTCCTGCAAAGCTGGTTCATTGTGCTAAGAAGAAGCAGTAAACTGTTAGTGGCTGGCTCCCTAGGAAGGTTTCTCTGCAGCCCCTTCTCACCTCTCCCCTCCCCTCCTCTTTTTCTTCTATAGTAATGGTTTTAGGTTATGACTGTTTTTACATGGTCGAACAATAAGTTGGGAAGAGGCTGCCTAGAGGGTAGATTTTGTAACAGGGTTACAGGATTTAGTGTGTTGTAATAATATTAGTACACAGCTGAGTCTCCTCACACACAAGGCCTGCCCACTCGTCCTTTCTCATTTGGGAGTAGTTGTGAGGTAAATAGAATTGAGAGTCAAGACATATCTCAAAGTTACCTCTAAAACATCACCACCCTGTCTGCAGGGAACTCAGCAGTATCCCTTCAAAACACACACTTTGAGGAGCGTTTGGGGTTTTGGTCTTTTGGGGGCTTGTTATTTTTCTTATTTTTTCATCTATAAAGGTGGTTAAGTTTTCAGAAGTCTATCCCTCAGTCAAACAAGGTGCTTTTACTTTTTCTTCTATGTTGAAATGATCTGAAAGTATGGCAAGAGAAACAGCAAGCATACCAAATGAAATCTAGTAGGTGCTCTATCATAAGTCAGCACCTCGGATTTTTAGGGACCTAGAAAAGTTTGTCGTCCCCAGTTACAGTAGCCCTGGAGGGGCCAGGCCTGGCTGTGTGTCACGCCTGTGTGTGTTTGTGTGTTGTGCTGCTACAAAGAAACCCAGCCCTGCTAAACAGCATCGCTAACTTCAACGGAAGAAGCTCAAGAAAACAAGATTATTTGGTTAGTCTTCCAGTATTCACATTTTAATTCTATTTCGGTGGAGCTGTAATGCCAGAAACACTCTAAAATAAACTTGGGAATTTTTCTGTTTCTTGTGAAACTGAGATTATGGCAGCTATGAATTGTCTCCTAGATGATATTCAACAAGTCTCGCAGTACTTGTGGAAAGATGACGGCCAGTGGGAAAATCACCTCCCGAGAGAAGTAATTCTGAGCAAAGGGAATATTGGAACCTATGGTTTTCTATGTGGGTTCTTAGAGAGATTTGGGTTTCAGGGCTGTGTGTGTGTGTGTGTGTGTGTGTGTGTGTGTGTGAGAGAGAGAGAGAGAGAGAGAGAGGTGTTTTTCTTCCTAGGGTGGTGGTTTTAAGCTTTCTGTAATCTCTATGAAGGTTCCAGGTATTCATGAAGAAAGTATTTCGGTGCTCAGCTTTTTCAAGGAAAAGATACTATTGGAAGAAAGATAAAAGCATCATGAACTACATATAAAACATTGTCTCTCATATAAAGTATCATAAAAATTGCTCTTCTTTACATTAATAATGAAATTCTATTATTTACCGAAGTAATTTACTCATTGTGGGCAGCTTAATGGCAACACATTGATTTCTGGGCCCAAAAGGTTAGAGAGAACTATAATTAATTGCTTTTTTTGAAAAACTGACACCTGCAAGATAAGGGCGTTGGAAAGAATTCATGTTTAATCAGGCCTATTTTAAGTTTGTGGCATAATGGAAGATTCTGGATGAGAAAATGCTAACTCTTTGGGGGGATTTACTTCACACTACACATACTTCTTTAAAGACAAAATACACAAAGTATAGAGCTGGGCATGAGACCGTATGTGTGAAAGTGATTTTGTGATACTGAATATTTTTGTGGTTTATTTTACATCAAGTTTCACCTATGGTTTATAGGCACAAGCACCAATTTATGGGTTATTCTTTGGGGACTTTATTTCATTTCTTTCTACTTTTGCAGGTAGCAAGTTGTCATTACCAATAGTCCTTTAGAAGACAGAACCCTGCATTTTTAACGTGAAGATCTTCTGGGGAACCTGGGGAAGAAATGAGTAGGCTAGCAGATCTCTAAGATTTTTAAGATTGTTCAAGCTCTGTGCAGTCTTAACTCGGTTTTTCTAAGACACATCCTGGTATAGCTAATCATATCTTCCAAAATTATTCTGAGGTTATCAAAACTGAAGCAACTTAGCAGTAAAGCCAAGGAGATAGTAAATTACCCTGAGAACCAACACCCACCCCCCACCCCCCAAAAAAGAAAAAAGTTTGTGTCCCAGGCATTTGAAAACCTGCTTGTGAGAAGCTGTTTTAACCTTTGCTAGCCTCCCCCCATGCAAGGGTGACAAGGTCCAGATCATAATATTGTTCTTCAGTATCTTCCCAGTGACCCCCAAATTGAGTCTTGCTAGTCACTTAGCAGGAAGTTAGTAGTTTATTTTAGTTTCACCTTATCAGCTTGGCTTCTTTTCCTAACCTTATTCCCCTGTCACCCTCAGATGCCAGACCCCCAAAGGGGAAGATTGACAGGTAGTTCCCATCGCTCCGTTTTACCCTCAAACAACTGGGATTTAGTTTCTTGTGCCTTTGCCAATGTTTATGTAGTCAAAGTTTAGATCTCGCCTTAAGGAGTCTCTCTTTTACGCGTCGCTGGAATAGGAAAGCCACAAAGAAGTTTTTGAACAAACCCTTGCAACTGGAACCCCATCTAGTGTTCAGGTCGATTCATCCAAGGGGAAGACATTTTCCCCTTGCATTTATTGTGTACGTGAGGTGGGCTGGAATCACGCGTTTAAAAATGTGTCTCGTCTGTGGTGTTACTTTATCAAAAATTTCTCTTGCCCTCTTCCACTGGAGAATACACTTATCCTGGTTAGGGATACTGAGAGGACTGAGTGTGCCAGTAAATTTGTCACTTGCCTGCATAGCACGCAGAGAAAACTTCAGTCATTGCAGAAAATATGCACAGCATATGTTGTGGCGTTTAAAATTTTTTGGAATCTTAAGCTGGACATTCAGATTCAGGCTTTCCCAAGTCTGTGCAAAAAAAGGGGGGTGGGATAAAAGCCCAATCAATCAAAAATGTTGGTGATAGCCTTCCTAAATTAAATTAGTCTACGAAAAGGAACAGCCTGCTAAAAAAAATAGGCACCAAAACCACATTCGTGAGACGTTCTGTTAAAAATGCTAATGTGATTTTAAGGCAATGGGAAAGAAGTGAAGGATGTTTCTGAGGAGCTCCAGAAAAGAAAACTAAATGTGGTTGAGTCTGGTTGTTGCTATTTGGTTTGGTTTTGTTTTTTCCTGACTGGCTAAGCCTTTCTGTGTGGGGCATAGTTTTATTTTTATTTTCTTACCAGGTTCCCTGGGACACTTGAGTTTGCTGCTTCCTATTCTGCAGTGTTTGGGTCAGAGGATGAAAAACTGACCACTTTGAATTGGACATCAAACTCAAAACATCTGAAATTTCAGTGTAAATTGGATGGAGCTATAAATTCGCCCCCTCCCCCTCCAGGGAAAAAAAAAAAAACAACCCAGAAAATTCCAACTATCTTTTTGTGTCTACATACATACTTAGAAAACCACTACTTCTTAAAATTGAACAGGGTTGCAAAATTACTTTAATTTGTATGCAAAATGCATAGAAAAGGAACTGGAATGTTATTTTCACCAATGTGGAGGAACAAGGCAACTGTATTTACTATAATGGGGTCACCAGTTGCAATTCGAAAGAGATACAAGATAGCAGACAGAAAAATGAATTAGAAGAGTGTGTGTGTTTTTTTTGCAAGTTAACATATTCCTCTTGGTAGTTAAAGATTCAAACTAGTCCTCATGTTTTGTAGGTTTTTTTTTTAAAGGCTGTTTCATTGGAATTCTGTTCAGATGCAGATAGATTTAAAGTTAAGAACTATTACAGTGTAGCGACACCTGCTTTTGAAATAAATCAAAATAGATACCAGGATTATTTTTTTCGGTGTTCATAAACATCAGGAAATTAAATTAGTTGACTCTACAGTGAGATCAAATGTCAGCTTATTAAAATGTTGTGAAAATCTGAGCTAAAATACGGGCAGTTTTTTAACAGTCTCTTTCTTAGAAGCAAGCAGGCATTTATTTTTAAGCGTCTACATTTTCCGTCCAGTTAGCACAATCCTAAATATAAAAATGTTCAGGTTGAAAAACTTAAAAATTCTCAAGTGAGTCTTGAAGCAGCACAAATACAGAATTGGAGCCCAGGAAAGTAAAAATCAGCTAAATTCTGTAAAGTAACCTTCTTTTTATTTTCTCTATATATTATTATGAGAATATCAGATGTTTGTAAGTTATAAAGAATTAAAATGCCCTTTAATCGTGAACACAGATGTGCTAAATATTTGAAGCAACTACATTGTAATGTGTACAATTGATGAAGTCAGTTTTCTGATTTCCCTTGCTAGTTATTTAGTTCTGAATCTGTCATTATTTGTCTAAGCCCAGCTGACCAAGCAAAACTGTGTTTTAAAGTGGCTTTATGTTTTGATAAATGTGAGCTGGTTGAAAAGTATTTTCCACTGAATGCAGAGCTTAATAGAACATGCTGACATAATAGTTTTAATGCATTTTGTTGAAAATGTGTGAACAAACAGAATAGCTTTTGTTCCTTCATAATTGGCTGTAAAAGTAGATGGAAACATAACCATTACATATGGAAATGTGCAAAGAGAAAGAAATAACATTTCTGTTGAATATATTAGGAATTGCATTTCCTAGTTTAAAATAAGCATCTGAAATGGATGCATCATTTAAAATTGGTTGTCAAAATAAGAAGCTTTAAACAGAATTTTTGTCACATTATTTTTGTCCCAAGTTAAGCAACATAACTTTAGTGAATTTCGTTTAATATTTTGTTTATATTATTTTAAGGCAGGGAGAAAGACAGAAAGGGCTTAAAACAGCACCTTGAATGTGCACAGGAATCTGGTGCCAATTAAGATGATTAAACATTAAATTAAAACTGAATCATTATTGGTATTTTCTGCTACAGCTAAGATTTGTTTGGTATTGTTAATGCATTTTGCACTATATCTTTGTGGGGATTAAAAGATGGGTATTAGGAAAGCTAGCTTGTTAAGTATAACTTAGCAGCTCAAACACCACTCCCAGTGAATAAAGTGTGCATACATTTGGCTTCCTCACCAGGGCTTCTGATCAACTTCGGCACTCTCAAGGCAAATAGAGTTAAGACATTTTCAGAAGTTAGCATTTAGGTATTATGTTTTCTGGCATGGAAAACTACTCCAGCTTTTTGTGATGTTTACTCCAAAAAGGCAAATGCTTGGCTCTTTTGAGTTGACTCTGAAGTTTCCCAAAAGCAGCATTTTGATTTTGCATTTATTCATATTTGCAATTAGGTGTGTTTTTTTTTTTTCTCCTGCAAGTTTTCTGGGAGATTCAATTTGGAAGTCATGGAAACTAACTATTATCTGATTCAGTTCTGCAGAAAAGCATGCAGGGAGGTAATCCTTGAATTAAACAGTTTTTTTTTTTTTTCACAGCCTTCGGAGATGACCACACACCATTTGTACAACAGAAGTTGGTGTTCCCCATGCTGGGCAAACAATGGGACGCCATCCTGTCTTTGAATAGGGTGTTAGCTTGGAGTTGGAGATTTTTATGTTTAATTTACAAATGGATCTTAGCGAGAAGAAATCTGAGCAACCAGTGGAAACAAACATGAAATAAAGGGATTTTTATAATGAAAGGTTCGGGACAATCTGTTAAACAATTGATAACAGTTAAGAGCAAACTGCTTTTAAAGGCATTCAGACAGGAGAATTACAAAGCATTTCCAAACTCTAAACCAAGAATTATTTCTTCTCTTTCCCTTAACTGCACATCCTTCTTTAAGTTGATGTTAAATCAGAAATGTAAATCTTGTGCCAGTTTTTTATATATATCTATATAGGAGCACTTTTGATGAAATATTTAGAGGCATCATGTTGCCATTTGGAGCATCGTGGCATATATTCTTTGATTAGTGGGCTGGTGGCCAGGGTTGCATTCTTTAATTTTAAAAATAAACATGCCAGGGGAAGATATATAGGTGCGAGGCCAGCCTTGTAATGGATTATGGCGTTTCTTTTCATGGTGTGTGTGTGTGTGTGTGTGTGTGTGTGTGTGTGTGTGTGTGTGTGTGTTTCTCTTTTGTATTCAACTGAGTCTGGAAGATTTCTCACTGAGGCGACTACAGTTTGTTGGTCAAAGATCAGATTGAGCTCAGGTTCTAGGTAGGGACTGGAGGTGATTTTCAAGTTGTCAGTCTTCAACTCTGCGCTGATATGCATTTTTTTCTCCTCTTGTCAACAACTGATTGGAACCTGAATGACTACAAATTAGTTTAGTGACAAGACACACTGTCACAGTTATCTTTGAATCGGTTGAAAATGAATAAGGTTGACAGAAACTCAAGAGCCTAATAAGTCCTCAGGATGGTCGCTGGACCCTCATTGGAAGAGTAGACAATAAGGGGTATAAAATATTGGAAATCAATATTTTGCTATGGAATTTCATTATGCAGCGATGTCTTCAGTTCATACTATTTTATATTTTGATGGATTGTCTGAAGACCGTCACTACCTGAGGTAGCAGGTGGGTAGGAATCCCACCATTTAATTGTGAGTGTTCTTGGGTGATATTGATCCGTTTTCAGGGACGACGGTTGTGAGTTGTGCAGGTAGAAGACAACCGATTAATCTCCTTGTTTCGAAGTCAGGGGTGACTGTGTGTCCCGGCCCCCCTTTCTAACCCTGAGCCTTTTGATGTTTGCAGGAGACACAGAAAAGGGTCACCCGAATCGCATCGCCAAGAGCAAGGACGCCCACGTCTGTGGTCGGTGCTGTGCTGAGTTCTTTGAATTATCAGATCTTCTGCTCCACAAGAAGAACTGTACTAAAAATCAATTAGTTCTCATCGTCAATGAAAGTCCAGCCTCCCCACCTGAAACCTTCTCCCCCAGCCCCCCTCCCGATCGCCCGGATGAACAAGTGAATGACACAGTCAACAAAACAGAACAGGTCGACGGCAGCGACCTTTCAGAACACAACGGACTTGACACGGAAGAGTCCATGGAGGTGGGGGCCTCAGCGGCTCACAAAGGCGGCAGCGGCGTCCTGGGCGCGAGCCACGGCGGGGTCGCCCCCGGCTGCAGCGGCGGCTCCTCTGCAGGTACCTCAGCCATCACAACCTCTCTACCTCAACTCGGGGACCTGACGACGCTGGGCAGCTTCTCCGTGATCAACAGCAACGTGATCATCGAGAACCTCCAGAGCACCAAGGTGGCTGTGGCCCAGTTCTCCCAGGAAGCGAGGTGCAGCGGGGCGTCGGGGGGCAAGCTGGCCGTCCCGGCCCTCATGGAGCAACTCTTAGCTCTGCAGCAACAGCAGATCCACCAGCTGCAACTGATCGAACAGATTCGTCACCAAATATTGCTGTTGGCCTCTCAGAACGCAGACTTGCCAACATCTTCTAGTCCTTCTCAAGGTACTTTACGAACATCTGCCAACCCCTTGTCCACACTAAGTTCCCATTTATCTCAGCAGCTGGCAGCAGCAGCTGGATTAGCACAGAGCCTCGCTAGCCAATCTGCCAGCATCAGCGGTGTGAAACAGCTCCCCGCCATCCAGCTACCTCAGAGCAGTTCTGGCAACACCATCCTTCCACCCCGCAGCGGCTCTTCTCCCACTGTTAACATATTGGCAGCAGCGGTTACCACCCCAGCCTCAGAAAAAGTGGCTTCGAGCGCTGGTGCCCCCCAGGCCAGCAACCCAGCAGTCTCGGCATCATCCTCACCAGCTTTTGCAATAAGCAGTTTGTTAAGTCCTGCATCTAATCCACTTCTACCTCAGCCGGCCCCTGCTAACTCGGTGTTCCCCAACCCTTTGCCCAGCATCGGAACAACTGCAGAGGATTTAAACTCCTTGTCTGCCTTGGCCCAGCAAAGAAAAAGCAAACCACCAAATGTCACTGCCTTCGAAGCGAAAAGCACTTCTGACGAGGCGTTCTTCAAACACAAGTGCAGGTTCTGCGCGAAGGTCTTCGGGAGCGACAGCGCCCTCCAGATCCACCTGCGCTCCCACACGGGAGAGAGGCCGTTCAAGTGCAACATCTGCGGGAACCGGTTCTCCACCAAGGGGAACCTCAAAGTCCACTTTCAGCGCCACAAAGAGAAATACCCACATATCCAGATGAACCCCTACCCCGTGCCTGAGCATTTGGACAATATCCCCACGAGCACCGGCATCCCCTATGGCATGTCCATCCCCCCAGAAAAGCCGGTCACCAGCTGGCTCGACACCAAACCGGTCCTGCCCACGCTCACCACTTCAGTCGGCCTGCCGTTGCCCCCGACCCTCCCGAGCCTCACGCCCTTCATCAAGACGGAAGAGCCAGCCCCCATCCCCATCAGCCATTCTGCCGCCAGCCCCCCCAGCTCAGTCAAAAGCGACTCAGGGGCCCCTGAGCCTAGCACCAGAAACCAGGGTGGGCTCCCAGAAGAGGGCGGGGGGTCCACCGTGCCCCCGTCCGCGGGCAAGAGCGAGGAGAGCGGCGTGCTCGCCGGCTCGGCCCCTGCTGCGGGCGGCAGCGCCCTGAGCTCCCCGGCCGACTGCGGCCCCGGCCACGCCGCGCCCTTCTCCAACCCGTTGCTGCCGCTCATGTCCGAGCAGTTCAAGGCCAAGTTTCCTTTCGGGGGACTCCTGGACTCCGCGCAGGCCTCGGAGACGTCCAAGCTTCAGCAGCTGGTGGAAAACATCGACAAGAAGGCGACTGACCCCAACGAGTGCATCATCTGCCACCGCGTGCTCAGCTGCCAGAGCGCCCTGAAGATGCACTACCGCACGCACACGGGGGAGCGGCCCTTCAAGTGCAAGATCTGCGGCCGGGCCTTCACCACGAAAGGGAACCTCAAGACCCACTACAGCGTCCACCGCGCGATGCCCCCGCTCCGCGTCCAGCACTCCTGCCCCATCTGCCAGAAGAAGTTCACCAACGCCGTGGTGCTGCAGCAGCACATCCGCATGCACATGGGGGGGCAGATCCCCAACACCCCGGTCCCCGACAGCTACCCCGAGTCCATGGAGTCCGACACGGGCTCCTTCGATGAGAAGAATCTCGACGACCTCGACACCTTCTCGGATGAGAACATGGACGACTGCCCCGAGGGCAGCATCCCCGACACGCCCAAGTCGGCCGACGCGTCCCAGGACAGCCTGTCGTCGTCGCCTTTGCCCCTCGAGATGTCCAGCATCGCTGCTTTGGAAAACCAGATGAAGATGATCAACGCCGGCCTGGCAGAGCAGCTGCAGGCCAGCCTGAAGTCGGTGGAGAACGGGTCGGTGGAGGCGGACGTGCTGACCAACGACTCGTCCTCGGTCGGGGGGGACATGGAGAGTCAGAGCGCCGGCAGCCCGGCCATCTCGGAGTCCACCTCCTCCATGCAGGCTCTGTCGCCCTCCAACAGCACCCAGGACTTGCACAAGTCACCCAGCGTGGAGGAGAAGCCCCAGAGAGCGGCCCCCAGCGAGTTCGCCAACGGCCTGTCCCCCGCCCCCCTGAACGGGGGCGCTTTGGACCTGACCTCCAGCCACGCAGAGAAAATCATCAAGGAAGATTCTTTGGGGATCCTCTTCCCTTTCAGAGACCGGGGTAAATTTAAAAACACTGCTTGCGACATTTGTGGCAAAACCTTTGCTTGTCAGAGTGCCTTGGACATTCACTACAGAAGTCATACCAAAGAGAGACCATTTATTTGCACAGTTTGCAATCGTGGCTTTTCCACAAAGGGTAATTTGAAGCAGCACATGTTGACACATCAGATGCGAGATCTACCATCACAGCTCTTCGAGCCCAGCTCCAGCCTCGGCCCCAGTCAGAACTCGGCGGCCCTGCCCGCCAGCTCGTTGTCTACCCTCATCAAGACAGAGGTCAACGGCTTCGTGCATTTTACTCCTCAGGACGGTAAGGACCCTCCCGCCAGCCAAGTCCCCTCGGGGCCTCTGTCATCCTCCGCCACATCCCCGGTTCTGCTCCCAGCTCTGCCCCGGAGAACCCCCAAACAGCACTACTGCAACACGTGTGGCAAGACCTTCTCCTCGTCCAGCGCCCTGCAGATTCACGAGAGAACTCACACTGGAGAGAAACCCTTTGCTTGCACTATTTGTGGAAGAGCGTTCACAACAAAAGGCAATCTTAAGGTACCTCACCCACCCACCCCGCCGCCCCCCCGGCCGCTGACTCGCGCCATGCCCGCTCCCTCGGCTGCCCGCCCCGGGGTGTGGGTACCGCGGCGGGGAGCGGGCCGGGCCGCGGCCGCCTGAATGTCAGGGTGCAGTGAATCACTTGGGACCTTAGCGAAGCAACGGCCTGGCCGTCGTCTCGCTAAGTGCACCAAATGAATTGCTTTACCTACCAAGGCAGACAGCCCGGCGTGGCCACCGGGATTGATTAAAGGCCTCCGTGTGGCCGCGTGCCGCCCGGGCCACTTAATAACCGCAGCGCCCCACGCACACACGCATCTATATTCAGACCTCTGCGTCCAGCATGGCTGGTTTTGCTCAAAACAGGAACGTCACTGCCCTGCTAATGGGCATGATGATAATTGATGATACAACATTTCCTGCCGCTAGGTGTTGGGGATAAAGCAAATATGCTCGCGTTCTAGAGCAACAGTTGCACACGCACACTGTGGACGTTTTTTGTTGACAGAGTATTTCTCTGGAGGTCGCTGCCAGTAATGTGAGATGAATAATTACTTTCTGCCTTTTCTCTCCATGCGCAGACCCTCCTATGGGCAATCAGTGAGGGGTCCTCTCTTCCCATCTGAAAAGGACATTTATAGGGTAAAGGGTGTCAGATACAATACTTACCATTGCAATGAGAGTGGACATAACAATCTCGCCCTGCGAGGAGCTATCTGCAACTGACTGGCTCACTGGAGGCCATTATAAGCTAAATACACGTAATAAAAAAAGAGTAAGTAAGGCATCTTGGCCCAGGAAGAGGACAGGCGGCGAGGGCCGCGGCGGGCGGACGTGTTATTACTCGTCTCCCAGAGTGGACGCCCCTGGACCTCTTCCGCTGTCTGGCACGTAATGAGAATAGACGTGTAGGCCACTTGCTTTCTCGAGTGTTGGGATATGAGTTGAGACAGATTCAACTATTAAGCTTCTCCCTCCTCTCTCTCCCCTCTGCCCCCCCCCCCCCGCCGCAGGTACATATGGGCACACACATGTGGAACAGCACCCCCGCGCGACGGGGGAGGCGGCTCTCTGTGGATGGCCCGATGACATTTCTAGGAGGCAACCCTGTCAAGTTCCCAGAAATGTTCCAGAAGGATTTGGCAGCCAGGTCAGGAAGTGGGGATCCTTCCAGTTTCTGGAATCAGTATGCAGCCGCGCTCTCCAACGGGCTGGCCATGAGGGCCAATGAGATCTCCGTCATTCAGAATGGTGGCGTCCCTCCAATTCCTGGAAGCCTCGGCAGTGGGAGCAGCTCACCTATTAGTGGGCTGACGGGAAATCTGGAGAAGCTCCAGAACTCGGAGCCCAGCGCTCCTCTGGCTGGCCTGGAGAAAATGGCAAGTAGCGAGAACGGAACCAACTTCCGTTTCACCCGCTTCGTGGAGGACAGCAAAGAGATCGTCACAAGCTAAAGCGGCTCTGGCTGGACAAAGAGCATTCCTGTTCCGATCGACACCCCTGGTGGCCTCCTCCTCCTCCTCGCCCCCTTCTCTCTCCCTTCTGCTGCCCCCAGATCTATGAACTGCATTATGAAGACGTTCTTTTGTACCTTGTTCAACTTCTAGAGTTCTAAGAAAGCTTATTTATTAGTGATATAACCTTGCTTTGCAAACAGAATGCAAGCGTTAACTTTGGTCTCCTGTATTTTGGACTAAATACTAATTGACTAGAGTGCTGTAAACTTGCTGTAACATTTATGGCAATTGCAAGTTGCCCTGCTAGGCGGTCTTAATCTGGCATTAACTTATTTTCTATATCCAGTTTAATATGAATCTGGTGTTGATGCAATGCCTCAGTGATGCATTAGATCTCTAATAAAGTCTGTATATAAATGTTCACTTTGATCCTGCTGGAAAATTTTATCAGCAAACACATTGTCTAATCTTTCGAAACAGAATTAAGGAAAGGACTGAAATTACAGACTGAACAGTGTGGTTCTTTGAAAGGTTTTTTTGTTTTGTTTTGTTTTGTTTTTTTGATTTTTATTCTAAGATTCAACCTGCTTTTTTTTTTTTTTGTAGATTTAACCATTTCCGTTTTGAACTGCTATTTGTATTGTGCTTTTTACTTGAGTCGTCCTCAATGTTAATAAGTTTCTGTACAGTAATAAGCACGCAGAATTCTTTAGAGAAAATACAAGTGTTGTTTTGGTAGTTGAAACTGAGACGTAACATTTTGCCTTGTAGGTATATTCACAATAGAATATGTGTGCTGGAATCTCACAGTGCTGCTAAGTATAGCATCTTAAACAACCTTCAGTGGAGAAAATGTAGATGCTCTTGTACATACAATAAGAAATATCACTTTCATTAAAATGTACATATGTTCCTTACAAGAGCAAATGCTTCTTCTTGATCAAGAGAGCAGGTATAGTGTTTGTTTATTTTGTATTAGGTATGGAAGAAAGAAATTGGACTGTTACATGCACTTTCTTGGAAAGTTGAAAGGAAAGGGGGGGTCCAATTTCTTTAACATTTAATACTTACTAACAACAGAGATACTGTAATTTTACTCAAGTAATCAAATACATTTTTTTTGCAACAGATAAAACAAAATACTGTGTCTGTGTTTTTAGAGTGCGTTTTTACTCAGTTATGCCCAGAAATGGATGTTAACATCACCCCAGGCATCAGAAAATTGGAATTGTAAAAGGCATAACAGAAACAGATTTGCATGGGCCTGGTTTGGTTTTGTTGGTTTTTTTTGGTTTTGTTTTGTTTTGTTTTCCTTAAAGCTGGATGCTTTAGATATATTTTCCCAATCTCAGTTCCCAATTTGGTCGCTTTTCTACAATTTCCTCCATCCCGCCCCCACTGCTAAAAAAAAAAAATCGGGGAGAAAGATGTCATAGGAAGTTATCTCAACAGGTAAGTTTCCTCCTCAAACTGGCCATGCACGCAGATGGCAGCTTGGACTTGGGCTTTATTTCAGCTGTTGTGGTTTCACTTCACTGGATTGAGTCCTGTTTTTCCAGGCAGCTGAGAGCAGGGAAGCTGGAGAATTCCCGATGCAGCGGGGGTTATATAATCTGACTCTGAAGCTGGGCCTCTACCCAGAGAGGTCAACATGTTCTTTATTTAATTAGTCTTTTAGGCATTTAAACACACATGCATGTTTGAAAGAAAAAGTCAATTACAAAGGATGTATATAGTCAACGTGAATATTCCATCATCAAAATTCAACCTGATTTTTTCTCCTTTTTATTCTAGGGGAAATATATTTTCCTCCTGAGCACTATTCTGGGGTGAGAGGACAGTGAGGGAAGTTGGTGCCTTGCAGGGTCGCTGAATTTTTTTCTCACGAGGGGGGTGGTGAACCAGCAGCAGCGGGTAGCCCTGAGCCCAGGTAAGGGAGAAACATCTGCCTCCCTGGAGTTTCCCCCCTGGCTGGGCCACTCCCGACAAGCTGGGTGGTCGGGGCCGCCCAAAGGGCGGGCTCAGCCTTTGGCCTGGCTGGCGTGGGGGAAGATGGGTGCTGACCCTAGGCTAGGGCGATCTGGGGGATGAGTGACCCCACCAGGAGAGGGCGGAGGGGGTATGCACGGTACTCCCTGAGGCTGAGGGTTCAGTGAGCTGATATTTTAGGGAGATCTTTCTTGATTTTGCCCCACTAAGCTGACCCAAGGGAGACCCTTTTTCTCCAATGGAGACCTGGAGAGAAGGTCGGATTTCTGGCCAGAAACGTGTTCAACTCAGACTCCAGGAGAACATTTTCCTTGTGAAGGAGGCAGCCAGCGCTCCCCCAAGGCTGGCGGGGGAGAGAAGGGTGCTTGGGCCTGCGTGGTTTTAGGGACCTGGCACTTCTGCCCCAAAGCTGGAGCCTCCTGGGAAACGGGCCACCCGGAAGCCCAGCCACTGAGAGGGGCACACTTACGCTGCGCCCCTCCTCACCCCAGCCCGCCCTCCTGCTAGGCTGCCTCTCCAAAGGGACCCAACCCACCGAACCCCGACGCCCCAGAGCCAGCAAACGCCCAGCTGCCGCACCCGCTCTCCACTCCCCACCTCTACGCAGCCCAGGCCCGGGCCCCCCACTGCACGCGCCGCCAGCCTGGCGCGGGGTCGGGGTCGCAGCCCCGACACCCCGACTACACATCCATTTCCGAGAGGCTGGCGGTCGGGTCGGGCAATCTTCTCCTTTCCCTCTCACCACCAACCCCCTCTTCTAGCGTTTTCTCCAAGTGAGGGAAGGATCGCGAAAGCAGCTTTTCGTTAGATTTTCGTGGCAACCGAAGTCGAGGGAAAGGTCGAGTCTGGGGCTCTGTCCCTCCCCCCTCGCTCTCTGCTTTGTCCCAGCCCATCCGTCTGCCATCGACCCACCTTTCTAACCTATCGATCACTACCTGCCCACTCCCCTTGCCATTCATTTCCAAAACAAGAAATCGCCCACAGCCCGGCTTCCCTCGCTGGGTGACAGCACATTTAGCCTTGCGCTCAGTCCGTCAGAAGAGAAATGGGTTTATATTTATAAAGCAACAGGGTTTATTTTAACAGATGATGCTCACGCACCACCCCCAGCCTCTCCCCGCCCCCACCTTACAGGACACCTCACTTTTGTACCCGGCTCTTCCCCTTCTGAAACTTGGGTTTCATCGAGGTAGCTTTGCAATCACCGAGAACCGAATTTCCTGGGTTGCTGCTGCCTGGAGTGATAACAGCTAAATTCAGAAAAATGTTCTACTAAAAATACTCATTTGGGTAACATTGCCTCCAGTTCCTCTTTAAAAAAAAAAACCTCAATTATAAAAATACGGAAAAGTACAGAGAGTAACATAATGGTGACATAATGAACCCCCTGTGCCCATCACTCAAAATTTACAAACGCTAGCAACTTGAAGGTTTTCTGCGCTTTTTTTATTTTAATAACTTGTGCTTTTCTTTTTTGTTCTGTCTCACAGTGTCGCTGTGAGAAGCAAGAGAAGCCTCTTCAGCGCTTCTCTCCTCCCTCCACTTCTGGTGTCTTTCCTTCCCTGTCTTCCTTTGTGTTCTTTCTTTTCTCACCCCTCCCATCCCCACTGCTTCTTCCCTCTGCCCTCACACGGACATACAGGGGCTTCCTTCTTTCTGGAAAATATACTCGGAGACAGCAGTTTGGTGATTGATAGGAACTGAGGAGAAAATGCATGACAAAATGAATGAATGACCCTAGCAGCCCAAGAGCCCTCAGGCCAGTGATGGGGTTGGGGGGTAGGGGAGCAAAAGGGAGGGGCAGGACCTGAAGCTGACTTTGAACTTTGAATTTTCACGACACAATCCCACCAGCCCAGGGGTGGGGGGTGTCCAATCTTTTTAAATTAAGAGAAAAAAATGTTCATGCAGAAAATCCTAAATGATTTGCAGTTGACATGAATTTCTAGCAGTAGATTATTTGCTTATTGGTTTTGGCGTGTTGCGAATGTCAAGAACGAGAGAACCTAAAACAAAAAACAAAAAACTGCTCCACTCTGTTAAAACTTAGCAGTCCTGTTAGAAAAATAAAGCACTGCAGTCTTTACTAAGAGTTACACACTCTACCCCGAATAAAATAACTGTCAGAGGGGGTCACAAAGTGGGAAAAAATGTAAAGTGAATTTCAAAAGCCTCCACAATAAAGGACAATCTGAGATTCACAGACAGTGGAGCCGGATAAGACAGGAATTAGGTCATCTGGTCCAGACCCCAGGAAATATGTTTAGATCAAAGCCTGCTCTGTTAGAATAAACAAAACGGGGCCCACTGGACCCGACCAATATTTTCATCTCAGTGCTCTGCATTGCTAATCTAACCAGCAATATTTGATGAAAGGGGGTAAAAATCACAACTGTAAAAATGACAGTCAAAAATGTCCTCTCAACTCTAATAGGAAGATAAAGATTTAGATTGCGCTAAAAAGGAACAAGATGCAGACCCAGATCAACAACACAAGCTTCCTGGAATTTTAGCACGAGCGAGTTATCTAACCCCAACCCATTGTTCCCTCCTTGAGCTCCCCTCCTTGTGACTGAGTAGACCAGATGATTTACATAAAAGAAATTGTTAAATTTTAACTGCAGGAGGCAGACTTTTGGGTTCACTTACTCCACATTCCTTAAGGACCTCCTCCCCTACCAGCCCCGCCGCTGCCAGCCCCCCTCACCCCCACAGCGGCAGCTTTAAGCTGTGGCCGCCTCTGAGACCAGTCTTCAGGTTTGGGTTCTCTTTCCACTAAGGGCAGGACCCTGAGCATCAGAGCCTGGCGCTGCCCCACACCACCCGCAGCTGTTGATGTTTTAGCAGCTAAGCCCAAGTCCCGGGCAAAACCTTCTCTCACCGCAGAGTCGATGGCCTTAGTCCAACTACCAGGGAACATTTGCTAGATAGAAACATCCAGAAAGGGGACAGGAAATCCCAGAGAAGGAAAATTCACCCAGGCTAAATCCAGGGTTGGAGCTCCTTGCTGTGCCTGGTTTCCTCTTAACTGTTTAAACATATGATTTGGCTCCTCTCGTGTTTCTAGGACCATCTGAGCTCCAGTTTAACAAAGACTCAGGGACCGCCTGTCTGCTCAGTTCTGCCCTCTCTGAAGCCAGGAGCATAGGAGCATGGGGGACTGAGGGGCCTTTATGAGGACCCCAGGAGCGGCCATCCTCTGTGGGGGGCCCCCCTGGCTGCTCACCTCGAAGAGGGCGGTTTTGGAACCAGCTTTTCACGAAGTGCGTGGAGGGCTTTGAAACAAGTGGCGCTGTGCTGGGGACCCCACAAGGCGATCCTTCCTGGTGAGACCCAGAGCTCCCTGAGCGCAGCTGGCTCTGGCGCAGCGTCATGGTTAGACGTGGCTATGAGGAGACCAGGACCACCGTGATCTCTGCCGCAGCTGTGGACAGGACGAGGCCTGGACGCCCCTGTACCCCAGTGAGCAAGACCCTCGGGCCTCTCCTGATGTCAGGGCGTCCTAGTCTGCAGAGCTGCTTGTCTACTCATAATTTGGGGTGCTTTCACGTGGTTCATCTTACACCAATTAGATCTGAGCAAAAGAGTAACAAGTTCCAGGCCCAGATCTACACAAACTTCCTGAAATTTTAGCACGAAGTGCATTTTCCGAGGCCAGCCCCTGGCAGACAGGCAGGGCCGCTGTCATTTACCTGTTGATGAAACCAAGGCCCAAGAGCAGGGGGACAATGGTGAGGCCCCAGAAGACCTGGAGCCCCACTCCCCCGTGGCTGGGGTGTGGTCTTCACATGCCTGGGAGCCGGCACTGCCCCCCTCTGTACCTGAGGGGGTACAGGGGCTGCCCCAGGGGCCTCCACCAAGCTCTAAGCAGCAATTCCATCTCGGCCAAGAGCCCCTCTGTCCGCCAGCGCCTCTGCCTGAGCCTCTTCAAACTCAAGTGTCTTTATTGTACAAGATGGGAAAGGCTGGCCCTCTCCAGGCCCGCGCAGGAGAAACGCTTCCGCCCTCGACCACCTGGGGACGTGCCCCGAATCAGCGTGGGAAGGAGGGTCCTGCCACTGTGTCAGCTGCGGCCTCTCCCCGTTCTCATCCAGCTGCAGCCTCTTTGGACAAGTGTGAGGTCTGCGGGTCTCGAGGGTTTTACTTCCTGGTCTCCTGCCCCAACTTTCCACTTCTCAACACAGGCGCCTGGGCCCTGGCCCGGAGTTCTTCAGACGGTGGTTGGGGCCCATCAGCACAGTCCGAGCTCAGCCTGGCCGTCCCCGGCCATCCTGCACAAACGTAACAGAAAGGAAAATAGGCACACGGGTCACAGCCACAGAGTGGGTAAGTGGGGTCTTAGGAAGTCTTGTGTGTGTGTGTGTGCGTGTGTGTGTGTGTGTGTGCGTGTACGCGCACGCACTCGTGCCCCTGAGCACTAGGTCACACTGATAAAAGAAGAACAAGTGGCCAAAAAGAGAAATTGAAAGTCTGAACAATGATGAAAGGGAGTAAAAATCACAAGCCCCTCTCAGCAGCTGAGCCCAACTGATTGGAACCAACCCACACATCTGGGGGAACGGACGGCTTCTTGCGGGCATCATCGGGGCCACGGTTTGCTGCATCAGGAAGGTACAGTCATTACGGAGGGTCAGATATGGCTCCGGATGCTTTATTTTAATGACCTCACTTAATTCCTGCAGTGACCACGTGTGGTGGGGGTGGGGGGCCTTCATTGTACCCATTTTATGGATAAGGAAACTGAGGTCCAGAAAGATTAGGGCAAGTGCCCAAGGACACACAGCTAATAAGCAACAACAATTAAACGGCACAGCCTGGGTGTCCGAGCACCTGTTGACCATTACCTTGTTCCTTTGATGGAGACCTTGTCCTTTTGCTGTCACAGATCTCCTCAAGAAGCCCCTGCCTAAACCCTGGGCCCGAATATAGAATGAATAAACCTCAAATCTCGGCACCTTCCCCTTTCTTGCTGTTTCCTGGTTTCAGAGAAGCAGAGTCCGCCCAAGTTCACAGGCAAGTGACCTGTTCTCTAAACGCCTGCCACTGCCAGGAGGACCCAGCTGAGCAGGGTCCTTCGTGCCCAGCATGCAGTGTAGACAGAACTGTGAATCCGCACACCATCTCCTGGCCTCCAGCGAGCGCTGCTGCGGCACGTGTGGCATCCCCGTCAGCAACACCTCAGAGACCCTGGTAATGCCCCGAGATGAAATTATTTTTGCGTCCGTCCACCTAGCAGCGTGTGTGGCTGGATTCCTCTCCCTCTTCCCCCATCTCAGGGGAAACAAATCAGCTGATCTTCCTTCCCTCTCTGCAGACTGCAAGCCATGCCCTCTTTCCCGGAGAGGGGAAGTGTTGTGTCTGACTTATCACAGGGAGGAATAGTTTGCAGCCATGAGCAGCTGGGGTATTTTTGTCTCCCTGTGAAGAGGATCGATGAGAGTCACATCTTACGGGCACAAAGCTAGATCTGAAAATTCCTGGAAATCGAGGACTATTTAGGGAAGTAGTTAAAAAGCAGCAGATACAGGACATCTGAGGGGCAGGTCAGGTTGTCAGGGTTTGGGGCGCTGGGGCAGGAGGGAAGCATGGGAGGTTGGAGTCCACGGTCTCCCTTTCTTGGTGCTCTGCCCCGACTGGCCCGTGAGTCCTTCCCCAGGGCTGCTGTCCCGGATAGAACAACGGGAGTTATCCTCAGATGCTTTCGGAGGCCGGCAGTAAGTTAAGGTGTTGGCGGAGCTGAGCTCTGTCCAAAGGCTTCAGGGGAGCATCTGTCCACCCGATCTTAGCGTGGGCTGCTGCTGGCATTCCCTGGCTTGCAGACACGTCACTCCCATCTGCTTCCCCGTCAAGTGGCCGGCGCCCTGCTCCCTGTACATCCCCTTCCCCTGGCATGTCTGTCTCTATGGCTCCTCCCTTCTTGAATCAGGTCCACCCTAAGGGACTAGCTTAACCTGACCACACCTGGTGCAGAGAGCAGGGGCTGGGGCCTCAGGTGAGAGACAGAGGAGACCTGAAAGGAAAGAGGAGGATGGGAGCAGCTCTGGGTGTTTTGCGATTTCACAGCCTAGAAAAGCCACAGCTCTTGGAGCCGAAAGACACACAGGGGGCTCAGGTCACACGTTGGAGACCCATGGGCTGAGTTGGGCTACATGTGTGTTTTATTTGGCTCACAAGGCACATTTAACAAATTCGAATGTGTTGCCAACATTTGTAAGTCAGGAGATCTCATATAAAAGTTCAAATTTCCAGACTTTTCTGAATGTCAGATGATCTAGTGTTTCACCTCCCCACCTTTCAACAATTGACCAGCGCGAAAGTGTGACTTTCCCCACTGGATGGAGCAGACTTACCTGCGGTGTTCCCACCCAGTCATTCCCTTAGCTAAATAGGAACACCGCTATCTGGTGTTCCCACCCAGATATTCTCACTCACTCCCAGCCTGCAAGCATTTGACTTTTCTCCCTAGATGTAGTGCAGTCCCGCCCCGCCCCCACAGTTTTGCAAAAGTAGGTGAGGGCCACACAACACGTGACTGGCAGGAGAAGGCCCAGAGAAGGCAGGGGCAGGTGCCCGCAAGGTGAAGCCCCCCCCCCCTCCCGCCCAGAGGTAACGCACAGAGTGTGGGCACTTCCCAAGGAGGGCTCCGCTAGGAAGAGGCTTTGGGGCTCATTTGGGACCCTGGATTTCTGCAGACATCCTTGCTGGAGATGCTAGATCAAAAAAGGGAGAGCAAGAACAGATGACTTTAAACAGGGCCTGAAGTGGGAAGGAGGAAGTTTGCCCATCCTTCCCCGCCAGAGGGCATTTCCCATCATCCTTTGCTTAGGGAGGGGACGTTCCCTATGGCCCTTTGCATGCAGTTTGACCTTCTCCTTTACGACAGTTTGACCTTCCTGCTTCCTTTAACCCTAGGGCAGAGTAGATGGTGACCTGTTCCCTTCACACAGATGAGGAAACCCAGTTCCAGGGATTAACGAGACTCTCCCAGGGCCGTATGGTAAGGGGCAGAGAACTAAATCTGGCTTTTCTCTCTGCTAGCCCAGTGTTCTTTGGGATGAAACAGTATTTCAGGAGTTGTAACTGCCCTTGAGCAAAGAGTCTCTTCCACCTTTGCTTTTAGAAGGTTCAATTCAGACCTAGCCACAAGGAAAACTAAAAAAGAAGGTTAACCTTCCCCAGAGCTAGATGGAGTCATCTAGAAAGAGTGGTCTCTAATTAACCGCTTAGCTCAGGACCTCCTTCCTTCCTCCCTGCCTCATTCTTTCTGCCCTCACCTCTTCAAGTGCCTTCTTCATCAAAATGGTTATTAAGAGCTTATTTAGCTAAGAAGTACCTCTAGGTGCCAGGATTGCCCTCTGGCACTGGCAGAGCAGTGCAAAACACAAAGCCCAAAGAGTTCGCTGAGGGATCTAGGAGACCCCACCCAGATATGAGGGGCTACGAAGGGGGTGGGGGCTCAAGGCAGCCTTCTCAGTCCCCAGGAATTGTGCCTGGCTGGTTGTGTGGCGGTGCTCCCTCCCTCCCTCCCTCCCTCCCTCCCTCCCTCCCTTCTTCCCTCCTTCCCTTCTTCGCAAAGGTTTACCAAGGGCCTGTTCTGTGTGAGGAATTCTTGGTTCTGGCGCATCAGTGACCAAAGCACGATGACTATCTGCCCCCAGTGTGTTTACACTGGCGAAATGGCTAGAGGAAGGCTCCTATGGGTTTCAGGCAGATGCCTTTTTAAAAGCTGTGGCCTAACTGAAGTGGAATATTAATAGGACAGACAGCAACACTGATCGCCTTTGAGATATTGACATTCTGTGTTATCAGGGCCCAGAGCAACGCAACAGCCGATGAGATGAGAAATAAGCCAAATGGCCAAACCACACACTCATGAGTAACCACATTCCCCGGGGTTTCTGATTCTGGAGAAGTGAAGGACAGAAAACCACTCCTGCTATGGAAGTTCTAGAAGCAGGAACAATCCTCTTCCCCAGAGCTTAACCAAGACAGTCGCAGATGCTCCGAGAAACCTCAGTCAAAGAGCCCCCATTGCTGATCTGGGTGGGGGTGCTTCCCCCAGCAAGCTCCCCCTCCCCCTCCCTCCAGTTCAAGTCACCTGCACCCAGGAGAGCGGCCATGGTAGGATCTATCATCCCACGAGAAATGTCTTTATGACCGATGCAGCAGGAAAAGAAGCAGCAACCTCCTTCCCAAAGAAAGAGCGAAAAGAGACACGCCCCTCACCTCCCAGTCTCCTTCACCATCGGGGTAAACCTGGGGATACCTGGGTAGGTGGGCTAGACCGTGGGTAGGTGGGCTAGACCATCCGCACCGAGGGAGGAGGAGGGGCCCGCCGGTCAACGCTTTGGGAGGAAACACTGTGTATACTTCAATTAGTGATGGTAGGTAGAAATAATAGCTTTGGGCTTCAAAGGACAAGGAGATAAAGTTAGGAGCAGCGGTCACTTGAAAGGAAACTTTCTTGATTAGAGAAAGTCACAGAATAAACTGAGGGCTTCTGTAAACGTGGTCTTTTCCTGACCACCGAGGAAAAAGAAGCAAGACCTGGCCTAGAATTAGCCAAAGCTGTTGCATAAAAGCATATCGACTCCATGTTAATTAAGAGAAAGACAGACAGACTGAGATTTTACCGAGTATGGAAGAAGCAGAGGCGCTGACTCACGGTTCAGGGAGATGGCGACCAGCCCAGCGGCCTGGGAAGAGGAAGAGGGCCCTGAATCTGACCCGTTACTGTCCAGAGAGGATGCCAGAGGGCCTCCCTGGCAGCCGGTGGCCTGGGGGCTAAGTCTCAGCACCATCACGGCCATGGCCTGAGTTCCATCCCCGGCCAGGGAGCTTCCCACAGGGCGCAGCAGACCTCTCCTGTCTCCCCGCTGCTCCCCTCAGCAGTAGATTTCAGTAGATCCACCTGTTCTGCTCCCCACTCTGTCTCTGGTGAGTCCTCTCACCACCCGTCCCCCACCCCCGCACCTCTGGCCTGCACCCCAGTTCTTCTACTGGACACGTGTTCTAGCACTTCTATGGTGTTCCTGTTTCTTTAAGTCTCACGTTTTGTTTATGATACAAAAATACTAGTACAACACAGTGAACATTTAAATTAATTGCATTAATAAAGAACCATCCTTACCTTAAAAAAGAATCTAAATGACAGAATGCTTTCTATTGCTTGGCTAAATAAAGCTTATCAAGCCTGGTTCAAATTGCTGGGTCTTCCTGCAGCCCAGAGCCTCCTGCAGTCACCCCAAGGAGGTTTAAAGGATACATCATCTAAAACAGGTTTTGGGCAGCTTTTTTACTGGGGCTCCTTAGTACAAGAGGAAAATAATGGCATAATCAAATATTTTGTAGCTATTTAACCTTTTATCACTAAAAACCATGCAATTTCCAATTTCTTCTTTATAGAAGTTTTATGAGGATGAATAATGTATGGCTTTATTTTTTACTTATTCATCATTGTTATGTTTATTGAGGTTTACAACACTGTATATGTTTTAGGGTCTGGGTTCATTCCTCTATGCACACATATCATCACACCACACCTGCCACCAATGCCCCAATAACCCTCTACCATAGTCCACTGTACTGGTTTAAACTGGTGCTTTTCAAATTTCACATGTATTTCAATCACTTGGAGTGTAGTTAAAAGGCAGATACTGATTCAGTAGCTCTGGGAAGGGACCTGATATTCTGCATTTCTAGTGAGTTCTCAGGTCTTGCTGGTACTGCTGGTTCATGGACCACACCTGAGTAGCAAGGTCTGAATTGATTTACTCCCCAACTCTGTTCTATCACCCCCATCTTTTTTCAAAGGTTTATTTTTATTTATTTATGCATATAAGAACTGGGGTGTAGGCCAGAGGTGTGGGGGGTGAGAGGATTCACCAGAGACAGAGTGGGGAGCAGAACAGGTGGATCTACTGAAAAATACTGCTTAGGGGAGCAGCAGGGAGACAGGAGAGGTCTGCTGCGCCATGTGGGTCAGCTCCCTGGCCGGGGATCAAACTCAGGCCTCAGTGGCTGACGATAGCTTCATAGCGCTGAGACTTTAACTCCTGCGCCACCGTGGGGGCACATCACCCCCATAATTTTGAGTTAAGTGAATACTCGAGGATGATGGTTCCTCCAGGGGGTGGAAGAAAATCAAATTAGAGTACAGGATGGCAGAGTGTTTGAGGCTTTCTGTTCCTGGATTGTGGGATACTAGATTCCCTGCCTTTTCTCTGTGTCTGCTGTAAAACTATAAAAATACATGTTCATGGTAGACAATTTGGAAAACCAAAAAGAAATTTCTATAAGAAGATACATAACGCATTAGCCTAGTAGCCGTACATAACAGTGGCTTTCATTTTGTGTTTTTTCTTGTACAATATTTTCAATATCTCCAAAGACATGTACCTTGTAGAATGTGTATTTGGCAGTATATCTTCACATTCTGCCCTTCTATGATTCAGCAATATAGAATGAACATATTCTCCTGCCTAAAAAGTGTCTTTAAAACATTATATGCATAATGTATATAATGGGGGGTTAATATAATATTATTTAAATTATGATATAATTATTATATTGTAATATGATTCTATAACTATTATATAGTTATAGAAAAACTGGGGTGTTGGCAAGAAGTGCAGGAGGTGAGAGACAGAGACACTTATCAGAGACAGAGTGGGGAGTAGAACAGGTGGATCCACTGAAATACACAGCTGAGGGGAGCAGTGGGCAAGACAGGAGAGGTCTGCTGCGCCCTGTGGGAAGCTCCCTGGCCAGGGATTGAACTGGAATTCAGGCCACCTGGTGACAACACTGAGACTGAACCCCCTAGGCCACCAGGGAGGAGGCCCTTTAAAACATTTTAACGGTTTTTATTATATCATCCGGATCCAAATACATAATTTGTTTCCCTTCTTTGACTATGTTGTCCAGAAAAATGTTTTATGTTTTGACTTTGTGCTATTTCTCTCTCTTTAAAAAAAAAAAAAAAGATTTATTTATTTATGCATACAAGAGCTGGGGTCCAGGCCAGAGGTGTGGGGGGTGAGAGGATTCACCAGAGACAAAGTGGGGAGCAGAACAAGTGGATCTGCTGAAATCCACTGCTGAGGGGAGCGGCGGGGAGACAGGAGAGGTCTGCTGCGCCATGTGGGTCAGCTCCCTGGCCGGGTAACCCCTGGTGGCGCAAGGGGTTAATGTGCTATTTCTCTTATAAGCGGAATAGAAATAGCTACTGAATTAATTTTCCCCTCAATGAGAACAGTGGTTCTCAACCAGAGGCCATTGGCTTGTTTTGTTTGTCACTGCTTGGGAAGGGGTTGGCCCTGGCATGTGAAGGCAGAGGGCAGAGTTACTGTAAACAGCCCAGAACACGTGTGACAGTTCCCCACAACAAAGAATCATCTGGCTCCAGTGTCAGTCGTGCTGAGGTTGGGAAACTTGCTATCCAGGACAGTGTCCGGGTTAATATTCAACAGCCACTTAAAATTCAAATTAGCGTTTTGCCATTAAAGAACAGAACTTTGCCCTGGAATTCTGCTTTAGAATAATTTGGAACTTAAGCTACTAGACTCCAGAATTGTTCATATACTTTGAAATATTTTGTTTTATTACAAATCTAAAAACATGAAAAGAAAGTGAAACTAGAGCTTAGAGTATTTTAAAAATTAAGCCATAGGAGTGAATTTAACAGTCCTGGAGCTTGTCTTCTTTGGGTGCCAAATTCTCAGGTGGAGACTGAAGCCCCAAAGCTGTCCTTGGCTGTTAGTCCGACTCAGTAGAAAACAGTTTCGAAGGCAGAGAAGAGATTTGGCTGCTATAGAAATAGTTTATAAATTCCAAAAGGGAATTTAGATGAACACTTCATGAAATTCAGATGATTTGGAATCCTCTTCTCTGTATCTTTCCTTAAATGGAAGTTTACTCCTTCCTGGCTTTTGCAATAGGTGAACTTGTTGGAGAATTCCACATTTAGTGAGCAAAGTCATCAAAACCACCCCCTTTCCTTTCTGTTGAGAAATGTGCGAATCTCTTTTATCCTGATTTTGATCTTTGGGACTTTATCCGACCTTGCAGAGACAATGGGTGTAGGGACAATTTGTTACATACATACCCACGATGAGCCACTGGGTGGTTGGGTGCAGAACAAAGACAGTGTTTGCTGCCCCCGCACCCCCCCCCATTCCTTCTGGGGGTTACTGTGAATGGAAGAGGAGTTGAACTTGGAATTGTGTTTTGGATATTTAAGAGCTTAAACAAAGATTTTTCCCGAGTAGGTGCTGGTAAAAGATAGAAAACTCAGCTGAACCAGGAATCACTTTCTAAGCTGGAATGATGGAAATGCAATTTTTAGTTAACAAGAACTCAGAATTTAGAGCAGGCGAGCATGGGCGAAGGTCAGTGATTCACGTCTTGGGATCGATTTGCACCTCTGACCTAGATCATTTCTGTGTGCCGCACTTGTTGGCAGCGCTGCCTGCTGCAGTGTTTTATGTGGCTCGTCCGCGGAGCCGCAGACCTGCGGGAGGGGTCACGGGCTCTGCCGGCACCTGACTGTCTTCCTGAGGAAGGCATCTTCTCTCATTTCCTCTCTCCAGGGTTGGCTGAGGACCCGGAGCTTCTCTGGGGTCTAATCACCACATCAACTAATGGCCCGGGCCATATCATTTGGGAGGCTGGGAGAAGGGGGTGGAGGGGGACAGGCAAGACGGAGACCCCGACTGAAAGACAATTTAAAATAAGCAATCACGGGCTGAAAGAGCATATGCTGGGTACAAAATAAGTCCAGGAATAAAAGAGATGGATAGGAAGTCAATTCTCAGGGCTCTCTCTTTTAGGCGGTGTATAGTCTTTTATTTTTCTGCTCTTACTCAGTAACCTTTGGTTTCCAAATACTCATTTTCTTTGTAATTTTCCATTAAAATATTGATTCAGCTGCTGAAGATGATACAACCAGTGCTTTCAAGGTTTGCAAGGCTGTAGACAAGCAGCTCACTGGCAAAGGGATTCGCAGCTGCCGACACTAATAGACCCAAACACGCAGGTGGTGGCACAGAACACACACACACACACACACACACACACACACACACACACACACTTACAAACACACGCATACTCACACAAACACATACACACACACACACACACACACACACACACTCAGGAGCCTGCTATAAATTGAGGCAATGTGGCAATTGGAATTTGTTTCTTTGCAACTAAATCTAAGATTCAGATCGTTTGCACTGGAATGAGTGAGCGTGATGCAGGTGGTAAGAATGGAAGAGGGAAGGTAATAAACTTCAAAACATGGACAGACACACATCCTGCTGCAGAGCCCCTGAAAACAGTGACCCTGACAGGAGTTCTGCCTTTGGCTTATTATTTCAATCAACTTCACCTTTGATCGAACAAATTCTTAGGCAGCTTCTATCTGCCACCAGATAACACGTGAATCTGAAGCCAGCGCTGCCCTTAAGAATTAGGACCTAAGTGGGGGACAGAAGACAATTTTACAAGTAGTGGTAGCAAAGTCACCGTGTCCCAGATCAAAGTGACTTTGGAATTCTAAGCAAGAGTATTGGAAATGGCCCCGAACGAACGTTTCTTTCAATTAGTTCTGGGAGCTCTGGGGGGCCCAGGTCCAGGGGGTCCTGGCAGTTCAGGTTGGGAGGACACTATTTTACTCATCTTTGGAACAAGGGAGCTGTGAGTTGGATTCTTAGTTAAATCAAAGGGAGCTTCTCTGGCAATGGGGTTGGCAGTACTACAATTCCAGCATTTTTAGCCCTAGAACAATTTTGCATGAAACTCAAGGAAACTGAGACCTAGAAAGTGTAAAGGACCCAACCGAGGTCACGGAGTTGATTATTTGAAAAGGGTGGGGTAGAAGATGAGGTTGCAGATTTTCCATCGTCTTTGTTTTTCCTGAGAGAGTGTGCTTCCCCTTTGCCTAGGAATCAAGTAGAAAAGGACCTTCGCTGTATGAGGTCTGTGTGCCTAAGATGTGCCCCGTGCCAGGCAGGGGAGAGAGATGAAGATGATTCTGCTGGGACAAGCCACATGAAGCGGGGGCGGGGGGGGGGTGCCTGTCTCTGACTGAGCTCCGTGCAGGGCAAAGACCATGCTCTGCTTGATGGTCCTCCTCACTCCTACCATCATCTTGGGTCTTGCTTTCTAAGGAATTCCAGTCCACCCAAAGTCCTACTTCAAAAACTGGTGCATCCCCTTCTCAAAGAGAGTCTTCACTTTACATTCCTTCATTTAAATTTTGATCTGTCCTCCATTTAGATACATTATTAAGAAGAGGAAGATATAGTCAGTCTCAAGTGCGTACTTGGATAACATAAGAAATGGTAAGTGGATTTCCATTCATACCATCTATGATACAATAATAATGAAAATGTCCATTAATGTTATTAGATACTTATTGGTCCATTGCAGTTTTTAAGATTGAAGATGTTCTTGGCCGTTTTATTCACATTTGCCCATGTCTGCAGCCTTTGTGGACATCCTGTAGATCATAAACATAGTAAACAAGAAGGAATTGCTTGCCATCTTGGAGGAATTCCTAATGCTTTGCATGCTTGGTTTAAAAAAAAAAAACATATTTTATGATGGAATCTCGGTGTTTATAAACAAACCCCCAAAAATTTACAGAGAAAGAAATCATTTTGACTTTCTTACTCAATATTGGTTCCATAAACCATGACCAAATTATGGCAATCCTAACTTGAAGGATAATTGAGTTTTGTTTGAGTTACTTTAATATGTTCAGGACTGGGAAATGTTTTCATTTCTCTAAATTTTGTCCTCTGCAGCCTTAAAGTTCAATCATCAGACTAATTTTTCTTAGGCATTTCTGGGCACTATAACATGGAAAATTTTTTCTTTAGTCTCATTTCTCAGGTGAATGCTGGAAGTGAAAACCATTCATTGAAAAAAAAAAACCAAAACTTTTAAACCTCAATACTACGGAATAGATTACTTTTTAGTTCAGTTCCTAAAATTTTCAGGGGACGATCTGTCGGTGTTGTGCAACATGGAAATAGGAGGCTATTTCTTGGTTTTCTGTGCCCAAATTCAACTAGTTTCCAAGCTCTGCAAAGACAAAAACCATAGCCCGGTGACCATCTGCCTGGTCAATGAGTGGCCAGCATGGGCCTGAGTCAGCTAATTATGCATAATTGGGATTATGTAGCCCGGATGACGCGCCCCCTTTCCAAACAAAGAGAATCACGCCTGTGCTGCTTCCTGTAACCCCTGGCCAGTGAAAGCAGAAACTAGGGTCCTCGCAGATTCTGTGGCCAAGATGGCAGGAGTCATTAATTCCGGGAAAAGCTGAGACAATAGGCAGTGGGGGAGGGAGAGGGGGCGGGGACCTAGGACTCAGAACAACATCAAAGGGAGAAAGTCTAGTGCTGGAAAAATTATTGGCACCCTGCGTTTAGGTTCTGAAATACAGGCGCACTGGGCGTCTCGTGGCCAAATCTCTGCTGCAGTGGTTGCCTGACATGGTTACTCAAGCAGCTTTGGGGGGAGTGTGGGTGGGGTCCCTGGCAGGTGCAGGGGAGCCTGCTTGCAGGGGGTGGGAGGGGTGTTAGGGCTGAAGGTGAGGAGGGTGTTGGGTGCATATGGGGGGCATGGAGAACATAGGTGACACCACTGAGCTCAAGATTGGTGGTTTATTTGTTCAAGTCCCTTCGAGGCCAGGCAAGAGCGGGCACAGCCGACCCTCACACTGCAAGGGGGGACGAGCTGGTGCATTGGAAGGGGCCAGAGGCGGGCTTGTCCTCGAGTGGCCGGGGAGCCAAGGTCCAGCGCCGCGGCAGCGCCAGGCTGGGCACGGTGGCTGTTGGTGGCGATGAGATGGAGAGCTGGAGTGAGGCCTGTTCCCCGGGCCCGGCACGGACAAAGGGGCGCAGGGTCTCACTTTCCCAAGCCTCCTTCTCCTGGAAAGAGTGTCCAGGACACGGGCTGAACAGTGGCCTGCCCAGAATGTTGTTGATTCTGGCAGGAGAAAAAAGCCTTCGGGGCAGGCTCAACTCAGCACCGTTGTCTCTGGGTGGGACAATGCTCTCGGGCTGCCCTGTTCGTTGCAGGACACTGAGCAGCGCCCCTGGCCTGCTAAATGCAGGAGGGCGACGCCCTCCCTCTCTGTCACCCCCTTCCCAGGTTGTGACAGTCAAAAATGTCTCCAGACCACACCAAATGTCCCCGAGAAGGCAGAAAGACTGTCTTCCCAAACTTGGATTGTCTGGGGAATCTTGACCTGGCCTTGTGTGTGCACTTGTTCAGGTGTGTGTGTGTGTGTGTGTGTGTGTGTGTGTGTGCACGCGCGCACGCGCATGTGGCTGTCCCTGCTTACTGATGGCTTGGGAGTGATGGAGGAGATATAACTCCATTATCTAACTCAAGGTTAGAACCAGACATGGAAGTGGGGGTAGAAGAAATTAACATAACCATGAGCACAATCCCTGGGCACCAGCAACTGAGTTACAAAGCACAGGTAGGCGCTAGACTGCAGTCTGGGGGCAAAGATATGGAGATTGAGCCCATTGTAGACTCTCCATCCCTTTTCTAATTCTACTTAGTCAGTAAACAGCCATCCTCAAGGATGGGCCCCTCCCAACTGAAAGAAGGCTATATCAGTGCCATCCGAGCAAGAATTTGGGGCAGTCATTTCTCTGCCCACCTGTGCCTATGCAGGTGCTTTCCTTTACCGACTCTGTCCCTCTGCAGGGCAGCGGCCTGCCTGTCTGCCCGTGACCTGCACCATGCAGGCCTCTCTTAGCAAACCTGCCCCCCTCAGAGGGGCAGCTCTTCCTGTCCACTTATCTCTGCACAAGTGCCCTTTACTTCCTTGCCCTAATAACCCTGTTCTTTAAGTATAACTGAGTCTCTGTCTCGTGGAGAAACTTGTCACGTGCCGCCGAAGGGAGCTCTGGGGAGACCTTTCCCATAGTGAACCCAAGGACCCCGCTCAGCTCTCAAATCCATCGACTCCAAAAAACATCCTCTGGCGCCCAAAGGAGCATTCTGGGAGTGGATCAGCTCTTCCTGCTGTAAGGATCAGTGCAAAGGCCACAGGTTGAGTCAGACAAAGCGACTGCCCAGCTGAGGCCTTGCTGAAACTTCTCTGCCTGCGATGTGAGCCTGTGTCTCCCTAGTGGATCTACGGGCAGGTCCCCTATTTTCTGCACACCTACTATGTGACAGGTTTTGCATTCCTGGAACAGGAGGGAAGAAGCCAGCGGGAGTGCTATGTTGGGGCGGGGACAGGCGGGGGCAGAGGGCTTGTATTCTAGAAGGTGGAGCCAGCAAGGGAGTATCATGGAGAAGGTGATTTTCCCAGGCCTAGACTTTCCCTGGGTCGCACTCCCCCAGAAGCTGTGAGGGTCCTGCTTAGGAGCCCCACTACCGCACCAGGCTGCAGCCTGGGAGAGACCCGTCAATGTGCTCACTGATTTTATGCAATTTGCAAATTTCATAATTTCTTCTTTAGGAGGCCCCGCCCCCACCCCACCCCTCTCTCCCCCACACACCTACCTGCATATGAACTTCAGGCCCCACCAGATCTGGATATCCCTAATATTTGGCTTCTATGCATTACAGAATCTGGTCCTCCAGACATAAAAATACACCGGGAAGTGGGAGAAAAAAACACCCAGTTTTAATTCACCAACAGCACCATGAGAAAGAAAACAATGCGAATTATCAAAACAGAGAGGAATGAGAAAACAAACAGTAGATCAGCTATTGGCTGGTTACTGGGGTGCTGGGTTCAGAGGCAGGGGTGCGCAGAGCCACAGCCCCAGGGCAGAGCAGGCTGGGAGGGCGGCTGCGACGCCCCGATTCCGGGTTAGGAGGGGCCGAGCAGCTGGCCGGTCCCCTGGATGCAGGCGGCCCAGGCGCTGCGGGCAGGAGGCTGAGGCTGGGCCGCGGGGCCTGCGGCCCGCCCCCGGCTTTCTCCTGGTCCTTTGCGCCCTATTGATCAGGCCGGGAAGCAATAGGGCTGCGGCAGCTGAAGCGCGGGGTGGGCTGCATCGATCTGGCCCCTCCCCGGGTTATTTATAGGATGCGCCCGGCCTGGCGAGTAAGCGGGGAGAGCTTGTTTAACGAGGGTTCAGGGCGCTCTTCGCTAGCTGGTTAACTTTAAGTATTGGAAATGGAATTGATGCGCACATAATAATATTATGATTCATACAAACCACTTCTCAGGCAACTCAATATATTTCATTACCTCCTTTCTAGCAAATGTATTGATTTCTGTTTTGCGGTTTTATAACACAATTTCAAGGCTGTTGTGGGCTTAATGAGCCGTGTTCTTATGATGTTTAAAAAGATTTGGAGCTATTGTTGAAATAAATATTATGGATCACCCCCTCCCGAGGGCCCCCCTCCTTGCGCGCCCCTCCTCCGCTGCCCCTCCCCGGCCGGGGCGGAGCCGCCTGCAGAAAGCTGGGGGCTGCAGCTCTGCGGCCCTCTGTGGCCCAGATCAAAGGACCCGAGCGCCACAAAGGCGGCCCAGTCGGCCGGGCGGCCACACACAGCCGCACCTGCAGCGCGGCCAAATGTCATTGTCGCTTCTGCGGGGCGAGCGCGGGGGACGCACCTCCGAGGCGGCAGATGAATCTAATAACGCCTGATGGGAATTGATGGGGAAGGGGGCGCGCGGTGCCCAGGGCTTTTTATTAGCTGCCCCGACTTCTCCAGACCGAGCCGGAGCGCCTGCACCTGTGGACCCCCTTCCTCTCAGCCTTTATGGAAGTTGACAGATTTTATTAACTTTAAGGAAGAACTTTCCAGCGTGCGGAGGGCCGCAGTTTATTTTGTATTCATGCGAAACGGAAACCGAAAAAGCCATGTTTACATATTTACCGGCCCTGGTGACCTCCCTCTGGGGCGCCATAAGTCTCGCTCCAGATTAATTTTGTCATAAAATTGACTAGTGTGCTAAGGGATCTTGGGAGTTTGGGAGCTGTCGTTGGATGTGTGAATTTTTTTTTTCAATGGGAGAAAACTATATTCAATTATCTAATATCTCAAAGGAACCCCCAAAGACTTTTCAAATTGTGCAGAAATTGCAATTCTTTTTAGAAGCGTTTGCTCCTGGGGAGAGAGGCATTTGCGAGAACCCAAGCAGGTTTGACTCACAGCAAGGTTTCTTGAATCTTTTTGATCAGCTAGAAACAAAGGCAAGAACCAGAAGCATCTTCCAACTTTGCAAGAGGGATTGTTTCTCTTTGGAGGTTTTGGGGTGGGGGTTTGTGGTATGTTGTGCTCAGACATTGGAGGCTAAGCCCCAGTATATTTGAAAGGACACATTTTGGTTTTCGTGGAGTGATAGGCTTCGTGGGGGTAATACTGTTACAGAATCCAACACGGTTTTATAGAACATCTACACTCTCACATTTACCAAGATCCCAACTGGGCACAAAGCATTGCGATTTTGTTTCTATTTCTAATTGTCCATTATTCTCAGGGTATTTTTAGGCTTTATGTCTCATGACAAATGGAAGCCCACGACTATGAAAATTCATGTTCTATTAATGACCAAGTGTTGAAAATCCTGCCACAGAGTCAGCTGGGTAGATTGCTTATTAGCTTAAAAGCATAAAGCTTGCTGGAGCTTCCTTTTGTGTGCCTAGTAAACTTCAAATGAGCCAAGGATCATTTTGCAGGAAACTCTTAAGTTGAGCGATAATAGAAAGTAGTTAGTAGAATATTACACTTTTCATTTGGGCAAACAGATGGGATGCCTGCTTTTAGATTTAATCAGGGGCTGACAGACAGGTAGGACGGCGGCATATTTTAGTTGGAGTCTCTTTCTTTTCAGGAAAGAATGAAACTACTTAATATTCAGTGGATCCCCCTCCTACCTCGTCTATCCCATAAGCCTCGTGATTACCAATGCCTGACTTTTCCTCATTGCTGATGACATTACAAAGTACGAAGGTCATATCCGTACCAGGGAACCCACTTATTAACACATCTTTTACTCTGTTCTTGCCTTGCAAAAAGAATTATGAATGTATGTGTGGTTGAAAAATAAAACAAAAGCCGCTGCCATGGAGAACACGCCCAAAGCTCCATTTACAGACACAGACGCAAAGAAGTGATTGAACAATTTGGGAGGCATGAGTCTCTGACCTCATGCTTTCTCCACTAGCCTTTAGAAAAAGATTTTGATATCAGTTGTTTCTCTTTTTCCCCCAGAAGCATAATACGTGGTAACCTTAGCACGCACAATCTGTTTCAACAGAGGACTACAGACAGGGGCAGCTCGCGGTGGGTTTAATATCTTGGTCGGGCTTATATTACCTCGCTGGAAACAAAATCTTCACCCCCCCCCCAAATGTAAGTCCCTTGACACCCCCATCGGAGAGCATTTGTTATGCAGAGTTTTGTGAGGCAATCAAAATTAATTCACAGTGATCTTTTCACCCAGAACCTCCAGCTTCTAATAATGCTCTTTCTCAACAGGTGTTCATTGTGGCAATCCGGACTTCAAATTGCCAGACTCGAGGTTTTATTCTTTAGTCATTTCTTTTTTAATCTCGAACTTATAATTTACTAATCTGCAGCAGCTGCCAACAAGGGCCCAGCTGCTTCCCAGGAGGTGCGGGCACCTCCAGGGAGGAAGGGGGGAAGAGTGTCGCCTCTGGACCACCGGCAGGAGGAAACCCAGGCCCTGGAGTGAGGGCGCAGCCCGAGGGAGCCCCAGCACCATCCTGTGAGACTGGTCTCAGATTGGGGCATCTGATCATTGGTCAGCCCCGCTCGGGGAGGAATATCCCGTGCTGCAGGCCAGTGAGCGGAGAGGGCATTTTAAACAGCAGCAACCACATCCAGAAAAACAGTGGGCAGGGATTTGTCAAACTTGCCTGGTTCACCTGGGCCAGCTGGACTAGCCCAGGCTAGCGTGCGATCTTCGTCCGCTTTCAAATCCACCTCCTTTTGAGGTAATTCTAGAGGGAGATGAGAGGAGTTAAGTTTTATGGCAAAGATTCTTGGACTTTGTGGTTCATCGAATCAAGTTGGGGATGTGTGAGGAAGCGGGAGCCCAGGCTCCCGGTGGCAGGTCACCAGGCCTGCAGCTGCCCTGGCGATCTGACCAGCAGGCCCATTTGGGGCCTGGGGCCGTGCATTTTAACAAGCCCCCAGGTTCCGATGCTAAGGGGACTTGAATCCCTTGTTTCACAGTTAGCGGTTCCGCTGGCCTCAGTAACCCCTTCTCTGCAATGGGTTCCCCCTCTTCGGCCTCCTCAATCACATGGTTCCCAGCCAGACTCTGGGAGCTCCATCCTCAAGCAGGTGCGCCTGGAAGGCCACAGTTCACTAAGGGGTGGTTTCCTTCCGGAGGAAACTTTGCAGTCGTTCTTGGCGTTTTTGCAGATGATGCCGACAGCTTCTTTATTTCTCTGGGCTGATATCTGAGAGGCCAAGGCCTCGGAGGAGGAGGAGGAGATGGGTGCTTTGCCCAAAGGCTGGAACGGAAGGCAAGGGCTCTGTGATGGGGGGGGGGGGCAGAGAGGGTCTGGGATGTTTGGGGCATTGTCACAGCCCAGGAGTCAGCTTTTGCCAGGGGCCTGGAACGAGGGCGGGTGATGCTCGGTGTCCAGCTGCCCTGACTTCCAGGAGGAACGCCTGGAGGCCTCTGGGAAGTGCTGAATGCTGGGAGAGGGCCCAGGCCTCTTCGAGAGTCTCTCCAAAGTCTCGTGAGAGTCCAGATGAACATGGAGGTATGAAGACACTGGGGGCCACGTCTCCCTGGGCCGAGCCTCGTGGAAAAATTGCCATGTGGGGGTCAGGATGGCGCTAAGAACCGTTGGGGAGACAATGGCTCCTGAGCCTTCGAGCTTGGGGGTTCTCTTGGGAAGCTTCCAGGGTCTGTTTAAAGCTGAACCGTGACTGAGGACACTGCTGGCTGCAGCGGCTCTCCGCACCCGTCCGCAGGGGCTGCTGGGCCACGCTGAGCCTGCTGGACATTGATTTTGTGACACATGAGCGACTTGTTTGTCCTCCACTCACATGAGCCTCATCCGAAGGGGTGGGAGTGGAAAGGGTCCTTGGGCCCCAAGGAGCTGCCCCCCATCCTCGGTGAGCTAGAGAGAAATCCCTTCGGCAGTCTCATTTCCGGACCGTGCAAGGCAGCCCCCGCAGCTCTCCGAGGCGAGAAATGCTCCCCAGCCCCATAAGGAAAATGCTCTTTTCTCGGCCTCCCCCGGCCATGTGTGGACACTGCTCAGGGGCATCCTGAAGATGCTGCCCCCTGGGTGGGGGCAGCTGGCAGATCTAGGGGCTGACATCTGGAGGGGCAGGCCGCTGTCAGCCTAGGGAGGTGTAATTGGGGGTGATGTTATTAGCTCACCGCCTGCTTCCGATCATTTATTCATGTATTTCACAAACATAAATGCACACTTTATTTCATCCCAGCCCCTCTGCTGGAGGGTCCCGGAGCTTCCCAAGAGAACCCCCAAGCTCGAAGGCTCAGGAGCCAAAGGTGATTTTCTTAGGTCAGAGGAGGGGACTGAGGCCTGAGAAGGGCCGACTCTTCGTCCAGATCACACAGCAAGTCCCAGACAGGGCATATTGCTTCATGGGGCAGAGCCGTTTCTGACCTGCCTTTCAGAGGGGTTCCCCTGAGAGGTTAAGAAACTCCTGTCAGGGCATTAGCATCCTGTGTTGTTTTGCGGTGCAATATTTCCTAAGTGCTTGTGTTTACATTGCCGTTCACTTATTTGAGTCACTTATTTTTTCCGTCAACCATTCAACAAATATTATGGCCCATCTACCGTGAGCCAGACACATGGGTGTCGGTGATACAATGGTGAGCAGAGCAGACGCGGTCTGTGCGCTCACGAAAACAGACATCAAACAATCGCATGTCAGTAACTCAGTCATTATAGGCACGGCCCGTGATCTAAGAGTGAGTTTATGGTGGTACACGGAGCCGTGACTGGGGTTGGAGTAAGGCCAATATACCAGCAGGTTAGGTTATGTTTTGCTGTGTAACAAGTAGCCCCCCAAACCTCAGAGACTAACTGGAGGTATTTTTTTTCACTGTTATCTCAGAACCCCCTGAAAGAGGTGCCATCTCACCCAGTGTCCACGATCACAGGAGAGAAGGAAAAACTTCGGTGTTCCTCCCTGAATTTCATCAGGTCATTTGAGCTGCATGCCCACACCTCACTTGAAGGAGGGTGCCAGGGTCTTCTCCATGTGCCCAGCATGCCAGTCACACAGGACGGGGAAGGGCCTGTCGAGCTGTAGCAGGGAGATGAATTGCACATGGAGTTAGCCAGGAAGAGGTTAACACAGCAGGGAGGCAGAGGGGCAGCTGGGAAGGGACAACAACAAGTGCACAGACCCTGAAGTTGGAAAAAATTGCAGCTGCTTGAGCAGCAGAAAACAGGTCCAGGGCACATGGAAGCCAGGCCACTATGGGAGCGTGGCCCCCTGGCACGTGGGGACCCAGAAGCCACGACCCAGAGGGAGGAGAGTGGCCAGGCAGCGGTCACTTGGTCTTCAAAATGAGGGATAAGTGGGCAGCAGAGGGCCTTGCGGTGGCGGGTGGAGTGGGGGCGCACTCCTGCATCACAACACACGTAGAAGTGGGGAGAAGATCCACTGTTTGGGAAGGAAACTGAGAGAAAGAGACGAAGCCCCTGGGTGCAGTGAGTCAACACTGCAGCCGGGAGTCAATGCCTCTTTCTCAGACCCAGGCCCTGCCTGATCCCCACTGCCCACAAACTGCCCCCCACGTTGGAAGAGTCCGCTACATCTTACCCCCTCCCTCAGTGCCGAGTGGGCAGTGCTCTAGTTGGCGCGTCACTTAAGTTTTATTGCGTGGAATTTCCAGGCAAAGCTCAAAGGAGCTTCTCCAAGTCAGGCTTCTGAGCAAACTCCCCAGTGATGAGACTTGTGCATCAACAGGGAGAAAGTGTTTGGGGCACCAAAGAGAAGTTTCAGAGATGGCGGCTGGAAAAGGCAGGGAAGCCGTCCCCTTGCTGAGCCCCCTCTCCCATTAGCATACAAAAACATTTTTAAAGGAATAACCTTTACTAATAAAATGCTATAATCTCAATAAGACATTTCAGCAGGGGAATTATTAGATATTAATTCATGCCTAGTTGCACTGACAGCTCTCGGCCGTCCACGTTAGCCTAATAGCACACTAGGTGAGAATTAATATGCCATAATTCATGCTCTGTCATGCATTATTGCTTAAATAAGATACATGAAGAATAACCTATTCTGGCGAAATAACTGGGATTCTCAAGAGTTCTCCTGGCCAAGTTATAAATAGTTATGTTAGGATCCAGAATTTTTTTGTATTACTAAATTTGAAATAAATTGCATATATGTATCCTCATCTGTAATTACTGTGAACATTTTCCTTAAGTACTAACATTAAGTTCAGTCATATTCCATGTTTTAAAATCGAACTTAAGCAAAATCACATCATTTTCTTGAGACCAAAATAGAAATTTCTTTCCTCCATATATAATTGTATCTGGGGCTCTGTGTGATATGCCGGTAGAGGCAATGGCTTGGGAGAGGCCAAGAACCTGACTTAGAAGCAGTAGGAGGACCGGTTTGTGCTTATGAAGAGTTTGGGTGTCTCTGGACATTCTTCCTAGCACAGGAGTGAAGGGGGCAAGGAAGGCGACGAAGGCCATTGACAGGCCATTGATGTGGCCGATCGGGACACTTGCGTCCTGTCTGACGGGAGGATCATTAAGAATTAATTGTGTTGATCATCTTGATGGAATCTCTTACTCTATGCCAGTCCCTTTATGGACACAGGCACATGAAGAGCCTGGCACTCAGCGGAGGGGACAGACTCTTCCATGATAGCTCTGTGCCACGGGGCCAACACCAAAGCCAGCGTGAGTCCGAGCTCAGAGGGAGCCAAGCCTGCCTCAGCCTGTCAGCCCTCTCCCTCGAGCACTTTCTGAGGATGGTTTCGCCATTTGGCTAAAGGCCCATTCCCCGCCCGCCTCCTGGGTGGCCATAGAAATGGCAGCCATGCGCTGTGCTTCGGCCTATGAGCTGTCCCGTGGATGTCGGGTCGTTCCTCCAGGTCCCCTCACCCCTGGGGCCCCCGGGGCATGGCCTCAGAATACTTTCTGGGGGGTTTGTCCCACGCTCTGTGTGCAGTGGGTGCCCATAACTGCACGCCTCCAGGCTCGGTTTGGGGCAAGCAGCTCCCTGTGGGCGCTCCAACATCCTTCCCTGTAAGGGCTCCTCATCTTTTCCTACCCAGGTGCCTTAAGCTTGGGTTCTCTCAGAAGCAGAGCCCCAAAATGGACTCAGTGCCAGTAGTTCATTTGAAAAATGGTTCCAGGAAACAAGGTTGAAGGGGGGACAGTTAGAGAGACTTCCCTGTCCAAGGAGGGAGGGAGGTCTGAGGCAGGTTTTGCTGTGAGCAGAGGGCTCCATCACGCTCGGACTCTCTGGGAACCATGCGGGTTACTCCTCTCAAGCTCGTCCTCCCACAGAACGGGGCTGGGCTAACCCTGCCTCCGTCCCACTGGCGCAGGGTTGCAACTGGGGACGTGAGGGTGCCCCTTGGACTCCAGGGTTGTACCTGCAGCTTCTCAAGCTTCCCAGGATGCACGAGGTAGGCAAGGGACGAGATGGCACAGGCACACAGGCCTTGGGTGAGGAACTGTCTCCCATTCCTGTCCTGAAACCAGCTGGGCCACAGGCCTCTCCACATGGGGCCCCTCCAGCCAGGATAGTGTGGGAGTCAGACGTGGGTGGCACCCCAAGGAGTAAAGTCCTTGAACTTCTCTTCCCTCTCTCCACCACTCACCAAACTCTCAGAGAAATACCCTCTTCCTCTGTCACCTCCCCGAGTGCCACCTCTTTTTTCAAGCTGCGCTGTTCTTTTGCCACACAGCTGGCAGAGGGGGCTTTTAGGGGTCACTGACTTTCTGGGCTCAGCGGCCTCTTCGCTGCTGTAACTTGTGACTTGAGCAAGGCGGTCTGGGTGGGAGGAAGAAGAGGCGAGAGACTTACTGTAGGACCTTCCTCTGCAGGAGTGGCCTGTGCCTTCGACCCTCCCCCAGACCAGGAGCAAGTGAGCTCCCCATTTTACTGCAGTGGGGGCACAGGTGGAAACTGCAGGGGGTGGGGTTGGCTGTTCCCTGGCAACTCTCCCGCTCCTCCCCTTCCCAGCTTGACTGAAAGGGATGCAGAAACGTCAATTGTCTCCTCGCTGGGTTACTTTGCAAACCCAATCAATCCATATGAAAAGCACAGATTAAATTGACTGATCCTCATATATTTAATGATCGCTGCTATCTGACCAGGAGGAGTTTCTCAGGAAGCGCCTGTCACAAGCTATCGACAGTCTTTTAATCCCGAGTTACTGAAGGATGAGTTTCTTGCTCCCCAAGATAGCCAGTCTCGGGTGACCCCAGAGCCAACTCTGCAAGAAAACGAGACGCCAAACAGCCCCTCTTTGTTGGTGTCGGGTTGTCCTGCAGCTTATGGATTTCTCAGCAGATGCCGCTCCTGGCACAATCATTCCATGTCTCCCTGCCCCAGGAGGGGGCATTTCTGGAGAGGACGCTGCCAGGCAAAGGGAGCACCAGGAAATTCTTTGCAGAAAGAATTTTCTAGTTAAATTTGTCTCTGTTTGCAATATTTGGTGTGTGATGATATTTTAGCTACTGGCTTTAGAGTTTTCATTCTGCACATTTGATTTTGTATTTCTAGAAACCCAAAAAGGTTGGCGTTTTAATTTCTCTATTTTGTGGGAAGGACACAGCAGTACAGAGGGGTTCGGGAACATGTGTGGGACCCACAGCAAGCCGTGGCAGAGCCAAAGTGCAGCCGAGCTCTCAGACTGCACGTTTCGAGCAGTTTCTTAACCACGTGGTGATAAAACTTAGATGTGCCACTGAATGCTGCGTGTGATGGGCGTGTGCTCTGTGATGGTGCTTGGTAAGATGCCAGACTGAAAACACACCCCGTGGTCTCCTATTTACCCCCGAGCTTCTGCGCTCTCTGCCGCCTTGAGAACATGAGGTCCCAGGACGCCTGATTCTAGGTGGATACTTCAAGCAGCCACGTTGTAGAAACTTATTCCACTATTTATGTCTGTGTCTCTGTCTTATGGCTTCTCTGTGTGTCTCCCCATTTCTCTGCAGTTGAGAATCTGGAACCTTCGACTTAACACACATTCTAAGGATCAAAATTTCAAAGACTAGCTTCATATATCCACCCGACAGTCCTTTGCCAAGCACCTACCACATTCCAGAAGCTGTGTGTCCCAGGGCAAATGCATCTCTACAAGAGCATCAAGTGCAGCGCGGTGTGAATCTGTGACAGCTCCCTGGGCTCTGTGTGGCCCAGAGGCTGTGCCTTCGACTCAGGTTCCCCGGGAAGCTTCTTGCAAGAAGTGGCATCTGCACTAGCCCTGAAGACCGTGTGTCAAAAGCCAGTGGGAAGAGGACTTGCGCCCACGGTTACCTCCTTCTTTGGAAGCAGGACGAACTGGCTGCATTGGTAGGTCAGGGTGGTGGGCATGGTGGCCAGACATGGTGGGAGGTGGCCAGACTGGTCAGTGTGGGGGGTGATAGGAGCATAGAGCTTGTTGCTGAGAGTATGACCTCAGGGACTATGGATCTCACTCTAGACAGTTTTCTCACTTAAGAGCTGGGTGGCCTTGGGTTAATGGGTGTCTTCCCTCCCTAAACCTCCAGGTGCTTCTCAAGTAGATCCCCATCTTAGGGGGTAGCTGCAAGGGGAGATGGAGTGCTTAGTGTCAGCGCCAGGCACATAGTAAGTGCTCAATAAACACAAGACGCTGTTATGGTCAGATTTGCAATCTAGAAAGCCCCATTAGGGAGGGATATATATGAAGAGATTCAGATTGGAATTGCAGAGATAAATCGGGATATTGGTAAGTTTCATCGGGCACTAGATAACAGGCGCTGACTTGACACTGCCGGGGAGTCTGAGATACTGAGGGTGAGATGGGCAGTAGGCAGTTGGAAGTGGACGAGGTTGATGGGGGAGTCTGGGAGGACTTCCCGATCTGGGTGGGTGACTGGGAGGACAGTGGCGTCATCCCCCAGGATACTTACATAGGAAAACCCATGGCTGGAAGGGACATGGAGAGTTGAGACTGGGTGGCGTTGGGTTTGAGGTGCATATGGCTGCCTGGAAGGTACTCGGAGAGAAGTGCCTGCACTCCTGATAATGTTGTCCTCTGGATGGATTGGAACCCCCCCCCCCATAGCCTGGGGTATGATTTGTTCATATCTTCTAGAAAATCCTCCCTGGGGGGATGTTTCAGAGACTCCTGTTCACCTCCTAAGGTGCCCGCCACTTCCAAGGCCCCCTCGCTGGCTACCCCCAAGCCCGAGCTCTCTGTCTTGCAATGTGGCTTCTCTTGTGGGGGTCAATAGCAATCGCTGCCATATAACTGATACGTGCCCTTTGCCCTAACTACACCACTAACCTGCGGAGGGGGTTCTCCTTTCCTGTCACAAGCCCCCCTGCCCCCGGCTCTGTTGCAGACTCACTGACAGATGGGAGGAAGCTCAGGGGGTTCTACTCTGTCCTCGGTGTCTACATTCATGGGTCCGTGCAGAGCCCCACGGGAGGAGACGCCAACCAGGGAGGAGACCCCCGAGGTGCCCTGGAGCGACATCTGCTGTGAGCTGACAGCGCTGGCCTCGAGGACGTGGAGTTTGGCTGTTTGGGGGCCCCTTATTCCACCCCAAGGGGCTCCAAGAAGCAAATGCATTTTTAGCTCAACCCCAACTCCTGCCTGGCTTGCAAGCACAGCACCCAAGTCTCAGGCTCTGAGAAGGAACCCAAAGGGATTGACTCTTTTTATAGCTTTATTCTACCCCCCCACCTTCCGTACGTCATTCCTGACGCCCTCCCGCCTGCCCCCTCTACGCACACATTCCTGCCTTAAGCATTTGATCTGTGGTCTATAAGTAGATGCAAAAAATGCTACGAAAACCACACCCCCCCAAAGATCTAGACTGGGGGCCGTCCAATAAGATGGCAACGCTCCACTCACGTCTGCTGGGGCGCCTACCCGAGTCCTAGGCTCCTGCCTGAACTCAGCTTTGCCCCTCGTTTCTCTCTGACCCCCACTTATGCTCACAGTTTATTGTTTAAGAGTAGCACGAGCAGTGCGAGCTAAAAGGCTCTCTCGTCTCCCCTAGCAACTTCTTGTTCAGCTGAGACGTGTCTGGGTTAAGAGTGGGTGCTGGAGCTGGGCTCTCCGCTCGCGTGACCCTCCCAGGTAGTCTGGGCCACTCTGTCCCTCTACTTTGGGGGGAAATGAGATGGGAGGGGCTTTGAATTCCCACCACCCTAGTCTGTCTGTCCCTTTCTAACCAGGGACTGTCACCTCCTCCTTTAGCCAGAGTCACTAGATAAACGTACAGTCTCACCAGGTCCACAAATGGTTCTTCCAGAAAATCAGAGACTGGAAGATTCCTAACTCGTGCCCGGCGTGTCTGATGCCCAAGCGAGAGCGGGCTAGCCGGTTTCCAGAGCTCACGTTTTCTGACCTTATTTAGAGGAGACACCAGGACTTCCACGAAGGTGCATGTTCCTGTCTCCCTCCCCTGCGAGCCCACCTGCCGAGGGCCCAGCTCTGCCTCCGTGGCGCAGGGGACAGCAGTTCTGCACTGCTCGGAGCACATCTGCCTGCCCTGCCGATGTTGTGACCCGCTCGCTCTTGATTCTTCCTCTTGGTTCCTGCGGCTGTAGGTCGCCGTGTCCCTGCTCTGCCCACTAATGCCACTCGTGCCTCTACTTGGGACAACAACCAACGAGATCTCTAGACCTTGTCAGCGCCCCCTGGGTGGGGGCTGGGGGTGCCAGGCCAGCCCCAGCGGAGAGCCACAGTGGACAAAACTGTACACAGGACAGTGTAATTTGTCCTCGGCTCTGCCTGTGCTTGTTCCCCGGCCGCACACAGGGCGCGTGGGGTAAGGACAGGAGCCGTGGCAGGTCTGGGGGGCAGACTCTGCTTTGGTAGCACGGTCCTCCCCTTGTTAGCAGACATTCGTCAGTCCCTGCAGGCGGCAGGCGCGCCTGTCCTGGGGGCCGTGGGACTGGAGAAGCTGGAGGCGGTCAGGGCGGTGCCCATGGAAAGTGCACGCCAGTGGGGGCAGCCTGGCCGGGGAGAAGGGGGCAGGTAGGCAGACAGTGGGCAGGGTAAGGTCCAGCAGTGGCCAGCCCCACGAAGCCAGTATCTGAAGGGCAAAGGACAGTGACGAGACTCAGGGTGTCTTAGGCTGGTAGGGAACCCCGTTACTAGAAAGTGGCTTGTGGGGGGCCACTAAATCAGGACGGAGGGCAGACTTGCATTCCGGAGGCAAAGCCGGGGTCCTGAGCGAGTGGCCTTGCAGAGTGGGGAGACACTCTCTGGGAGCATTCTCCGCTCTCTTCCCTCATCTCCACACTTAGCTGGGCAAATATTTGCCCCAGAGTGAAAGGTCTCCTCTCCATGCAAAGACAGTCGGGACACAAATGCTCCTCGCCCTTTGAGTTCTCGTGTAAGTTCTAGAAACACCAGCCAACAGGGCGCGAGGGTGTGATGTTTGTGGGCAAAGTCTGAGCCAGCCCCTGAATCCGTGTGTCTCGCTTCAGCTCTGAGTTTACAAAGAGAGTTTCTTTAAAGCAGACGGGACGATAATCTCCTGGACAAATCCACCATTTCATCGTGCGTTAATCATGGCCGTCATTTAAAACCCGAAACTGCAGCTCCACGCTCCGGCCGCTTCCCGGCCCAGGTGTGAACCTCCGGTCCGGCTGGGGGGAATAGGCAGCTTCCCACCCAGCCATCTACCTGGCTGATCAAATGTGCCCCGGGACAGGGTAACACTACCCTTGTACCTGGAGAAGAAGGCCCCCATTCTGGCCCCTACCCCCAGCAGGGGGGAAGGAAAAAGAGCTTAATCATTAATAACACTAACTTGCATTTCTAGAGCCTTGAAAATGAGAATTTTGCCCTTTTTTCCCTGGGAGTAAATTGGGTCAGAGTGTTCCCAGAATTTACATTTCAATTAAAAATACAATAATAACACATTGTGCTAATAGTGAATGATTCCAACTCGGGGAAGATGACACCGCGGCTACTTTGTTAATGAAAAGCCCCCTTCATTCGCGGGCCACACATCAGCGCTCACAAATCTCCTGTCTTGTTCTGGTCTGGGGCAGGGGTGCTGGGGAAGGTGGGAGGCGCACCGCCCTGCTGGGGCTTCCAGCGGGGACCCTGTGGCCCGGAGCTGCTCCCTGAGACCCCAGACCACCTCCAACAGGAACCTGACTTTGTCTTTAAGTTGAGCCTTAAAATTCTAAATAAGGTGGGTTTGTGTTTCCCGTTTTACTAGCTGTTTGTTTCCTTTTCTTTATTTCTTGCTTTTCTGGGCAATTGCTGGTGGCATCTGAGAGTTGGCGCCACCTCCCTGCCCCCACACTTTGTGAGTAGAGTGAACTTTAAGAACGTGCCCTTTTAGTCTCCCCAGCTAGACCCTGACAGAGCTCTTGGTGGGAGGATCCCTGCAGCCTGTGTGCCTGCACTTGCCTTGCTTTGAGGACAGGTGATTTGCAGGCCAGGACATGGGGTGGCAACCGCCCCTGGGGTTCGCTTTAGACCCCCGCCCCCCCCCAGCTAACAGTAGGTCTAAAATCCCCAGATGTTACCTAGACACGTGGAACAGGGGTAAGACCACGTAACTGATCGCCCCAGGTGGGGCCTTGGGGGCCGGTCCCAGGATGTGGATTGGGGGTGGGGGCGCTGCCGCAACAGGCACAGGTGGAAGATGCTCGCTCCTAGGTCATCGCAGAAAAGAAATAACCCGGCTCAGTCTTGTTTTCGTGAGAAAACAAACTTTCTATGTAGGGAAAGAACAGCCCCTCGCCAGCACCCCGTACCTGGAGGAGGGACCTTCAGAAGCACGCCTGTGGGCGGGAGGCAGGCCGCCCTTGGGAACCCCTGCCTGGGCAGACCCCAGGGAGGGTGTCTTGATGCTCCCCTGCGGGTCTGCGGGGCCTGTTGCCCTCTCTGGGCTGAGCCAGGGAAAGGGAGAGGGAAACGTTCAGGGCCAGCAGGAGATGTGGGCGGCGGCCATTGCGCCTTGTCCCCAGTCTGGACGCCGAGGGCCAGCCCCTACCCCATCCATATTAACTTGGCTCGCGCTGTTCTGTCCTCATTAGCCTGAAGGAATGATCCTCAAGAAACGATCCAACTGTTCATCGCAGGAGCTTCTGGAAAGACCTGCCGATGCTTCAATGCTTCATCAGCACCAGCCAGTGCCCAACTCCTTCAACGTGTCCTCTCAAAACCCCGCCTTGCGTTCCCACCGGCCAAGAGCAGTGTGGTCTCGTGATCCGTGCCCCATCCCAACCACTTCCCTGCCCCGAGAGACCCTCCTGAAACGGGCCTTCCAATTCTAGAAAATTCTGACCTCGTCTTCTCCTGTCTGAGACACGTCCCAGCCCATCAAGGCGGTGCTCCCCCTTCGCCCCGGCACCATAAACTAAGCTGTGCACAGCGACACGGCCTGTGCTTGATAGCCCCCGAGCCGACCTTGCTGTCTTTCTGATGACTGGCCTGGTTGGGGTCTGTGGGTGCCAACTGATGCCCCCCATCTCCTTTCTTAAAAAGCAGTCTCTGGCATAGAGCCATGAAGTCCAGCAAAAGTGAAATCACACCATTTTGTTTTCATTATGTTCATTTTTAATTCATTTAAAAAATGTGTCAAGAGAATACATACACATGACGTAACACATAACTGAATCGTACGAGGCTTTTAGTGAACAGTGAGCTCCTTGGCCCACCCCCAAATGCCAATTCCTTGAGACAAATGCTGTCGATTCCTATAGCTGTTTCTTCTGGGTTCTCCTCCCTCCGTACTTTCAAACATCACGCTTATGCTACTTTCTCCTGATTTTCCTCACAGGTCAAGTAGATATTAATGTTCAAATACGAATATGAAGAAACATTAGACCACTTCTTACACATCTTTCCCCCTCCTTCCAGTGTCTTACCATAGGTTTGTGGTATTTTCATTCGATCCAGATTTAATGTTTTCATAATAATGAATGGACAGGGCTTCCCTGGTGGCGCAGCGGTTAAGCGCTGCCCTGTGAAGCTGTCGGAAGCAGCGGCTACATGAGTTCGATGCCCAGCCGGGGAGTATCCCACATGGCGCAGTAGACCGCTCCTGCCTCGCCCGCTGCTCCCGTCAGCAGTGTATTTCCGTCCATCTGCCTGTTCTGCTCCCCACTCTGTCTCTGGTGAACCCTGTCGCCGCCCCACGCCTCTGGCCTGTACCCCAGCTTGTATGCATAAATAAATAAATCTTTAAAAAAAATAATCAATGGACAGATATTTGCACTTAGCTGGGTCATGTCTTAGGATGTCATTCTTTCCTGGCCTCTCCCTACATTGGCTTGGTTTTGTTTGAATGTTTGGGTGACTCTTCCCACACCCTCCAGTAGCTCTGTACAAAGGCCCTCAATCCAATTTTACACCCGGCCACACCTGTCAGTTAATCTGTCAGCTCCATTTTTTGCCTGAGCCCTGCCTCCTCCTGCCCCGTCTGATCCCCTCACCCACATCACAGCTGTCACGGGCGCCCCTTGTGGCCAGGCATGAGCCTGGGCCTGGGGCTCAGGTCTTCATCTTTCTTGACTTACTCCCTTGTTTTGGTGGAGCACATCCTATGATATGTTCCCAAGAAAGGACATACACTTTTGACTCTATGTAGCTTTATAAACGCGTTTGTTATTCCTTTCCATTGGGTTGATAGTTTGGCTGTGTATAAATGTCAAGCCTTGAAGGAATTTTCTTTCAGAACTGTAAAGGGACTCTTCCACTGGCTTCTAGTTTTACCAAGAAACAGTCCATTGCCTTATTCTCATTTCCAGAAATAAGTGGCCATGTGTTGCTGTTTGTTTTGCTTCTTGTTTTCTTTTTGGAAAAGTTTTGGCTCCTTTCTGCACTCCTGGTGTTCTAAAATGTGGTGTTAGACACTCCATAGGTCCACTCATTAAAAAAGTGGAGTCTGTAATTTCTGGGAAATTTTCTTGTATTATTTCTTTGATAATTTCCTCCCCTCTGTATATTTTCCTTTCTTTCTTTGTCTTCTTCCTTCCCCCCTCCCTCTCTTCCTACTTTCCCTCTCTCCCTCCCTCCCTCCTCCCCTTCCTTCCTTCCTTTCTTCTCTTTCTCTCCCTCTTTTTTTTTTTCTCTCTGGAATGACTATTTGTCAAAAGACAGACCCATTCATTGTCTTATTTTCTGCTTCCCTCCATCTTTTTGAACTCTTTCTTATTCTTTGAGTGTCACTTTCATAATTTTGTGCACCAGTTTCAGGAATGCCATCTCTTTCCTTGTCTGAGTGTGGAAGAGGCTGCAGTGCCCTAGAGACCACTTGGGGCTCAAGCTTAGTGTCCACAGGTCAGCCTCCTGTCCCCTCAGGACGTGCCAGTGGGTAGCAAGACTGGAACAATTCATCTTTGTGATTCATTGCATTTTCAACTTTTAGCACATGTGGCATCAAATCCTTTTAATGATAGAAGGATTGATTTCATAATCAGCTTCCCCAAATAATACACTTCCACATTCTGCTGGGGTGGAAGAAGAGTGGTCCCGGCAAGGGGGTGAATCTCATGTTTGACACACTCTAATTCCGGCTTCCAGGGCCTGAACTATTATCTGAGCTGCCACCTTTCCAGGGCACTGGTGCTCAGCCCAACTTATCTCCTTGCTTCCTTTTCTTCTGACCTAGATGTCAATTACTCTTAATCCATTTTCTCACTAGTCCCCAAAATTCAGTTGACACCTGTCATGTGCTATCTACTCCTTTTCTGTTCTTTTTGGGCTCACCCCTTTTTGTTTTTTAGCCTTTAACTGTCACTTTATTAGGGCTTCAGTAGCAAAGAGAGTAAAGCGTTTGTGTTTAATCCACCATGAACTCCCTTCTCACTTATTTTTATAGTCATAGTCTATTTATGGATTGTGATATTGGTTTTCCCATTTGGGCAGTGATAAAACATTTTCCTTAAAGATAAGTGTGTTTCTTTTTTATGAAAGTGAATCAATTAAAAAAATATTAAATCAATAAAATGTGGGTCCTGGCAATATAATGGCCATATGAAAAGGATAGAAATTGAAGATCTGCTAAAAAGGAACGTCATATTCTCTTGGGTGGCAGACGAGATCGTGAGATCTGTGGGGCTTTCTCCTTGGACACCCCAGGAATGGGCACTGGCATTGCTGCTGACGTGCCCACTGAATTCATAATCAGAGATGGCACCACTGTCCCTTTGGTCAGGATGTCGTTAGATATGGGAATTGGTGGTCAAATTTTCCCCAAGACTGACTTCAGGATGGGCCCATGGGAAGGAGGCTGGAGTTGGGAGCATAGGCAAAGAGACACGAGGTGGCCACACGGGATGGGTCACCCCCTGTTCACCTGTCTCAGGGTCAGCCTGGCTCCTGTCCCTCGAGGATGACCAGTGGGAGAAAGAGTAGAGCTGGCTATAATAATCCCTGGACACACTCAAGGGTCACACGGGGGCTCTGACGTTGGTGTAGGGGTTACTTTGGGTGGGCCTGTATGACAGGTACCTGCTGCCTCTCGTGCTGAGGGGAGATGCTCCCATGCATCCTCGTGGAATCCCCCATGAGCCCCACACTTCACCCTAACCTCCATCTCAGGCACGGACAACCCCAGCCTCATGGGGCTGGTCTCCTCCCTTAGCTCTGACCCTTCAGTATTCTGGAGGCTGGACAGGGGGTTTTTGCCGTTGCTCTGTGTGGAGCACACGCCCAGAAGCGGAGCGCTGGCTGGAGACGTGAGTGTGCTGTTTGGGCAAGTGGGCGTGCGATTAAGGGGCATTGATTAGTCTTCGTGTCTAGTGAAAGGAAATCATTCCTGCAGCTGCGAGGTTCTGCTGCTGATTGCCTGGGGGTTATTTGTTTATTTAAGTGAACAAAGTAATGGGCAGTGGAGAGGACTGGAAATTGCCTGGGTTTGTTCCCTTTTCGCTTACCTGTCCCTCCTGGGTACCATTACTCTCAGCGCCTATCGCGAGGGCAATGTTGCCGATCTATCTCTGCTGGGCTCCATCAGTCAGTGCGCGGCGGGTGAGGGGACTGCGCTAGAGGAGGGGTCTTGCTCTTCAGGCCAGAGCTGGGGAGCCAGGGAGGGAGTCCAGTCCTTTCTGGGAGGAGAGGCAACTGTCACAGCAGAGAAGGTTGCAGCTAGGAAGGGGCTGGGGGCCTTGCCTGGGAAATAGGATGGGTTTTGCATCACCCTTATTCTAAGTAACAGCGTCCTTGTTACCTGCCTTTTATTTCAAGTCTCAGAAAAAGATACGTTAGATAAAAGTACTATAAATAACTTTCAAACCCCTGGCCAAGCTGCTCATTGTCAGAGGGGGCACCCGAGGCTCTGAAAGAGAAGGTTGCACCTTCAGCCTGGCTTTGGGGTGAGGCAGAGGCAAGCTGTGGCCAGGTGTATGTTCCAGAACTGGTCACAGTACTATTTCAGTCTCCACGTGCTCTTTTTAGATTTTGCTGGTCCCCAGCAAGAGGTGGGGCCTGTGTCCCCTGTGCGTCAACCTGGTGGGCGCTTCACGGTCCTGAGGACCAGAGGGCGGTGGAGGCAAAGCTGGTGCCCTCTGAGGTTACCCCGTGAAGGCGCTGGGCATCACCTGGAGCGCTCGCCCTCTCCTCCGTCTCTGGACGTGAGCTTTAGGAGCCCTGAGTCGCCATACGAGAAGACTGGGGATCCGAAGCTGGAGGGACCTCTGGGGGCTCACCCTGAGATGCTCCAGGGGCTTCTGCTCTTCCAGACCCCAGAGAGTTGGGCTCCTGAGCCAGATGGGTGAGTGATAGAACTTCCAGATAGTTCTAGCTGCAGCCACCGTCTGGCCGCAACCTCTGCCCACTCAACACCATGACAAACTGCCCAGTGAGCCCCGTCACCCCCCCAGGCCTAAGGGAATAAACACTGCACTGTCCGAAGCACCGTTTTGCAGCAGTTACTTATGCCGCAGTAGACAACCGGGTCCCAGGGAGGACCTGAGACACTCCACCCTGCAGGGAAGGTCTGGTTTCCTCTAATCCCCCGGCCTCTCCCCTCACGTCTAACAGCTCTGTCCTACGGAGACTAGTTCTAGAGCTTCAGTTTGGCTGAGTGGATTCCTTCTCTGCTTCACTTTCTCCAAGGGAAAGGCTAGTTGGTCTTCGGCACATTTCAAAAGAGCACATGAAGGCGGCTGGAGACTAACTTCATTTTCAGACTGTACTTCTAGAAAACAGCTATTTAATTTCTGTGACGGGCACTTACTGAAGACTTGTTTTGTGCCTGGCCAAGCAGGGTGGGCCTGAGACCTGGCTAAGGCCTAAAAAACCTCAAGTTTAAAGTCTCTTCTGGTGAGAACCACAGGGAGGGGGCGAGTATGGGGTGAAATCAAAGTGCACCTCAAGATAACGGCTGCCATTGGCAGCCTCCCCAGGGGTCTCTCATCCACCTCTCTTCCAAGGGTCTCTCCGCGTCTCTCTGTCACGTGTCTCCTCCAGGTCCCCCAAGTCCCTGGTGCGAGTCCAAAGCCAAGAAGCAAACACCCTTCCTCTCCATGGGTGTCTCCCGAGCCCACCTGCCTTCCATGTTATGCAGTTTCACCTGGCCGTGCGGCCCCGGCCCCTGGCTCCCAGTAGCTAGTCCACGATGGCTGCAAGTGGGGCAGGGAACATGGCACCCCCTTTTGTGGAGATGCTTCTGTAACAGAATGAGAACTTGGGGTCATCAAAGTGAAGCTGAATGCCGGGCGCCCGTTGGGAGACCCAGGGTGGCTGGCATGCGGGCCAGTCTGATCAGCGTGGCCCGGAGGCTCCTGGGGGAAGCAACCAGGGTCTGAAAAATTCCCTTCTACACAATGGCTCCTTCTCTGACAGCGTGGATAAATGGGGCATTCCTGTAATTGTATGTAAATGGTGCTTCTAAAGTGCTTGAAAAAGTTTGGTGTCTTGAGAAGGCTAAATGTCACCCCCTGCAAGTTTCTTCACCCTCTTAATTTGCTTAGTAAATCCCTTTTTTTCTGAGTGTGAATTACAGTAAAAGCGGTTTATCTCCTTGGCGGTCTGTCAACCAGGCCTGGGGTGTGGGACCAGCGAAATAATAATGGATGTCATGGGGGGTGACCTCTCCCCGTGCTGTGGGCTTCTGAGTCATCTAAGAAAGTTGAAATGAATTTCTCCAGAATTTTAGCATTAAATGATGTTATAGAAACCAAGCCTTCAAACGTCGACCATTTGCCTGTGGTGGGTGGTGTGTTTTGAAACCCTCTTCTGTCAAGGATTCGATTTGTTATCTCCGTCCCTCTGGGAGCACAGAGACTTCTAATGTCAAGAGCCTGGAATCATGGCACTCTGGTTAATGTGGCTTTCCCGAGTTACATCCTCTCATAATTGATAGCTGGAAGTGAACTTTGAGGAAGATGGCGCTTCCTCTCCATGCTTGCTGTCACTGTTCTCACCCCATGGTGTAACAGAGAGGACTGAGGCTCTTACCGCTCTTCCTTGGAGAAGTGGGACTCCACCTGAAGGAGGGAGGCCTGAATTGCAGTCCATATACCCTGGACCATGACTTAGGCGCCAAGTCAACTGCCACTAATTTATATGGAAAAGTTTGGACACCACCAACAGCCTGCCCAGTTACACATAAAATCATACTGGTGTATGGCGAAGGCAGGATTCACGTGATGAAAATGCAGCCTGTATAGTAGCCACAGGGAGGGAGCTTGGGGGGCCCCCCTGTGGCTCAGGGTGCAGGCTGCCTCTCTCCCAGCTGCTGCAAAACAAACGCTGAAGGGTATTTTTTAGACTTTTTTCTCAGAGTCGAAAATGCTCTTTAGATTTTTTTTCCAGTTAGCAAAAACAAGTCTTTTGCAAAAGTGAAGTGGGCTAACACAAACTTTTGAAAATCCAGGGGAATCTGTGTCAACAGAGCATTGTTGCGATAAACTACCAAGTTTCGGGGTGATCTGTTAGGCAACAATAGACAACTGAGACAATCTTACTTTTTTCACTGAGAAATTATCGAACTGCCCATTAATTTCTTTAAAAAGAACAACTCCAGCTCTCCCCAGCGGCGCAAGTGGTTAAGTCTCAGCACCATGAATCTATCAGCAGCCACTGCAGCAGTTCAAGTCCCAGCCTGGGAGTTTCCCACATGGCACAGCAGATCTCTCCTGACTAGTCTGCTGCTCCTCTCAGCAGTGTACTTCAGTGGATGCCACTTTTCTGCTCCCCCACTCTGTCTCTGGTAAATCCTCTCACCCCACGCCTCTAGCCTACACCCCAATTCTTGTATGCATAAATATACCTTTAAAAAATAAAATAAAAAATAAGAACAACTCCATTCATAAGTAATATTTTTGTTGACCTTTTAGCTAAAAGAATTTGTTACAGAAAAATAAACATAGCATAGAATTTACTATCAGAATCATTTCTCTCTTTTTTATAATTTTTGCGTAGAAGAACTGGGGTGCAGGCCAGAGCTGCAAGGGGTGAGAATAAGCCCTTCTCCCAGGGCATCTCTGTGGGTTGAGCTCTGCTGTGAGCCCAGGGTCCTGGGGCTCAGGACACCCCTGTGGGGGGGTCAGCCCTCCTGCCACCAGAGCAGAGCAGAGGAGAGGGAAAGGGTGAGGGTAAAGAGCTTTTATTTATTTATTTTTAAAGATATACGCGCGCCTATGTTTATCACACCGTTATCTTTTTTAAAGATTCATTTACTTACTCATACAAGAACTGGGGTGCAGGCCAGAGGTGCAGGGGGTAAGAGGATTCACCAGAGTGGGGGAGCAGAAAAGGGGGGTCCACTGAAATCCACTGCTGAGGGGAGCAGTGGGGAGACAGAAGAGGTCTGCTGTGCCATGTGGGAAGCTTCCAGGCTGGGGCTTGAACTCATGCTGCAGTGGCTGCTGATAGCTTCACAGTGCTGAGACTTAACCCCTACACTGCCAGGGAGGCCCCTAAAGAGAGTTTTTAAATGAGATTGAGCCCAAAACAGTTACCCAAATCACATTAGACCAAAACCAAACAAGAACAAACAGCTTTTTGTCAATCAAATTTTGTAGACAGTTCAAAAAAAGATCAGACTTGGGTGTGAATGCCGACTTCTCCATTGCTAGCTATGTGACGCTGGATGAATTTTTTAATCTCTCTGAATCCCAACTGTAGATGAAGATAATGACAGTCCATTTCTCCAAAACAGGATCATGAGATATTGTGGGAAAAGACCAGACTTGAACTATGGCCTTTCACATTTACTCAGATTCTGCAGGCAGGATGAAATCAGGGCCCTAAGTTGAATTGGGGGGACCTACCCCCCTTCAGCTCTCAATACACCAATCTCACTGGTTCTCTTTTCTATACAAATGTAAGCATTTATACATAGCGCCTAGTACACAACACTTAATCCATAATACAGGTATTTATACATAAACAAAGGTAATCTTAGACAGAAGTGCAATTCATAAATAGGAACCCTCACCTCCAGCCCACTACCGCCTTCCAGAAAATGCTTTGGAATCCGGAGGAAACAAGGTCCTACTACTCACAAGTGAAAAACTTCCAAAGGCTCTTTATTACATCTGAAAAGACATTCAATATCCTCTTTGAAAATAAGAGGGGGAGGAGTCACAGCAAATGAGGCCAAATATACATCTGAAAAGAAATTCAAATGTCCCTTCAGAAAGGAGTTACCGGTATAGTTCAGAAGAACAAAGGAAAACAAGAATGTGGAAGGTCTCCCCGGCTCCTGACAGTTGATCTAAAAGGTAAAAGTGTGAGCATATTCACAGTATATTCAGTGTTTCGGTTTTTCTGACTTAGGACCTGACATTCTGTTGATTAGGAAGGAGCTGGTTTTAACATCAAAGGATTAAATAAGATAATGTGGTGAACACATGTACCCCGGATGTGGAATGAAAAAAGTGCTTCAATTGCTAGTTAAGTATCATCATCCTCACACTCTGTGTGTGTGTGTGTGTGTGTGTGTGTAATTGCCCACACGAATGGGCACACACACACGTCATTGTAAGGAGTGTAAATCGCTGGCTTTTCTCCTCGGGCCGTTCCTGGACTGTCTAAAGCGGCGGAGAATTGGAACAAGTGGGTGCAGGGCACATGGGTAGATACGCGTTTTTGGCAGCTCGGGCATGATGACATATTTTGTGTGGTAATCAGCCAAAGGTGCGAGACAAATGGGTTTTGTTTGTTTTTAAACTTTAATAGTTAAAATGCCAATGTTTGCTAGAATTCTCACACATAGAGCTATTCAAGTCTCTGCATACACAGATGCCACTCATTTGCAAGCCAGGCGCTCCCTGCAGTGGCCTGCGGAGGAGAGTGGGCCACCCCTTGGTGGGGAGCAGAGGTGGCCACCCCTTGGTGAGGAGGGAGGTCACGTGTGCCAGTTTGGCCAAGGTCACGTGTTGTTCCTAGAAAATCCAGGTGTTTGTGGATGTTGCTTCAGGCACAGACTGGGGAAATGTCACTTGTTGCTTTGCAGCTTGGACCTGGTGTCTTTTCCAAGGCGGCTCTGAGCTGGTCCTGCTGAGGCCTGCAGGTCTTCTGGGAGCTGGCTTACTTAGTCTCTGCGCTGATGAGGGTGAGCTGGGCAGGGCCTGGAGAAGGGAAGCGCCCCAGTGACCAGCAGGTGAACGCTTGTGCCTTTTCTCTCCTTTGGCGGCCCAGTAACTGGAACCTGCCCCCAAAGAGCCATCAGCCAAGCAGTGTCTAAGGCCCAAGTCACTGCGGGTCTAGTTCTGGTCATGGACGAGGACACATGGGGTGGAACATGACAGGTGTCTTTGATGCTGTTGGTTCTCTGGAACCCCAAACACACCGCTCCCCTAGAAATCAGCCTGTCATTTCCACTTATTCAGGTACTGCTTTTTAAAGCGGCATGCCTTTTCTCTGGGAATTTTGCAGCCATCTTGGCCTGAGAGCCCAAGGGGTTCAGAGTTCAAGTTAGGAAGGTAAAAGGAGGGGGGAGAGAGGGAAGGGGAATTTGGAAGTCCAAGATTTTGGCCAAAGAAAAAAGAGCTCTGTAATCAGGGGAAGAACCCTGTAATCAGGGCCTCCCTGGTGGCCTAGGGGTTAAGTCTCAGCGCTAACACTTCTCCTGCCTGAGGTCAAGCCCAGCCAGGGTGCTGACCCACAGGGCGCAGCAGACCTCTCCTGTCTCGCCCGCTGCTCCCCTCAGCAGTGTATTTCAGGGGATCTTCCTGTTCTGCTCCCCGCTCTGTCTCTGGTGAGCCCTCTCACGCCCGCACCTCTGACCTACAACCCAGTTCTACGAAAAAAGAAAAATAAAAGAATCCTGGAATCAGAGAAACTGAATTTAAGCCCCAGTTTAACTGATACCCTTGGGTAGCCCGTACCACCTTTGCAAGTCATTTGATGGTCTGTTGCCTCAGTTTCCTCATCTGCCTTATGTGAATAATCACTACACTGTTCCTGTCAACCTCACTGAGGTACAGTGAGGATTTGAATGTGTTGTGTAAACGCGGAAGTATGCATGCACAAGAGGGACAATTATCCTGTAATTACTATTATTAGGCGTTGTTCAGGCCGAAGTTGTTTTTGTGGTAGCTGGGAGATAGGAGACCCACGAAACAATTAGAGAGCTGGTGTCTGATTAGTTTCAGGATCAGTTGGTGCCCACCGTGGGGAGGAATAGAAGAGCTAGTAGAATATTTGGGGAGAGCTTCAAGAAAATGGCGGCCTTTGGGGTGGTCTGAGAAGTGGAGCCTGGCTGGGACAGAAAGTTCAAAATGACAAAACATTAGTGGTCAAGGTCAGCAGTCAAGGTCAACATTAGTGTCTCCAAGGTCAGCAGTCAAGGGAAACTGAGGCCATGATGTCAGTCTCGGAAACACAGCCACCCCTCCCTGAGCTCGCATATCCTAGAAGACTCTGGGAGAACTTCCAAGACCTCTTTCCTCTGGTGTCACGGGAGTAGCCATAGCTGGGGAAATTTTCCTGTGGCCATCCAAGACAGGGATTTAAGTTTGAATTTTGTTTCTTCCTAGATTTGTGACTTTTAGCAACTCATTCCTTTATCTGATATCCCACTAATTCCCCCCCCGGAAATATGTTCAACTTTGGGAGGTTTCTGTGGGATATTAAAAGAGATAATGGATGGCAATGAACTTGAACACCAGTGAAAGATGTGTCTCCTCAAAGCGAGTGTCATTCTCGCCATTGTTGAGATAATAATTGAAGTTTTCCTGTTTCTCAGATACCCAGTTCTCTGGGCCTTGCATCTGACAGTCACCCAAGTAGCTGATGGGTGGGCATTTAGTGCCTGCCATTTGTTTAAAGTAAAGGTCTTTTCAGTTGGCCTGCAGGTGTGGAAACTCCAGGTGGAGAGGATTTGGAAGGACTTCCATCTTGGATTTGGCCAGGAGAGAGGCAAGGAGGACTCCTTCTGCCTGATTCAGTCTCAGCCAAATTTAACATATCTGTTCACCCCTCAGGCCCACCTGTTCTCCGAAGAAGCTGACAGCAGAATTCTGTGTGTCATCTTTGATACAGAAGGTTCTGCAGGGGGGTAAAAAAATCAAGAAGCCCGCCCAATGCTGTGATCCAGTTTGAAAGTAAGGCAATATTCTATTCCTCTATATCTTGTGCTGGATAATTCCTAAAGCCAGCTTCAGGTACCTTCAAGTCATTCATTCATTCTTGTTCTCTTCAATAAATGTTACTGAGCTCTTCCTGTAGTGTACATTCGAGGGACAGATAACACCTAACTGAACAATGCTTAATATTTTAGGTAATAAAATATATGGAAAGAAAGAAACCGGGAGTATATTAGACTCGAAGGTTATTTAGTGAGTTTAGTCAAGGGGACTTCCAGGAGGCAGTGGAATTTTTGCTGAGAGTTAAAGGATGAGAAGGAAAAGTTAGTTGAAGAGTTTGGGGTATAGAGACCTCGTGAATAGCAAGTGCAAAGGTACTGAGGCAGCAATGAGTTTAGAATGCTTAGAGACCTCAGAGAAGCCAGCCCCAGCAAAGAAGGAGAAGAGTGTAAAGATAAGAAGGGGAAAGGGGGAACAGGGCCAGATCATCTTAGAACATTGGGGGCCTTGGGGGAGGTTTGCATTCTGTTCTACATCTAATAGGAAGCCTTTGAGGGTTTTAGGTAAAGAAGTGCTATTCTGAAGTTCAGGTTGGAAATTTCTCCCTTGCCACTGCCCCCCGCCCCCCCATCATAGTACTTATGGGCACTTGGTGTAACTACCTAGTTACTGCCCCCCTCACTAGGATGTGAGCTTCTAGAGAGCAGCATCTGTGACCCATTCATTTCATCAATGAATTTCTAATACCCAGGCCAGTGCCTGACATTTGCTAAATACTCCAGAAATATCTATCAAATTGAATCCATTTGAAAAGATAACTAAAATATTGAGAGCAGAACAGATGGTGAATATCCAAAGAATCAGACACCCAGGACTAAGGGCTATAAAGTAGAAGCAGATTGCTTTCAGTTGGAGTAGTCAGGGAAGGCTGCCTGGAGGAGGGGTCTTGAGTCTGAGATCTGAATGATGAGCAGGATATAGATATGGACAGGGGAGGGGCCTGTAAGCAGATGAAGTCATGTGTCCAAAGACTGTCAGCCTCTTAAAGAATTAAAACTGGTGAATGTTCATTTCGCTGAGCTTCCAAAGCTAAGTGGATCAGAAATACAACAGATAATTCTAGGAGAACCGGACAAACACAAGCTCTCTCCAGTGTATAGATCTACCCTTTGGGTTTATGCAGTTGAGTGCACATGCCGGGCAGGGGTGGAACGGGGAGTGGGGGGCAGAGGGCGGGGGTCAGAAAAGAATCTTCCATGCCATCATCTGGTAAATCTCATCCTCGTCAGTGACAGCAAATCCACCAAGCCGACCCATCCCTCAAAACATCCCAATATTTCTTGATGGACACTTCTGTTGTCTTATGTGCAATAGAATTGTAATCACCTGTATTTAAAACTAATGGATTTGAAATAACCTGCAGGCTTCCACTTTAATGAGAGTTAGATTAATGAAAAAGGACCTTTTGCCTCAGATTGCATGACAACATTTTCAAATTACATTCCTGGAACAGAGAATTCACTTATTCAGAGTAATTGGATGCTGACTTGAGTTAATACGTACAATGTCCTTAAATGAAAATGTTCTATTGTAAGTGGAACTGTATGATACCTGAGGCTTTCTCAATAGATTTGGTTGGACTCTGAGTTAATTATACTGCATGCTATTTTTTGAATGAATTCAAGCATGAATTCTACACGGTAGAGATTGGGATAATTATATTCAATTCTGCCTGGTGCCCTGCTGAAAGAATTGACCTTTTAGATAAAACGAGTCTCCCGAGCAAGAAACCTGAAGAAAGTCTGCACAAAGCCGGCAGATGCAAGAGCAGAGAAAGTCTTAAGTGAGAGGGGACGTGGGGGCGGGGTGGGGGGAGCCAACTCAGGGGGCAGCAGCCTCAGCAAGATTGATTTTTTGTCACGGGAAAGTATTTCTGTTTTGTAGCTTGTTTTGTATCCTTGGTACATAAAGGTATAATTTAAAACCATTGATTTTACTAAGCTGTTTTCTCATCAGTAACACGGCTAAAAAGTAGCAGCATGAAGAATGAGAAGCCAACAGAAAGCAATCTCTGGAAGATCTCTGGGTGTGGGGCCCCCAGGAACTAGCGAGGAGGGGCGAGCACAGCCCTGGCTCCAGCCTCTCCCGCCTGGCGCTGGGCTCTGGGGTGACAGTGTGCCAATGGGAAGCTTAGGAATAGCTGAGAGGTGGGACACCTGGGTTTGAAGCCTGGCTCTCTCACAGACTAGCTGTGTGGCCTTCTATCAGGTGCTCCACCTCTCTGTGCCTCAGTTTCCTCATCTGCCAATGGGGTGAACCTCTTGGGCTTGCTGTGAGGCTTGAGCAGAGGCAGAGCACTTGGCATGGCAAAGGTACCCCGTCACCAACAGCTGTCTTGATTCACACTGGTATTCTGGGTCATGAAATCTCTCCTCCAAGTAGGGTGACAGAGAGTTCACCCATTAAGAGCACGAGCCCGTTGGGAGGATTAAAAATACTTCTCCCTTAGGGAGAGGCAGAAAGTGTGGGGGGCGCTGGTGGGACTCTCTCTGTCAGAGGCCCCCTTTTAAGGCCCAGCCAAAACAAGGGGACATAACCGAACCCTGGTTTCCTGCCCAGCCTGGGGCCCAGCTCACACAGGTGAGCCACCTCGTTCTCTTCGTCTTCCTGGGCAGTCAGAGATGCTTTCGGACATCCTGGGGAACTCTCGGGTGCTTAGAAAAGGTCAGTTCCTTAAATTCTCTTCCCAGTTTTGACCACTAACCGCTTTCTGATTTGGACCAATTGCCTCATATTTGCCTCCTCGTTTCTTACAAAGGTTCTGCACTTGTTCCGGGTAGGCGTCGAGTCCTGCCGTCCGCCTCACACAGTTCAGCAGATCACGCTTTCTGGCTGAGCCTAAACACAGCCTCAGAACCTTTCTCAACACCGAGCTAAATGCTCGTTAGGTTTCCCCTGAGCCTTAACATTACACGATCCCAAGGCTTCTAGGCCAAGAAATTGGCACCTTGGGTAGGTGAAGTTCTTAAATCTTAGTGTGGGAACTTTCTCCCAAACTAAACATTGTTCCATCAGTGGCTAACCCGGGATGCTTCGGTCCAGATCCAGGAGTGTTAGCAACCAGCCTCCGTGTTACGAAACGATGGTTCTCCTAGCAGCGAAAAGAACCCTTTCTTAGCTCGGTGGAGATCTGGAGACAAAAAAGACTGGCACAATTAATCTCATTATGCAGTTAATACAATTAATCAGATTTATATATAAGGACTAACATTTGTGACTCAATTTTTTTCATCGTTTTCTTCTCCTTCCAAGGTTCCAGTCCCTTAAATTTGTACATTATCTGTGACTGGTGTATCATTTATCTAGAGAATACAGTTGTCATTCACTTCATTTAATTAGCTTATGGATTCTGAATTATCTGCTACCATAAAATGTGATTTTATACTGCAGATTACAAAGGTTTTCAGAAATTTAATATGCCACTTTTAATTGGTAAAAAGTACCCTAAAGGATTCATAGCATTTTTTACTGCACTTGCATTTAGGCTCAAGAGAGAAAGATTGAAGATGTTTAGTAAGAAATGGGATTTGGGTCAGTGAGACTGGTGATGATTTATTTGGAATAAGGCAAATCTGGAGGGATGGAGCTGTAAATCCAGCCGTCAGAGAGACTGCACTGGAGCAGGGAGGCCGCGGGTTGAAAGCGAGCGTCGGCGAGTTTTCATGCCGCTGGCCCTTCTGGTGGGCTCACGATGTATTTATGGCACATGCTTCCAAGTTTGCAGCGATGACTAAGAATAGTCTATTTTATGCTCTGCTTTTCCAACCATCAGATCCATAATCTTCTGTGTATATGGAATTGCCACACCTTTCTTGAATACACTTTTGGCATTATTGATGCCCTGGCTGGATTGTACAGCTGGGCGGCTGTTTGTTCAGCCAAAGCCAACGGCTCTTTTTGATCCTTAGACTATGGAAATGTCACACACAGCAAGGTTGGGGTCAAATAGAGCGGTTGGGCTGTGGGGAGCAACTTCAAGGCTTTCCACTCTCATTTGTCTTAATGTGCTACAAAGGTTTATCAAATATGACAACAGGCTAGAGACTTACAGAGAAAGGGTCAGAGGTCAGGGGCTGTGTGTGAGGCTGTGAGATCTCCACACCTTGGGGACTCTCTCCCCTCAGCACCAGGACCTGAAAAATCACCAAGGTACCCTCCTCACACCACCTGTTCTTTGGGCGTAAGTCACCGCGGGTCTCTGTTAAAGCAAATGTGGATTATGATGAACTCTTGGTACTTTCCCAGAAGTTCATTTTATTAGTTGGATTTGGCTCTGAGAATTTGATTTGAGTCGGATGTTTTCCTGGGCGAAAAGGAAGACTTGGGTGTTAGGGTAAGGCACAGACCACAACTTGAGAAGGTTGAGCTAATGTGAGGGCCCGAGAGGGGAGGTGAAGAAAAATAGTAGTAATAATTAATAATAATGGTTATTATTCTGAAAAGGTCAAGTGTCATAATCATAGTGGTGATGAGTCAGAATCATAACAATCCGAAAGACCACCCTTTTATCGAGTACCTGTTATGTGCCAGGTACTCTACCGAGCCCTTGATTATAGCAATCTCCAAATCCTGACATGATTAGGTGCACTTTTATAGGAAGGAAATTGTGGGTCGGAGACATGGAGTGATTTACCTGTAAGCTCATCCCTGCAGAATGGGGATCTGCCTGTGAGTCAGTCTACTTCCAAGGCTAGTTGGGCTAACGAGAATCCCAGAGAGGAGAAGAGCAGCGCAGGCAGCGCCCTGGGAAGGCATCTTGCTACGGCCACACCCAGACGCAGCCAGGCTCTCGAAGGTCTACTCCACCTTGGTGGAACACCGCCCTCTCCTCCTGGGAGCAGACTCTGCTGTGCAAGAGGGAGACAGGGCCAACAAGAAAGATACTGGCCTGCTTTAGGGAGCTGAAGGGGATTCCTGCTATACTATTCTAGCTCCTTTCAAGTCTCTAGAATATTCCCACTTTTGTTTTCAACAGATCCCTCAGAGTAGGCATTGTCTCTGGTAAGTTTTTTCTGATCTTAAAATATGTTTGCCTTTTTTTGGGGGTCAAAAGTCTATGTACGACCTCATTTTAGAAAGATAAGAAATATAGACCCATGGAAGAAAGAAAATAAAGAACCCATAACCCCATTGCACAAAGGCAGAAAGATCAGTGTTTGTATTTGTGTGAGCTTAAATGCCACATGCGGTAGTTTCAACTCAACTTCTTTGAACCTCAAAATTCTCACCTATAAAAGCGGGTGAGCAATATATAATTTTGCTGGCTAGGAACAGAGCAGCTGCACGCAACAGCGCACAATAAATATTAGCTGTAGTCGCTAATTATTAAAACCATAACCCTTCAGTGCTATTCAGTGACCTTCCAGAACATCACTTTACAACAATTTTATTCTTTTTCATTATGTAAGTAAATGTGCATATTTAGAAAACTAGGTGTTAGCGAAATGATAAACAGTAAAACCTTACACGACCCCACTGGCAGAGACATCGCTGCTGTTTGCTCTCACTGTATTTATTCAGTACACTTAGTATTTAGTGCACTTATTTTATACCTTAGTCGACATACTAAACTTTCCTGTTAAATTTAGTGTGCTTATTTCTTATACTTACCGTAGTTAGCACTCTTACAGAAACATCTGAGCCTTTACAGAACTGATGATATTACGCCGCTTTTTTCTCCTTTAAAAATATTCTGTGCCCATATCTCATGCTATTCTATCGATATTTAATGATAAATAGGATTTAGAAATTCCAACAGTCACATAAAAGACAATAGATTCAACAACCTGCTGAGCCCATTTTCTACTGCAGAGCTTGTTTCCCAATGTTTCGCTTTTGTCAACGGTGTTGCAACAAACCTCTCTATAAGCAATTCTCTGAGACTGGCAAGAATACATCCCTGGAGTTGGGCTTTTTGGTGAGAGTTTGCAGGTTTTTACTGCTCTCGACGAGGGGTACCCAGCTGCTCAGGAGCCAGAGAACCCAATGGCGGGCATAGCAGCGTTCCAGAATAGGCCCTTCCATTGCTCTGCGGCAAATTTTGCCCAGCAGGCTGGTACCTTATGATGCTTTGTCTTGGGGCCAGTTGGAGAAGTAGTCCAAGGCTAGCAGAGGGCATGCTTAAAAGCAAGAGATGCTTAGGCTCGGCCATGAAAAGGTGAGCAGCTCCTGATTCACGAGAGTATCCCCATTGTTCTCTTAGGCTTGAGTTCTGTGACCACAACCGTCCATTCGACTCCATATTCCCTTAGTGAACATCTACTTCGTACAGGCCTGGGAGATAGGTGCGAAGAGTAATCCCGAATATTTGCCCGGCACTCACACTTGACAAAGTGTTTCACATGCCTTAGAAAAGCCCAGAGCCAGGCCTCAGGAGCCCTGGTTTCCAGAGTGGCCTCTGCTGTTTAATTAAGTCTGACCTCAGGCTGATTCGCTCTGCTCCTGTGTAAACACAGCCTGCGAAGCCGCTTTTCTGTCCTGGAGGGTTCGTGCGTGTCTGTGCGTGGCCCATGGATTCACAGATTTCAACAAACTACACAAATAGTTTTAAATTAGTTCTAACGCAAAAAATGTCCTGGGAGATCCGTGGAGGCGGTGGGGAGCCCAAAGGCTGTGGGGGCCACAGTGGGGGTAGACAGGGTCGGACGCTGCTGCTCCCCAACTGCCAGGCTGCGCAGCCAGGTGGCTCCACGCAAGTGAGTTCAGCCCCTTTGGGGCCTCACTGGTGTTCTCACCTGTGCTGCAGAAGCACGGGTTCACGGGACCTTGCGGGCGGTGAGCCCCACGGCAGGCGCGACACTCACACGCTGTTGTTTCCCTGGCCCACCTTGGGGTCCCTCCTTGGTTCGGATTTCATTGAAAATAATGTTTCTCTCACTTCTTAATTTTTCAGGTGGAAATTTTACAGCCCAGAGCTGCCCATTGCGACACACAGGGCTGTGTCAGAGGCCCAGCAGCTGGCCAGGGCCAGCGTCACCTGTCGCGTCCTTCGGGCTGAGGCCGGTCCCCAGCCTCGGGGACGCAGGCTGCTGCTGAGTGAGGCTGGTACAGACAGGCCGTGAGCTGTTTCTCGGCCTCGGGCGCTTCCCCAAACACCACCGTTTCCGTGCTCAACACCAAACTCTTCTGATCCAAAAACTAACATCCTCCGTGTCCCCAAGCTCGCGACAGACAGGAATCTCTGGGGTCTGGGCATGGGGTCCTGGAATTCCCTCAGTGCTGAGTTACCCTTAAAACGCTCTGACCATTCTTCAGCGTCTTCTCTTTGGGGTCCAAGAGGGCTACTGGAATTCCCAAAATCATGATACATTCTTCTCTCTCGTAACCATAGATATCTGAAAGTGTTGTTGGATAAATAAAAAAAAGCAAGTGAAATAGTATCTATGAAGAAGGTCGTGAAGAATTTATGAACAATATTTGCTTGGAGCAAATATTCACACGCTGGAAAACACCCCCCGACATTGGTAATATTTGCCCCGCGCAATGTTCAGCTGGGCCAGCCAGGGAGAAGGCCGCACACAGGATCAAGAACTGGCCTAAAGACTTTCTTTGCTTCCAAACTTGTCATTTCTTTCTTTCTTTCTTTCTTTCTTTTTTTTAAGATTTATTTCTTTATGCATACAAGAACTGGGGTGTAGGCCAGAGGTGTGGGGTGGTGAGAGGATTCACCAGAGACAGAGTGGGGAGCAGAACAGGCGGATCTACTGAAGCACACTGCTGAGGGGAGCATCGGGCGAGGCAGGAGAGGTCTCCTGCGCCATGTGGGAAGCTCCCTGGCCGGGGATCGAACTCGTGCTGCAGTGGCTGCGGACAGCTTCATAGTGCTGCGCTTAACCTGTTGCGCCACCAGGGAGGCCCTGCATTCTCTTTTGAGTCGTCCATCTGTTTATATTTTGTACAGCGTAGTGCTTTTCCCATTCCAGTACAGACGACTGCTCTCTCTTCTCTCTGATATTCCGTGGCTTTTCACTGGAGTCCACTGCACACTTACTGGACTTCTCTCACCCTCGATGAACACCCAGTTACATTATGTCCAGGGTTTTATAAAATCACAAGCACCGCCTTGCTTTCTTACTCTCCTCCATCTCCTCCCTGGTGCACGGACGTCTGTGAGCTCAGTCTTCCAAGAGGAGGTGGAGTCACACGTGCATTTCGGATTTGGAGAGTTAACAGCGCTCCAAAGTGACCGTGCCAGGTTTGCGTTCTCCTCAAGGCGTGAGCGAGAGCTCCCGCCCCCATGGGACATCCACGTGAGGACCCCCGGGCTCCGGGTGGCTCAGCTGGAGACAAGGACCGCTGGAAAGTTCTCTAACTAGGCCTGTGTGTGTTTGTTAATTTGAAATTGGGGAAAATGTGGCAACTGTCATCTCCGGGGGTTTGGGTTAAATGAGATGAAGATGTGTGTGATGCCCCACACCTTGCACCTGGAACACAACATTGTCAGCTTCAAGCCTCGCCTGCTCCTGCTACCCTTGCAGGCTGCCGCCATGCTGGCACTCGGCATGAATGACGACCCCCCACCTGGGTCCTTCGACCAGGGAGCAGTGGGGATAGGTGCATGAGTGCCCCGGGACCTCCCCTCTCAGATGGGGTGACTCTGGGTGGCCCCTCTCCCTGCACCTTTCTCCCCCAACTCCTCAGTGGCATCAGTTCCAGTCACCAGGGAGACTCAGTTTCCTCCCTCTCTGCTCCCAAAGATGCCTCCCAAATCCTGGGGTCCCTCCCAATCAACTGCTTACACTTAATCTTGTCTGTCTGTTTCGGGGGGCTCCAAATCAGGATACTTCTTTAGGACAAATTTTATATCTGCTAAACTTGTTTTTGAGATGATAACCGCATTTTAATGTTGATTTATTTCCTCCTAAGTGAGACTGGGTGACGGTCCCGTGTCCACGCTAGTGCCCTGCTCCTCTGTGCTACCTGCCTCGGCTTGGGCTTGGCCTGCGCGGCTCTGCGTTTGTCTTTCCCTATTGATCTGTACGTGCTCTCTGCAAATAATAAAAATCAGCCCTTTGTCTGCTCCGTGCTGCTGCTTCCCACCTTGCTGCTTGAGCTTTTGATTTCTGTGAATACTCATTTTTGTCTCTTTTATGGCCACACGGAATTTTCACATTTTCATGGAATCAAAGAGAAGATCAACTTTAAAATCACTGTTGCTTTCCATTAATTCGCTGCTTTGGTTTTAGCTCTTCCCATAAAGAGGCAAGTGTGATGGATAGTGTGTCCAGGCTAGGGAGACAGCTGAGCACGTGCGCGTGTGTGGACACAAATCAGGCCACAATTCTGTAGGTGTGTTTCTTGATAAGAGTGTAACACAAAAAGGTCCAGGGCTCCTCCCTGCGCATTATCCGTGTGACACAGCCGCGCCCCGAAGCTGCGAATTTCCTTCTTGCTTTATAAGCCGAGTTGTCGGGGCCTCTGGCGGCCTGCGTGGAAGTTGCTGTGTGTGTGTGACAGTGGGCCCCGGATCTCCTGTGTCCGCGGCCTCTCGGAGCCAGCACTCAGGGTCACCAGCCCCGCCCTGCAGCCCCACCGTCTCCCCTTTATCCTTGAGCTGGACGGTTTGCGTGGCCCTTTCGCATCCACAGTGGGCCCCGGGGCCGGCGTGACGCAGCCTGAGGCCGCTGTGCGGGGCTCAGCTGGCCAGCGGGGCAGGGCGCAGGCTTTTGCAAGCGCAGGTGGTGTGCAACTAACGGGTGCTTGTGGGCACAGCCTGCAGCTTTAGGGGCAGGCTCGGTGGGGGTTCAAGACACAGGCGCTGACTCCCCCTTACTGCTGACGCTTTTTGGGGATGGGAGGTGTTACTCTTTACCCCTTCTTGCCTGCTGTTGTGTCTCAAGCACACCGGTGTGGCATGTGGGGGCTCCAATTTTTTTTTCTCCTCTTATCTAAGTGACCCAGTAGCTCCGAGAAATATGAAGCAATTCTCTGCTTTCTTGAATGATGGTCAACTTGTCCACCTTCAGGGCATGTCTGCTCCCCCTGAGCTCTCCCCTTATTTCAGCCTCTGCTGAAATGTTCCTCCCCAGCGGCAGAGCCCCACCCCGAACCCCTGTCCACAACGACTACTAAGAGGGCGGGGGGAGGGGGGAAGACATCATTTTCTCTACCTGGAGCCCTGTTACCCACTGACTGGCTCCTTCTGGCTAAACACACACACCCTGAAGGCAGAATAGCTCGGACCCCCGATACCTACGGACACATAGTAGGTGCTTCTGGGGAGACCCAGGATGCTCGGGGTACCGGTCACAGGCGCCTCAGCTCAGTGTGGCTGGGACCTCTCACTGGCTGCGCCTGGGCGTCCGTGGAAGAGGCGCTCTGAGGCCCCCCGGACCCCGAGTGGGCGTCACTGGTGTTTAAACTTCCCAAAGGGCCATAATTATATCTGCGATGTGAAGCAGAGCTTGGAGACTGCTGGAGGAAGTGGAGCTAGTAGAACAACACACCACAGGAAGGAAGGAAGGAAGGAAGGAAGGGAGGGAGGGAGGGAGGGAGGGAGGGAGGGAGGGGAGGCCAGGGCCTCGGAAGTTGCTACCTGGAGCAGGGGAAGGAGGTCAGGCCTTGGTCAGCACCCCAAAACACAGCGGGAAGAGCCCCCAGTGCGTGGGAGCAGGGGACACAGATCTTGCCAGTGCATGGACCGGTCGGGACCGGCAGCCTCCCTGGACCAGGAGGTGACCTGCACAATTTGGAGGTTTTGCAGGCGACATGGCTATGGTCTGTTTCTCCTCAGTGCCTCTCCCTCCGCACTCTCTGTCCTGTTCATTCCTGTCTGTCTGTCTGTGTCACTCTCCGATGCCATCTCTGTGTTTAGAACGCCGGCATCTCTCCTCCTGAGCTCCTTCACGGGGTTGTGGAGGGCTGGTCTCGCGTGCAAGCTCATCAGTAGTCATTTGAGTGGGTTCCATAAAAAACTTTGTGAAACCAAATCAAATGAAACCAACCCATAAACCGGGTAGAACAAAAGGGCTCTTTGGACTTGAAAAGGTTAGAGAAGACTGCAGGGGCTGCATACGCTGTTCGATCGTGTTCGAAGCTGAGCTTTTAATTTAGTTTTCCTATTTACCCCGTAGAAGTTTCTTACTGCTCAGCTGCTAATGCATTTCCAACTGAAATTTTGTAAATTATATTGGGAAACATTCTCAGCTAGAATAGATCGTGCGAGCTCTCATAATGGCTTCCCGCTGCTGCTTCTGGCAATACGAGACTCTTCGGGGGCTGCATGTGCGGACTCACGTCTGCGAGAAGTCTCCGCTTTGTCTTGGCCGGAGGCGCCGCGTGCCGTGGCTGTCTGTGAGCAGTCCCAGGCTTTGCATCAACCGCAAACTGGGCCTGGCACACCCTCTGCCATCTTGCCAGGACACCCTTAAACCGTTCTTGCTCGTCTTGAAGCAAGCCACTGTCCCCACGAGACTGGACGAGGGGCTCTTCCCGAAGTGCAGCTCTGTGCCTGTCATTCCTCTCCTCTAAAACCACCTACAACATGGAACCCTTTTCTCTCCCTTTGACCTGTGAAAGTATCCCAAATGTTGACCTTGATCTGTTTTCCTAACAAGATGGGCTGTCTCGCCTTCTCCTGGGTAAGACCCACTCCCCACTCCTCCCCTCTCTCCTTCCCTTCCAGACGAGGCCCTTCCAGTCTGTCACCTGGAGCAAGGTGCACCCCACCAGACTCTGCCCCCACCCTCCTGCCACCCTCCCACAACCCCGCCTCGCTTCACCCTCGGAGCAGAATCCTCCCCTCCCCCCGTCCCTCGGGCCACACTCGGGTGCTTTTCCCAAACACTGGCCCAGCTCCCTGACTCTGCTCCTCTGCCCGAAGCCCCTTCCCCTCACGCACATCTGGCTCCGCTGTGTGCTCACCCCCAGGGGCCGCCCCTGCCCTCCTGACTCATGTGGTGTTTGCTGCTGTCCCCCACATGGCAGAGGGAGCCCCCACATCTATCCTTTTTCCTTTCAGTAACGAACACCCCAAGTCTTAACTGGGTGCAGACCACCAGCTGGAGCCTCCATTTCCCAGTTTCCCGTGCAGCTCGGTGTGCCACGTCAGCACCCGCCCAGCGGGACGGGTGTGGAAGCCCCGTCGCGCCTCAGGCCAGGCCTGGCCGGCCCTCCCTGCCTGCACCAGCTTCCCCGAGCCCCTGTGAGGCCGGCACCGCGCTGGGAGCAGGCCGAGCGCAGCTGGAAGGTTGCTGGGCCCTGGGTGACGCAGCAGGCGCCAGAGCCGCCTCCCCAGCCCAGACCGCTGGCCAGTTTGGACTTGCAGTGAGAGAGACATAAACGGTCTTGACTTCGTTTCCACTGGCCGAGGCTGCGCCTGGGTAGATAAAGGTCTTTGGTGGCCCCAAAGCACTGTCGGCTGCAGGAGAGCGGGGCAGGCCCACCGGCGTGTAGGAGGTGCCAAATAAATATTTAGTAGCTCAAGTCGTGGGATGCATGTGGAGACAGAGGGAAGTTTCTGTGGGTCCTCTCAGAGAATAAAGCAATGACTCGTGTTCTTCTGGCCAGCCAGCAATTCTGCTGGACGCCTGCGGTCAGCAAGCAGCCCTGGGCTGGAGGCCCGGAGGCCCGCCCAGGTCTGCCGCCTCCCAGTCTGGGCGGCCTCCGAGTCACCCTTCAGAGTCTCAGTCTTAGTGTCCCTGCGAAACGGAAGCCCCAGTAATGTTCAATTTCCACCAGGGAGGTGCAGAGAGGGTGAGGTGGGCAATTCGCAGGAAGTCCCCAGTGTGCCCTGGGAGAGGGCTTCCCTGGGGCCGGGGCTCTGTGCTCGCCAAGAGCTCTGCTCTCTGTGGAGGGCTTCTCACTGCCTGTGAGGAGCTTCGCAGCAGCAACAGCGCGGGGAGCAGACAGGTCCCTTCAGCAGAAGAGGGGCATCCTGGAGGTGGCAGAGAACCATCAGTTACTAACACGGGGCTGGGGATCCCGTCGCCTCGTTGCCAAAAGCAGAGTGCGGTCAGCTCAGTGCGTCGCCCCAAGTGCGCGCCGGGCACCTCAGGCTTCCAAGGGCAGTGAGCTCCCGAATCCAGGGCAGCCACTTCTGAATGCCCAGCAAGCCACAGCTGAGCAGGGAGCAGGGTCGTTCATTTCTTGTTGACTTAGGAGGGGCAGCCCCTCATCCAGTAGCCGCGTAAGTTTTAAGGAGGGCCACTCATTCAGCAAGCAATTTTTATGCACCTTGTGCATAGCCTGGCCTGTGCCAGGTATTCCAAAAAGTAAGGAGGGGAACGAGCTCTCACTGCCCACAGGACTCCCGCGCCGTGCCGGCCTGTGTGTGTGTTCTCTTCTTCTGCATGTGCTTTTACAGAAGGTGAGGCTGAGACTCTGGGCTGTTAAGCAATGCACCCACGGCCACACAGCCAGGAGGAGGTGCCACAGGGCAGGGCTCTGCACTGGCAGACTCCAAAGATGATCTTTCCCTCCATACCACCCTCCCAGCACCCCAAGGTGCTCACTCATCAATAGTAATTATTGCCCGGCTGTCTGCCTGCCAGGTCGCCACATACACACAAAGAAGCGCAGAGTCACAAGGATGAAGCTGGATGGCTTTTCACAAATGAGCACTTCTGTGTCGCCAGCATCAGATGAGGAAACAGCATTACACGCGACATCATGCCTGCCTCCCCACTGCAGGGGACCCCCTCCCCTGACTTCTAGCTTCATTGCTGTTGAACTTGCTCTCAGCGGAATTGTACAGGCTACACTCCTCCAGTCTGCTTTCTTTCACTCAACATAAACTTCATCCACAATGTGCACTTGATGGCAGGTCTTTCATGTTCCTGGCTGTAGAGTACTCCACCATGTGACTGTACCTCAAGCTGCTGGTCTGTCTACTGCTGGCAATTGAGCCTTTTCCGGTTTTGTGCTACTGCAAACAGTGTTCCTCTGGACACGAACATTGCAGTGCATGACTTTTGTTAGACAGTCTGAATTCTTGGGGGGCTCAACCCCTGGGATGATGCACTAAGTGTCTTGCAGATAGTCTCACTGAGTTCCCTGGTGACACTACAAGCTGGCACAATCACTGATTTTACAGATCAGAGAGCAAAGCCTTTAAGAGTGCTGGTCCCAGAATCCCCCAAGTAGAAAGCAGCAGACACCTACGAACCCAGGGCTCTGACTTCAGAACCTGAAATCTTACCTGTGCATTGTATTACAATATTCTGTGCATCGTGGTCACCGATGAGCTAACAAAAAGCCCAAAGAGACCACTAAGACCCATTTAAGAGAGGTGGCCTTGAGGAAGCATAACCAGACACCGATGCTGGGCCTGCTGCCTGGGTTTAAATCCCAGCTTCTCTGCTCACGAGCTGTGTGACTCGGACAAGTTACTCCACTCCTCTGTGCCTAGGTGAGAAGGACTGAATGGGTTTCTATATCGAACCCCGAAGCATGTTGGCACCGGCTGCGTGCAGAAATGGGAGTCGCTGGGACTGCAGGTGGGGCTAGCAGCACCACGTGGCTTCCAGCAAAACAGCCCAGAGCGAGGGCTCCCCCACACGTGTGCGCCCGATCCTGTGGCCGAGAGAGAGGGTGGCCTTGGAATCCAAAGTGCCCACTTTGCAGAGGGGAGAGCTGAGGGGAAAGGAGGGGAAGCCTCCCCCAGGACACGCAGGACCCTGGCAGCTAGCGGGGGGGCGAGGGGGGGCCGGGAGGGGGCTGGCTCCTTCAGGTCAGCCCGGCTGCTGTGAGATGAGGGGGTTCCACATGTGTTCTTTTTGCTCCTTTAAAAGTTTTTAATCCAACAGCCGGGCTTTTCAGCCCTCACGGCCCCTCCAGCTCCTGATCATCTTCAAGTCTCATCATCAAGACACCTCTCCAGGGAAGGCGAGCAGTTTGTGCCGTTTTCTTCTGCAATTTCCAAGTTTCAGCTATGAAAGACTCGCTTCGGCCCTGGGCCAGCCAGGACAGGTGGCCTCAGTTCCCCCTGTCTGGCTGCTGGCCTCAGTTTCCCCTGAGATAATCACGAGTCTGTGTGGTTTGTTAAGAAGTCAGAGAGCAGGAATCCAAGGAGCCAAGAGGTGGATTGATAGTTTTTTCCAAAAGGAACTTGGGGTCCCCTTTCGGAGAAGAGAGGACAGAAGAGGCAACCTCCAGAAACAGGCCTATGGACGGTGGCCTCTGGCGCTGGCACGCGTCCTTCGGTGGACAACTCTCTCAGCGGACGCTCACACCACCGCTGTGTTCACGGCTGTGTCCTGACCCCTGGGAGGGCCGCAGAGTCAGCGTGCGGGCACAGGTTTGCGTCTAGTCCTCTGATGCGAAAGGCGCTCGAACTCAAATGCCGACGGCTGCCTGGAGCGCAGAGAGATGCTTGAAGGAGGGATTCCACCACAGGAGCCGGGCTCCCTGCTCTGTCCAAAGGGGGCAGCCTCTGCTCACGCTGATGCTTGCTGTCAGATAGGAGGTCTGGGCTTTTTAAGGAGGGGGAGGGGTCCAGTTTTCTAATTTTCAAATGTTGGAAGCTAATAAAAAACACAAACCAAACCAGACAAAAAACACAGTGTGCTCCAAGGAAAACAGAACCGCGGGCTGCACTGGGTTCTCAGGCCCCTGGGTTTGCAACCTCTGACTTGCCAGCCATGGAAGCTTAGCCGGTGCTGCGGGTCCCCACGCCTCAGTTTCCTCTGCTGTAAAGGGAGGGGCTGGTTGCCAGGCTGAGCTCTGGTGCCAGCACACGCAGGTGTAACCACCTGTGGCCGCCTGGCCCAGTGCAATAGGAAGAGATGCACTTAGTGGGGTGCGTGAATTTCCTAAATGCTCCTGAAAGGTGGGGTGCTTCTCCTACAAAGTCAACTTGCACCAGGAATATTTTTTTCTCTTTTTCTGCCTTTCCATAGAAATGTGGCGTGGATCACTTTGGGTCGTAAATCCATCGGTGGCTTTGATTGGAGTTGTTTGCTGAAGTTAAAATCCCTCTGAATTTAAAGCAAACCCATCTCGGTGATGGAATGCAGGAAACTTTAGTGGGGTCCACCCCACCCCCGGTCAAGCGTGGGAGCAGACAGGTGTTGGTAGACATCGTTGGGGTTCAGTCAGAGAAATGGAACCCACCAGGAGACAAGTCTGACCCAGAGATTCACCTTTATGCATGGGGGAGCTGGTTCCCCCACATCTGAGGCTGGGACTTGTCCCCAGGGTGGCAGTTGGGAGGGGGAGATGGGTGTAAAGTGGGGAGAACATGCCAAGAACAAGCTGGGGTGCAAGTGCAGAGCAAGGAGCTAGTGCCAATGGCGACAGAGGACTCTGTCAGCTGTTGTCTCTGCTCTCCGTGGGGCGGAGTCCTGCAGAAGTGAGGGCTCCCCTGGAATCCGAGGGGCTGCAGGGCCTCGCTGAGGGGTGGGCCCGGGGTGAGTTCACAGAGGCCTGGGGCCTGAGGCTCGCGGGTGGAAATGCTGAGTGAGATGGAAAAATGTCTGGAGCTGAGGAAGCAGCCCAGGGAGCCTCGAGGCACATGAGGTACACATGGGGGGCTGGGGGGGAGAGAAGGGGAGCACAGCAGTCGTGAAAGGGCCCACAGTGTGCATAAAGCGCCACGGAGGGCAGGGCCGCGCGCGGATTGGTGGGAAGCGGGCGAGGCCAGGCGGCCCAGCCTGAGCGGGCGGCCTCATACCTGCCGGGCCGCGTGTAAATCACTCAGCGGCTGGCACGCCGCAGAAGACATTGCCCTCTGAGGAAAACCGTTTCCTGACCCGCTGGCTCATCTATTTCAGGGTGTTGTTCTTGGAATAACTGCCGGCATATATAACTTGCAAGAGCATCACCTGGGTGTTTTTCTTGAGGCCTGGTGGCAGCCTGTCTCCCGATTGCCTTTCCCTGCAAAGGGTCGCCCAGCCGGGTCCTCAGAAGCTCAGAGGAACATTTTAGAGATTTTTTTTTTTTTTGGCTCAGTGAGTCATTGAAAATCCAGGGTAACACTTTTCCTTGCAGGTGAACATGTTAATTTTTGGGTTGTTGTAGGTCACACGGAGTCGGCGACGGGCCTGTTGTTCAGCGTTGGAAGGCGAAGGCGCCTAAGTAATGGCATTCTTATTAGAGGTTTGATGAATGAAATGCAATAATGAAGTTTCTTTTGTTCTTGCCTCCGGGTCCACAATTGTTAATCTATAACTTGCTATATGGATTTATTCTTATTAATCATTTTAAAGCAAAATTCTATTTAATGACTGAAATGGAAAATGAGGCCTTGATGAAATGAAATGTCAGTCTGGCCCCATTTTCCTCCCCAGTGGACACAGAGTGGCAGACTTTCCAGCTGACCCACCCAGCTCCCAGAGAAGGTTTGGGGGAGCTGAGGGAGACAAGAGTGGGGCGACTAAATGTTCGTGGGTGAGAGTGGCTCCTCCGCCAGGCACAGTGTAGACAAGGCCTGTGTCTTCCCCAGGGCCTCTGGCATTCCCATCTTGGCCTTCTCCATTTCCTGCCCCCTGGTTGCCAGGACCAGGAAGCAGGGCTAGGAAGAGTCCAGGCCTCTGGCCACGCACCGCATGAGAATGTCATTTCTTGTACCTGAGAGCACGTGAGGGATCATGAACTGTTTTTACAATGCTGGTGCCTTTTACCTTCCCAGCATTCTCAGGTGGCCCAGCAGGCAGGTGAGCAAACCAAGTCGCAGAGGCAAAGTGAACCGCGCAGGTGACCGGGGGAGGACTCCAGCTCCGGACTCCTGACCTGCAAGCCAGCACCCCTTTGCACCCCACTGTAACCAGACTGGGCCCACGCAGGGAGTCTAAAGCGGGGTTGGGGGGCAGAATACTCAGTCTTGGGAGGTAAAACAGGAAATCCCTGACCCTGACAGCTTGTGGGGGAGGGTTTGACTTACTTGGTTTCTTGCCTGTCCCCCACCAGCAGGTGAGTTCTGTGACAGCAGGGAGTTGGTCTGTTGGCTGGTGTCGCCCCAGTGCCTGGCACGTAGTAGGTGGCCAGTAAGTATTTGCTAAGTGAGTTGTGGATGAACAAATGGGGGAGGTGAACTACCCTGAGACCAGGGTCCCCTTCTCTGTTGTCTTCTCTGTGGACTTCCTGTTGTCCCCGATGATGGTTGATGGTGAGGGTTGCACAAGAGCGAAGGGGCACTGAGCTGTATACTGAAAATGGTTAAAATGGGAAATTTTATGCAGTGCAAATGGAAATGAAAGAATATGTATAGTACTTAGCACGGTGCCTAGGATGGGAAATGTCAGGCTGAAAAAACCAAACTAACAGAAGATGCACTTTGCAGGAACAGGTGATGCTCAACGCTGCAGACCTGTAAGTGTCGTCGGAACACACGGCCTTGACACCACACCGGACCAGCTAGGCGTGTTCCCAAACGCTTTGGAGCCAGTGCCTGGAAACCTGGAAAAGGTTTCCTTTGCCATCACCTCCTTGCTTTCCAGCCTTTTGGTGTCCACGTGGATGTATCAACGCACGCCGACGGGCATTTGGGAAACCAGAGAAGAACCCCACTCTGATCTGCTGCTCTAGCAAGTCTGGGTCTTTTGAGTTGTTGAAAGCAAGGCTCATGGTGCACAGTTTGGGGCGCAGGAGCAAGGGCCTGTCCGGGCATGGAACACACCGTCGAGCCCCAATCGCTGGCAGTTTCCCCATGTTACAGCTTACCCTACCCCAAGCTCCACGGCCATCGGGGGCGGGGCGTCTCGGCACTTCGACCCGCTTAGAGGAGACCAGAATTTCTCTTCTTTTCAAGTGGAAGGATGCTGCCCCATCCACATTGGCTCCCGGGGTTCAGGCTTTGGGGGTGTTCTCGGGGGTTCCATGTCTTCTTTCTTTTCTTCTCAGGCAAAGCCCAGGACTGAGAGCAAGAGACCTGGGCCCCCTTCTGCCTCCAAGCTTCGGGGAGACTGGCGAGAGTCGTCTACCATCCCACAGCTCTGTCCCCCTGCTTTTAAAAGTGGGCCTCCTGCTCAGGTGCTGTTCTGGGCAGGGGTTTATGGGAGGCTGACCTGGAGAGTGAGGAGGTGCTGATAACTGACGTCCACTCTGGAATGGGGGTCGAGGTCATCCTGAGCTGCACAGTCTGGGCTTGAGATTCTGGTTCTGCCACTTACTGACCTGCCTCAGTTTCCTCAACTGAAACATGCCATGGTGTTGCTGCGACAACCAGCTAAGCTGATTTCGGTCAGCGGCCGCCTGACTGGACAACCTCATCTCCACTGAATATGGGTGATCCTGGACTGTGGCCTGGGTGAGGCGGGGAGGAGGCACAGATTCCAACCCCACAGGTTGGTTCGGTCTGGGGGGCAAGTAGACTGTGAAATAACAACCAATGCGGAAGCCGCCTGGATAATTTCTAGAACCTTCTCATTCCTTTCAATAACTTCTGTAATGGGAGTGCAGAAATCACATTAGACAAGTTAGGAGGGTACGTGGCATTGTGGGTAAGAAAATGGATTTGATATGGCACCTCATCTTGAATTCAGTTTGACTCTTCAGCTGTGTGGCGCTGGAAAATGTTTCCCCTCTCTGTTCTCAATTTCTGCACCTAAAATGTGAGGGGAGCAATCCTTCCCCTTTCAAGGTTGCTGTGAGAGCTGAACGAGATGACCCAAGTAAAAATCTAACGCAGCCCCTTTTCTGAAGTTAAAGGTGCCACCATATTTTGCTGCTATATTCTGCGTAGTATTTTGCTTGTATTTATCAAGAGGCAGAATCTCGCTCCCCTCCCTTTACAGGTGGGGGGCCTTGCAGCTGCCTTTGACCAATGCAGCTGGTCGTGGAGGATGGGGGGACACAGGGAGGGCTTCAGGGTCACAGCCAAGTGCCCCAGCAGCTGCCAGTCGTGTGGTTGGGGTCTTTGGGAACTCTTCCAACCCAACTCACCTTCTGGCAGGTACAGGTAGAGCAAGCTCCCAGCCTCCTGCAGCATTGTTAAGAAATGACACATAGCTGTTGCTTTAAGTCATCAAATTTGGGGTGATTTGTTAATAAAAAGCCGATATGAATCAGCCCTCAACCTAGGGTAAACTGAATCAAAGTGGAGGTGACAACCCATTGGAAAATACAACATGTACTTTTAAGTACAAGCTGCTCTCATTATCCACATCCGTACTGGTTCCTTATAATAACAAGGACTATAAGGCAGCACCATGCAAGGGTCCTCGTTGCTGGTTCCTGCCTCCGGCTCCCTGGGAGGAGACCACAGTCATTTGGAACAGACTTCGACAGGCTCGCGCAAGCAGCAACCTTCTTTGCACACAGACATTTAAAATCTCTGTCTTTTTGTGTCTGCTGAGCTTTGCACCGCCCCATCGGCCACCTGGGATAGAGCCACAGCTCCTATTAATGTTGCCATACGTGGCAGCATCGTGCTGAAGCGCCATGCTCTCGGCTGCCTGTGTGGGGCACAGAGACTATTTTTAGGGTTTTACATCTATAATTATGCATGTTTCACTGCCTCTCATGCATATTTGCTCTGGGGAGAGGTTATGGTTATGTAATCTCAGTTATTTTTGATAGGGCAAAATGTGTTAGACCAACCTGCTAAGCCTCATTCAGCCAGAGAAAACTGCCCAACGCTTTCTTCCTCACTCAGATTCCCTGGAAGCAGAGGCTAGACTGAGAACACTTAAGGGCTGGCAACGCCTTGTTACTGGCAATTAGAAAGGAGCTGGTCACACCTACCAGTGTTTGGGGGTTGTTGTTAGTCTGCTCTTGAAGGCCAATTCAGTGCAAATCAATTTGTGATATTTACAAATTTAAGTTCCCTTTAAGGAAACCAGTCAACTGGGAAGAGGGGGCTCTCTTTAGCGGCGTTTTTAAAAGGATGGCACCCACCTTGCCGACTGCCTGGATCGATTTCCTAAAGAGTCGTGCATGCTCTTGGTCAAGAAATCTCTCCCAGGCACTTTCTACCCACAAAGGAAGAAGAACTGGCAGAAAGTGAAGTCTGAGAGGCTGGTCCCAGTGAGGGGGTTCTGGGACCCAGGGCTAGCAGGTGGAGCAGGTAACTTGGGGGGCTCACTGTGGCCATCAGAGGAGGCCGGGCTGCACCCCTGGGGTTGGAGCTGCAGAGACCCAGGCAGGGAGATGGGCCGGGGCCAGGGCAGCAGAGCGGACGGCAGCAGGAAACAAGCCGATGTGGGCCAGGGGCCCAGGGCTGGAGAAAGCAGAAGATCAGAGAACGCCCCAGGAGGGGAATTCTGCATGGGGAACGCTCACTCACACTCATTCGTTCAGCAGATGTTGGCGAAGGCTCCACCCCGAGCCGGATACTGTTCTGGTTGCCAGGAGAACATGGAAGTTTCCTTGAGCATGCAGCTTACTCCCAAGTAGACTTTTCCCCGCATGCATTGAAATAGTTAAGTAGAAAACTTAGAAAATAGAGAAAAAACAGAAAGAAGAAAATCAACCTTATGGATTCTCATTTCTTAAAAATAATCCTTTTTATATCTGGTACAGCTATTGTATATCCTTCTTCTCTTGCACACTACATCATTTTTAATCTTAGAACTGCTATTGTATCATATAAAGTATTTTCTCATGTAGTATTTTATTGTGAGACATTCCTTAGACTTCCAATTTCCTTTGTAAACATGACTTTTAAGGGGTAGAGAGAAGCCCATCTTAGGAACATGCTGTCAGTTTTTTAACCATTCCCCAATTGTTGGTCACAAATGTTGTCTCCAGATAAAATAGTCTAAATCTCCCCCTAACTGACATTCATTTGCCATTAAAACATGGCACCTGGTGCTCTATGAAATATGGAAAGTTCTCAATAAAGAGCAAAGGGCTTTTTTATTTAAATGGTACATCGTGAAAGTTACAGAATTATAGCAAATAACCTTCAATTTGCTCTAATTTGTACAAAAATTTTCAAACTTCTGTACTTCTAATACATTATTTTAACTATTATTACCTGCAGAATGATAATAACCAGTGTTGGCAAGAGTGTAGAGAAATGAACACTTACATATTTCTGGTGAGAGTTCAAATTTCCATTGTGTGGAAGAATTTAAAATGCTGAGACCCAGCACTTCACCTTCGAAGAATTTATGTTAAGGAATTAGTATTAGAGATGTGGATAAGGATTTATGAAAAACAAATTTATATCAGCATTATTTCTCTGCCTAATACACAGAAACTTCTAAAAATGGAAGCTATAATTACCAGTATTATCATCATCAATTCCTTTTTCAGTCCCATCTGGCTTTTAGAATAAGAAATTATAATTAATATATTTTTACACTGTATATCATCTCTTTCCAGAATTATTTTTGACACTTACTTTGTTTTCTAATCATGCTAAATGCAATTATTAAGAAACCATCTTTACGTTTTTCAGTTCTCTGCTCCATAATTTTCTTTTATACTGTTCTTTCACATATCTGAATTCTTTATTTTGTTTTATATTTCAGCCCCCGGAGTAGTAGGAAGTAGTAGCCCTAGTGTATGAGGTGCTCCTTCCATGTTAGACTCTATGTGCAGTAGACAAGTCCAAGTTTCCAGTCTCCTTCCTCCAAAAGACATTAGATTTGGAAACATTTTCCCCTACAATTTGCTAAGACATGGAATTTCTTTCTTCCAGTTTTTGAGGGAATTTGGGATTTGCCCTCCAGAGGATGTAATGTTTATAGGATTTCGAAGTTTATCTTTGAACATCAAACATGTCACCTCCAAGAAACTCTCTCTGGGTTGTTGAATCTTTGACAGGCCCCTAGGATTGGTGTTTCATGGATCCCTGTCACTACTGTCATCTGGCCTTTGTACGCTGATGGCAGCCCCAGAGAGTGAAGAAATGAGCAGGTGGGCTGTGTTCAAATAAAACTTTATTTAAACAGGACAGTGGCCAGCAGGATGCAGTGTACCTTTAGCTCCCAAAGGCACAAATCTTTCAACTCAGGAGATTCTTCCATTCCACCTTTTCTCCTTCATTTGTTGTGTTGTCTCTTTTGAATCTCTCCTACAGAGATGTTGAGCTCTAGCAGCTAGTCCTTCCTCTCCTCCTTCCCCTTTTCCCTTCCCTTCTCTCCCCTCCCCTCTTCTTCCTCTCCTTCTCCTTTCTCTCTCTCCCTCCCTCCCTTCTCTCTTTCCCTCTATTTGTTTTTTCCTTTATCTTTATTTATCTTCTTCTTTTCCTCAATGTCTGAGAGTACCTCAAACTCCTCTTAATTCACAGGCCCAATTTTCTGCTCTACTGTATCTGGTCCTCACTGGCTTGATGGCATAAGCAAATTTCCACCGTTATGTTTTCACTGGGAAACTCTTCCTGGATTTCAGTTTTCCCCATGAAAAAAGGCAAATTCTAACTTTATGAGACATAGCCAAATTAGAGATTTTTTTCCTTGTTCCTTGGGCATGGTTTTGCATTGTGAGGGAATGATTGTCTGGATTTCACAGACTAAGCCTCATGTTTGCTATCACAGAAGATTTCCATAGTTCCGTGACATTTTCTTATATGTCCACTATTAGAAACTGAGAACGACTTGGTTAGAATCCTTATTTAAATATCTTACTCAGAGAGGGAAAAGCCAACTCTGTTTTAATTTTTAGTTGGGCTCAGTTGCTGTGAGGCGCGGAGAGGGAGCTCCTGAGGAAGGGGAGGGAACGCACAGAGAGAATGGCCCGCATGGCCGGCAGAGTCTTTGCCTCTCTCCAGGCACATGTAGGACTTGGGTCGCCCCCTCTGCTCTCTGTCAGGTCACCGCATCCCCTCTCTTTCAGGTGACATGTCCCTGGCTCCCCTTGGCAGGGCGTTTCCTGTGGCGCCTGCCCTGTCAGCTCTGAATTAGGGCACCAAGTGCTTCTCTCGTGGCCACCCCCACTCTCAGCACGAGCCCTGGGAAGTCTGCTCTTAGCTTTCACACACCATCGATGCTGCATCCAGAATGGCACCCACAGTGGGGAGGCGCCTCAAGTCTTGAGTTTGCTCCATACCCGCTGCCCCTTGGCCCACCTTAATAAATAACGTGAGGCCGAGCTTGAGGGTTTTGACTCTTGGGTCATCTCTCCCACTTCTGACCGCCCCTTCCTAGGGGCTGCAGGTCTCCGGATTCCTTGCTCCCCGACCTGCCTTCTCCAGCATGTCTTAAAAAAACAGCGTCATGTTTCTAGTGCGACTGTGGCTATTTTCTTATGCTGCTGGAGAGAGGTTCTTCCTTCTTTATTTCCCACCTTCCTTTCATTTTAACAAATCTGACCATACTGAGGTTTGGGGAAGAAGAAGAAATAACAGATAAACTCTGCTGGGTTGACCGGCCCCGGTTGGGAAGGCTGCCCTGGAAGTCAGCCCCCAAGGGAGGACGGACTCCAAGTTCACGGAGTCGTTCACTCCGAGGAGAGGAGGCGCCGCGTGCTGGGCACACGAGGAACGAACACCCACTACGTGCAGCTGCGGGTGGCTTGTGGGGAATGCCAGGGCAGGCCTGGCATGACAGTCTGCTTCTGGGCGAACCCCAAGAAGCCTCTGCCTTGGGGTCCTTCACCCCCTGGCCTGGCTTGCGGGCACCGTGGCACTCCAGCCCCAGATGCTCGAACTGCCGCTTCTCTAGTTCTACCTCTAAGGATCTTTTGGAAATCCTACCCCGTAGAGCACGCATCCAGGTGGCGCCCCTTCCTTCTCCACGCACTGTGTCCATAGACATTTTTCACACCTTCTGGACCATAAATCTCACTCTTCTCTAATACCCAGTGCTGATATAAGTATTTTGCTATTTTTATATATGGTTGGTCATTTCCTTGGGAACCTGGGAGGTGGAACATGAGATGTGTATACATAAGTCGTTCTCCGCCTGCACTAGAGCAATAACTCCAGTTATGGGGTTATTTCAAAACACCTTATGCCCCCAAACGATCTGTTTCAAGATGGCTAGGAGCTAGGCTGCTTCAAAACTCGGTATCTCGTTTGACATGTGCCTGTGTGCAACAGTATAATAAAACTCAGCTGTCACTTTGGGGAGGTTTACTACGCGCTGGGTGCTGTGTGATGCGCTTTTCACACATTACATCATTTCATTGTCACCCATACCCCAGGGAGTGAATAATATCACCGTCATATTGTAGGTGAGGAAGCTGAGGCTCAGAGAGGTTAAGCGAGTTGCCGAAAGTCACACAGTAAGTAGCAACAAGTCACATGTAGGGCCAGACCGTCCACTGCCTTCTCCTTGCTGCGGAACACCCACCGGCCTGTGGCCCTCTCTCTTCCTGCCCCCCACCTACCCTGCACTGCTGGTGTCAACCACCCGCGGTTCCCTCGCGCACTCTGTTTCTTCGCGCTTCTGTGCTTTTGCACAAGTTCTTTCTTTGTCCTCTGAACTCTGTGCACCACCCCCACTCTTCGCCCTCCCCTTGGTTCACATCTCCACCCTCCTCATATGTCAAGGCCAAACCTACGCAGCAGCCTGGAGAAGAGGCTGCTCTTGACACCTGCCGCCTCCACCACAGCCCTGGGCCCGAGGCAGGGAGGCCGTGGGGGGCCCAGATCACGCCATGCTGCCTGGCGGACCCGCTCACCACAGCCCTCAGCGTCACGGCAGGAGACATACGGTCACCTGGTCCTTGTTGAAAACTTTCCCCAACAGAGATGAGGACCTAACCCGCTTTCTCTGGACTGCCTCGGCGACCTGGAGGGCCTGGAATCTGGGGTCCCCATAGGAAATCTTTTCTGTCTGCAAATTTCAAGAAAACACTTTTGTAGATAATCTCTAAGGCTTTTCACCACTTTAGCTTTCAGGGTTTAGCTTTCAGCTTTAGCTTTTATCTAAGGGTCTCTACCAGGCCGGGCCTCCTATTTTTCCCATCTCCATTGCTCCATCTGTCTCTGTCTCTGTATCTCAGTCTCTGGGGCTCTCTCGCCCTCTCTGCACACCCTTGCCCCTCTCATGCCATTTGGTTCCTTCCCGGGGACAGCCTGCTCCCGGAAGCTGTCTGCGCGTGAGCAGCAGGCGAGCTGTCTCTTGTACCTGGTGCCCTGGGCTCGGGGTCCTGCAGGTGCGGCCTGAGCAGCGGGCCTCAGCAGGCCGCGGGTCCTGCTAGGGGAGGAATAAAAGGCCCGGCCAGATGCTGCAGAATGGGTAAGCAAGCCCATCCACATTGGCTACAAGAAAAAAAGGAAGGAAAGAATGAAAAGATATTGATTATGTGGCATTGAAGTGCCTGGGGCTTTAACAGACATTCAAAATTGGCCGCATTGCTCAAGATCAATAGTAGGTTTTATGCCTCTGACCTAAAAAGTACCAGCGCCGTGTAATTTAAACACAGACAGCGACAAGTGCGTCTCTGAACACCTGGCACACTTTGCTCAAGTACTGCTGGCACGGGTACTGGGAATTTCTCCAGTCCTTTTCCTTGTTTGCCAGAAGATGACAGTGGATAAACACGAGGCTATTTGGGGTGGAGGATCAACTGCTGCTGATTGCACTGCCATGCGTGACCCTCGCAGAGCAGGCCTGGATGGCAGGCCTGACGCTCAGGGGATGGGGGCTGGAAGGCAGAGGCGGGTGGGGTGGAGGATCGAGATTGGAAATGAGGGAGAGAAGGCTTGACGGGCTCCTGAAGCCCCTGGGGTGGGGCTGGGTGCACGCAGCTTCTCTCCTGTCTTGGTGAAGCCCTGTATGATGAGAGGCCTCAATTTAGAGAAGAAATAGTCACTGGCTTCCTTGATTGAGTGGGAGTTTGGGTGCAGCTAGGGGGTTGGGACAGATGATTTCTAGGGGACATTTGCACCAAAGAATTTCCATACATGCAAATGTGTGTGTATGTGTGTGCATGTGTGCGTGAGCATGCCCGCGCACACGCATGTGCACACACACACATACACACATGCACACACACTACTGTTTGGGAGCAAACAAAGCAGAAACCTCCAAGTGTCACGGTTAAGGCCGTGGGCTGACTGCCGAGACTCAGCCTCCCTTGGCTGATAACTAGCTTCACTCTGCACCAGCTACCTCGCTTGCCTGTGCCTCAGCGTCTGCATATACAAAATAGGGGTCACAATAATTACTAAAAATAGTATCTACATTTCCAGGTTCTTGGGAAGATTCAAAGGGTTAATGCAAGTCCGGCTTAGCAGGCATCCAGCAAATGCCAGCTACCTTTAGCAACTAGTAGCAGGCAAGAACTAGCAAAGAAATGGCGGGGTCTCAACCCAGTGCTAGTGTAGATGTTGATTTTGCAGACACCCCATATAGTTCAGGAGCACCAAAGTTGCTCAAACACCCTCCCCCCAGTGTTTAGGAGGTGAAGCCCGGTGCCAGCAGGTTTCTACCTGTTGTACCAGCCCTCCCTCCCCACCCTGCTCATCTCACATCTCAGGCAGTGCTCCAGAAGAGCTGGAGCAGAGCACCTCAACTGGGTGAGCCTACGCTTTCCCATGCACCCACTCCCCATCACCCCAGAGGGACCATCTTGCTCTCTCTTCTGCCCTTTGTCTCCAGGCATATGTGCGTGTGTCGGGAGGAGTTGTCCAAAGTTCTTTCCCATAATTTTGTGGCAGGATGAGAAGGCTAATCTGTTTTGACATGCTATCTAAATGGCCCCAGATCAGTCTCCAGAAGAAGTCATCCATAAGTCATGTCTTTTATACACACGTACGGGTGTGCATGAGAGAAAGAGTTATATCGGCTGTGAGAGGCTGAATAATAATGGCTGTTATTATGGCGAATTCAGGGTCTCCACATTCACTCCACATATCAAATCCTCTTTCAATGAGGCCAGTCCCATCAGCTGTCAGATGCTATTAAATATATCCCTCAGTCCTACTGACCAGCTGACAGGAGAGAAACGCAAAACCATACACCCACCATTAGCATCATAAAATGTGAAATCAGCTGGAAGGAATGATAACAGAACTGAAAACAGAAGAGATGAAAATCTGTAATGCCCTTGTGTGCTCCTAAAGAGAAACCCCGAGAGTTACAAACACACCCATAAAATACTGAGGTAAAAAAAAAAAAATAACACAACAAAAACAAAGGTCGCCCTGTTGTGTGCTTCATAACTTAGAATGGCTCTTCTACCTTTTGTTCCTGCTAGATTTGCATAAATGTTCCATGAGGTTAATACAATGCGAAACCAAAACGTTTATTAGGCAACATCTGTGCTGTTTTCCCAGATAATGCAGTGTTTCTCCCAAGTCAATGAGATATAACCTGTCATAAGGTTGGAGTTGTTAAAATCCTCGTGAGATGTGATCATATTTGACACTTTCGCAAATGCTCCGGTTTTACCAGAGATTTCTTACTCAGGCGAGGGCGGCGATGGCTGGCACCCCAGAAGGTGTAAAGCTTCCCTTGGAGCTGGAGCCTTGAGTTCATCAAGGAATCGGGCCCTGCCGAGAGAAGAGGAAAGGTTTCCGCGTGCAGAGATCTACTTCGCCCTCGCAGTGGTTTCACTTTAAATCTGTTTGCTGAGATAGCCACTTAATCCTGGAAGGGGGGAAAAAATTGAGATCTGTACTTAAAATTTCCTGAGAAGCAGGGAGTGTGTCGAAGTGGCTAGTGTGTTTGTGTTGCTACGATTCTATCGTGATATTGGTTCCATATGGGGCTCTTTAAAGCAAAACACAAAAAAAGTTATGAGACCAATAATTTTTAATGAAACTTGGCTTAGCTCGCAAGCAGGTCTCGCAGATGAAACGGCAGCCCGAGCTGGAAACATGACTTTTCTTCTTCCTGGCAGGGATGAAAGGAAGCATCGTTTCAATTAGAGAAGACCCTAATGGAGATATGTTTTATATTATCAATTTTACGTAAGTGGGGACTTTTGCGTTGTCTCTTTCACCACATGTCTCCAAGAAGGTCCTTTTCTTTTCTCATGGAGGTTCAGGCCATTTCCAAGTTGGAAACTTCCGAATTCTGCCTTTGGGCTGAATGCTTGGTGAAGTTTGGGTTAGGGTGTTTGTAGTAGTCGGAGGGTGGGGGTAGGGTGCCATAACGAAATAGGCACTTGTTCCTCACAGTTCTGGAGGCTGCAGAGTCCAAGATCAGAGAGTGGGCCAGTTCAGCTCCCTGGGGGGAGCCACTTCCTCCCCCCCCGTGCAGGTACCCCCTGATTTTTGAAAGTACAAGTTACCATCGCCTGGCTTTTATGGAAGACCTATGTTAGCGTATGACCTGGCTAAGTAAAAGCCATCTGAAGTGTATTTTCCCTTTGATGATATAGAGCGTAAAGAGATAATGGTGTCCAGTGTCTGTTTTGCAGTTGTCCTAGAGGCTGCGTGCACCCCGAGAACAGAGAGCGGCCCCCAAGTTCCATCCTTGAGAATGACTCAGAGCAGGCTTTGTGTTTATCACAGCAGTGCTGCCTTCCATGTATGCTGCAGGCCTTTTAGGTTATTTGGATATTTTAAGTATTATTTGGTATGCCCTGCTAAGTTATTTTGGGGGGTCTGGGAATGCTCAAAAAGTTTTCCACATAAATTAAGGATAATTGCTTAATGGCTTCATGCCATGTCAGCTTATGAAAGGCTTCACAGGAAGCGTCTCCTTTCAGAGTGGGGACACCTGTCCCCACACTAGGCGACCGGAGAGAAGAAGCAAAGTTTCTGATGTCACTGCCTGCAAAGGCACTAATGCCATCACAGGGCTCCGCCACGATGACCTCATGCAAACCCAATTAGTGGCCCTCTGAAAGCCCATCGCTTGAGGCACCGTGTTAGGTTCGGGTCTCAGCACAGGAATCTGGGGGCAGGGGTGTGTGAGACGTCATTCAGACCCTGAGAGTGCTGTTGACAGTTCTCGCCTCCCTAAAACTTCAGAAGGATTTCGGGTGCAGCAGTTTGTCTCCCTCTGTCTCCCTCTCTCCCGCACATATACGGAGGTCACTTTCAGATGGGGTTTCTGCGAGTCGGGGCTCTGACATTTCGAACTGGATTCCCTTTGTTGAGGGGCTGCCCTGTACATTTTAGGGTGTTTGGCAGCGTCCCTGGGCTCTGTCCCCTATTAGCATCCCTCTCCTAGTTGTGACAACCAAACATATCTTCAGACACTGCCAAGTGTCCCTTGGAGGACAAAATTGCCACGGTTGGGGGACGCTCATTTTAGTGCTTTCTAATATTTAGAAATGTCCCTGCCATAGCTGGGTGTCGTCTGCAGGATTATGAGCTGAAACTCGCTGGTGGCGTTCGTTATAGCTTCTAACTCATACCTAGTCATCCAGTTCGTACTGGCAAACCTTCCCTGTTGGGGCGCGGAGGGAGACACTAGTTGCGAACCGGTCAGGGGCTTCCCCTCTGACCACAGAATGAAGGGGTCACGAAAGGACCTTCCAGCCCAGTCCCTGCCTCTGGCTGGAACAGCAAGGCCCAAAGAGAACCTGCCACACGTGCCAGTTTAGGGGAGGAGAACTTTCTGGTAACTTCCCCTTGTTACTGCCTCCGCATTGCTGTTTTTATATTCGCCAGCAGTCTTACTGCTATTTGATATTATCTCGCTTATTTTTACTTTTGTCTTTATTTGCAGGACTTGCTTCCCACTGGAAGGTGAACTCCCAGAGCAGGCTTGCCTTGCCTTAAATGGCAGCGCAGTGATGCAGCCAAATGTGGGGTGTAGGTGCCAGACTGGGGGGTTGAGTGCCAAGGTCTGCTGCTGGTTTTGTTGACCCAGGGGCGATCACTCAGCTTCACTAAACCTCAGTTTTATCCTCGGTAAAAAAATGTAAATAAACATAAAACTGGTTTCTATTTGCTGGGGCTGATGAGATAATACTCATCCTATAACCTGGGCTCAACAACAGAGGTTCTTCCCGGTCACCACTATGGGACCAGAACAAGCACAGGACATAGTAAAATGAGCGAGTGCATGGATGATTCTCCCGTGTTTATCTTTGATTTTAAATTCTTCCTGTTGAAGTCGAATAATTGGCTGCCCTTCCCACCCCCTTTTCTATTTTCACTGTGGTCAGAAAGCAAAGGTCAAATCAAGTGTTTGCTAGGAAGCAAGGAATTAAAGCAATCAGCTCCAGATAAAAGCTCCAGGCTTGGAAACAATAGACTTGAATTAATTTTTCATGATAACATCCCGAATCCATTGCAAGGACTTCATTGTTCTCTGAAACTCAGCTTTGGACTGACCTAGACACTCCTCGTGGATTTTGGGGTGGGGGTGGGGGTGCTAGTCTCCTGTGGACAAGAGGGGCCAGGCTCCCAGGCACAGAGCCTCCGCTCGGCTCCCCCCGCGTGCCATCCAAGTGGTAAAACAACATTTGTAAGAAACGCACTCAATCAGAGAAGAAAAAGAGATGTAATTACGTCGTTTCTAATGAATTCTGAAGGAAACAAAGAATTTAAGAGGAGAAACTCTGGAGACAGCAGAGCGCCTCAGCCTCTCGGGTCATCTGAGCCGGCATGGAGAAGACGCATAGCTGATCAAACATTTGCGGGGATCACAGGAGCACCCCCCAAGCCCCTGAGAATGCTGGCCAGGAAGCGGGAAAACTGAGGAGCCCCAGCAAACACAGTCCGACTTTTATTAAATAAATTACAGGCTCCTCTCAGCCTCCACCAGCATCAATAATATCAACTTTTGGACAAACGGGGCTCTCTGGGGAACGGGTTCTGAGACTGGCTCCTAATCTTCTTTCTTTGAAGTATCCAAGGGCTTAAAGGCATGTGTCAATATTGGGGGCCTCTGGCCTTTGCGGGAGGGGGTGTGAAAGGGTCTCGCTGCAGAGGAGAGAGAGACCACCAGCATCCACAAACCCCCTCTCGCACCAACTGCTTTTATTCAGTCAGCTTCTCTGCTGCTCCAGATGGCCCGCTGCCCATGCTGGAGTGAGAATTCCCGAGGATCCTGGTGTCTCTTAAGGAAGCGGCTTCCCCGTGCCTCCAACTCTAACGCACGTCACGCTCAAGGGTCTTTGCCTTCAAGAATTAAGCCAGAAGAGGCCTGGGCCAGTAAGTGGGTACCTCGTGCTGAAATCTCGAAAAATTTCTTAAAGATCAGATGTGGCATTTGTGATACCATAAAACATGGAATGCCATTAACTAACACCTTTAAAAATTAATATGAGAAACAAATTTAGTAATGCCTTTCTAGAGTCATTTCCCAAGCGCATTGGCAGAACCGAGAACCAGCACTCGGCGTGGCTTCTCACCTCGCAGGCCCTGTGCTAAGCACCCCACAAACTCCATCATGTGTGTTCTTCATACCAGCCCCAGGAGATAGGTGTTATTATTCTCATTTTATTGGATCCAGACCCTATGTTTTTAACCTATGAGCTATTAAGTTTTTGTGGTCAAGTCAGTTTGTAAAACTCAGTTAACTACGATTAATGGGTTTTGTTACTATAGGAATTCTCAGCCTTTTCATATCCTCATATCTATTAGAAATCTCCAAGAGGGAATAGAATATATAGAATTTCGCAGACATATTTTACTATGGAGTGCTTTTATCCCCAGTACATCTACAAAGATTATTGTTCTACAGGAACAGGAAGGTTAAATGTGTAGGAGCCTTGGGATGGTCATTTTGTGGATTAGACACAACGCCATAAAGTTGATCATTGCATGATTTTTTTCCCCCTTTGGTAAATGAATCATTACGTTCCCACGAACAACTTTCAAAATTGCAAATATCAGAACTGAGAACCTAATGGAGAGTAAGCTCCAGGCACTCTAGATACCAAATCAAATACTTCGATAGAACTTTTCATTTGTTTATGAAAACTCTCATTCCTCCTTAATTTTGTCCTCTAAGCAACTTCTTAACCTCTACCATTTTCTTCCATGCTTGGAAAATATTCTGCCAGCATAACCTCTACATTCTTATCTTGAACAAGGTCAGCAAACCAAAACCTATATGCTAAATCTGAATTGACACTTGTTTTTGTAAATAAAGTTTTATTGGAACAGTCTTGCTCACCCGTTTATACAACACCTTTGCTTTCATACGGAAAAGGCAGGGTTGAGTAGTTGTGACAAAAACCGTACGGCCTGCAAAGCCTACAGTATTTACGATTTCACACTTTACAGAAAAAGTTTGCCAAGCTCTATCCTAGAGCCTCATATTTACAACGTTTATAAAGCCTGACTGCAATGCAAAACTTCTCCAGTAGGGGGCACTGCCCAAAATGCTGTATGTTCAATTTGAGGTAAGTTACTACCATGACTTACTCTTTAATTTCATAAATCATATTTGATATATATTTCCTTCCATGAGGAGAAGGGAAAACACAGTAGCCTTTTTTGAACTGTGGTTATATATCTGGAAAGGTTCACATATTGTTTCATTTGCAACAATCTGGATAAGAAAGTATGACCCCCATATGGGTGAGAAAAAAAACAGCCCGGAATTAAAGAGGTGACATCATTTGACTGAAGTCAAACAGTGTAGAATTTACATCTCAACTCCCTGACTTGGGTGGATGCTGATTCTTTTGAACTGTTTAAGAATGCAGGCTCTGGCACTGCCTCGTTTTATCATGGACTAACTTTGTGACTTGGGCAAATGAGTCATCTTTGTGACTCAATTTCCTCAACTGTGAAGAAAAGTAATACTTTCCTCTTTAGGCTGATAGGAGGACTAAGTGAGTTAATTCTTGTAAAATGCTTAGAATGATGCCTATTATGTTAGAGGCACTAAGAAACTTATTTGTTCCTGTTTGATACAGAGAAGCATGAAGGGTAATATCTACATTTCTGACTTGAACAAGTGGGATAGTGCATTTGTCTTTTTCATGAATACGGTATATAGGGAATCCCTTAAGGGCAGGGTGAATTCCATCGTCTTTAACCTCCAGGGTGTCCCGGGCAAGATAGTCGATCAAAGTTTACTGGCTAGTTGAAGGCAGGGTTGGGGAAAGAAGCCCATCAGGAAAGTGGAATCTGGAATCCGGAAGGCTGTTGACAGCATGAGTTGATGTGAGGAAACGATTGACTTTACTTCGACTTCAGAGGACTGAGCCTTGTCTGATATCACCAAGCTCAGTGCCTTAAAACAATAATCATTTAACATCTCTCAAGATTCTGCATGTATTAGGGCTGGGCTGGGCAGTTCTGCTTAAGTGTTGTCAACTGGAACAGTGGGCTGCATTCTTCAAGTGCAGCTAAGATGGCTCTTTCCCGTGTTTGGCAGCTGGAGCTGGCCGGGAGTCCCTGAGGGCCGTTGAGCAGAGCACCTTGGTTCACTTCCGGCGGCTTTTGCATTTGCCTCTCGCTTCTCACAGTGTGGTTGCTCCCAGAGGAAGAAAGCATAATTGTCCTCTCAGGTCTCCACTCAGAAGTCTCAGGAGGACACTTCCTCTGTACCCCCTCCTCCAAATAAACCAGGGCAGCCCAAGAGGAAGTTCAAGAGAGAGGATGGTGAAGACTGCATGGCCATCTTTAATCTAACACATGGATTCCCCGAGCTCCTCTAGCCTCACCTGGAGCTGTTGAACTGCAGCCAGCATCTTCCTCCTCCAGTGGGATACTCCCATCGTTCTATTTTGAGATTACCCAGCTCTAAACTCCCAATGAGAAGCTCACCATTTGTCAAATGCAGCCTCTTCAGTGAGACTGGGAGAAGGGATTCCCACTCTCTTCTTCACCTTTCAGTGAGCTCCCCAAAGCAAAGTCAAGCTTGTTCTCACTTCTGCTCCTTCAGATCTTCCTGCTCTGCACTTAAACAATTCCCACATGCCTTACACATATCAATTTTCAGGTGACACCTCCTCCAGGAAGTACTCCCTGCTTTACATGCACATGACTGTCTCAAATGTTCCCACACTCTTTAAGTTAATGCCCCATCCACCCTCCCTGTCCACCTAATCAATGCATTTCACCCCTGAGTTCCCACTCATTACTCGTTTACTGCCCATCCCCATTAGCCAGGTTTCATGGGGCATAGAGATGAGGCCTTATTTTCTTTGGTATCCTCAGAACCTCATGTGGTGTTCAGTCCCCAGTTGGTGCTCATGAAAAAACCTTCCCACTGACAGGTTCCTTCTCCCCTGCTTTTGGACCTAGACCATCAAGAATACTAAAGTTTGGGAGCTGGAAGAAAAAAGACCAAAGGGGGCCAAGAAGGATGGACTGAGAACTTAGAAAAGGGAAACAGAGAGCAGTTGAGAGCAAAATGACAGCCTTGGGGGGGCCCCAAGAATCTTGCCATCACCCAGGCTGTCCCCACGCCCCCCCACGCTGTAGTAAAGACTTAACCCCCAATAAATATTTTATTTATAACATGCTATGCAAGCACATGGCATAGCTCAGAGACGCTGACTGCAAAGGAGAGGCGGGCCGTGGAGAAGGCCGCATCTTTGGGCTCTGCTTGGACATTAGTCTCCCAAAGCAAACATGTGATTTTGTAAAGGCAGTTTCATGAAAGAGGAATCGGGGGACACAGTGACTCTGATGCACCCTTAATCTTTCTGGAGGCCTCTGGGAGCTGACACCCCTTCAGCCCGGCTGCGCACCCAGATACCCACACCTCCAGGTGAGGGGCCTGGGGCAGCCACGGCCTCTGTGGGAAACGTGACTCCAGGGCAGCGAGGGCGGGCGTGTCCCCACATTCTGGGAGTCCAGGCTGGGTCCTCCTGGGCACCGGGTTCCAAGCAGCTTTTAAGGTCTCTTTTAACCTCCCTTGCCCCAACTTCTTCCTAAAAGGGAGGCCCCGCAGTCCCAGCCCAGGACCAGCCCCTTGCCTCTTCTCTACAAAATATAATTGCGTGTTGGCTGCACCCCTTTCCTTCTCAGACCCCACGGCAGCGAAAGGGAATCTGGAGCTTGACTTCAGGGCAGAAAGAGCAAAGCGGATGGCTCCCCGAGCTTCCCAGGCAGAGCACTCACACGTCAGCGTTTGTCACACACAAATGAACGTGCTATTCCCAACATGATAAATTTCACATCAGTCCTGCTGACTTGGGCTTACTAATTGCCCGGTAGCGTTTTCTTTGTTAAGCTTCACTGTGATCATCACACGTTTTATTGAACTGACAGCAGAAATATTCTCCAGCTGGCGACCCAAAAGCAACCCCTTGCATGGCGACCCCGATCTCTCTTGATGGGGGTTGTTAGGCGGCGCCATTGTGGGGGCCTCCAGCATCCCTCTCCCTGGAACTAATCTCCGCATAGGGCTCTCGGGGCTGCCACAGAGCACAAGTCTAGGGATGCCCTCGCACGGTGCTCCAGAGCTCCTCACGCCCCCGGAAGCAGGCTGGCCTGACCTGTGCCTGGGCCAGCGGCCCTGGGCAACCCGTTCTGAATGGGAGGGTTTGATGGGCAGGGGACCCCACAAGCCTGTTGTCACCTTGAGGCACATGGAATGAGCCCCAGGAGGAGAGTGCCACGTTCAGAGCCCTACCCTCGGACACCTGCTAGATGCTGAGCTGTCCCCCTCGCTCCCCGAGCCCTTTGATGGAGGCGCCCTTCATTTCGGTGGACAAGCCCAGCCGCTACGTGACACCGAGGGAGGGAGAGACGGGCCGGATGGCCGGGCTGCCTGGGATGTGACGCGGCTTTGATGCGGGTAAGAGGAGCCCCCTGGAAGGTGGCGCTGCCTTCCCTGCAGGTGGAGGCACAGACCGGGCCACAGGGAGGTCCCCTCGCCCCAATCTGCGGGCTCCCTCCCGGCGAGGGCCAGAGCACGCTTATCAGCCCAAGAATTCCGCCGGCGAGGAGGTCGCATACCACACGGTGGCTGGGCCGCGCTCGGCCGTCTGGCCAGAACAGGGGAGTCTTTGTTCCCGAGTGACAGGGGCGCTGCTCAGGGACGGGCTACCAGGGTGGGTGCAATTATGGGATTTTTGTAAATGTATAGAAATTGTATCTCCCATCTTGGACCTTGGGAAAATCAGTTGAAAACTGGAGTGTGGTGTTAAGGGGGCAAGGGGAATCCTTTTCACTGCCGGCAAGTCCAAGTCCTCTCCCAAAGACGAAACCCACGAGTGTGGGGGTTCTCCTACTGTTGTAGGTGCCATCCGTGGTGGCAGAAGAGTCTGTTCAACTTCTCGAACTCTGTTCACCTTACCCCGGCATCTTGTCCTCTAAGAACTTGAAACCCTAAAGTCTTTGAGTTGGAGAAAGCCTTACAGGTCAGCCAGCCACCTAGCTAGCCACCCACCCACCCATCCGTCTACATACACACCCACCCAGCCACCTCTCCGTTCACCCATTCATCTACCTATTGACCAGCCCGCCATCCAGCCAGCCAGCCCGCCAGCCATCCATCCTGCCAGCCCACCAGCCAGCATCCAGCCATCCAGCCCGCCATCCACATGTGCACCAAGCCCAAGAAACATTTACAGAGCACTTGCCATGTGCCCCCCGGTGGTGAGCAAAGGAGACAAATCCCTGCTGGAGGGGACTGACGTGCCATTGGGAGAGAGGTGATTAAGCGTGTCAGCAAGTACATACAACTCGTGGCGAGTGTCCAGAAAAAGGAATTACGGAGATGTGGGAGAATACCTGGGCGAGGGCTGGGATGATCAGGAAAGCCTCTCCAAGCTGGAAAATGATTGACAAGAAGGATCAAACGACTGAAAAATGGTCGAAGAGCTTGTGAGGCAGACACCAGCAAGCGTGAAGCAGCATCTCTGAAGCAGGCACAAATCTGGCAAGTGTCAGGGCAGAAAGGAGGAAGTGTGGCCGGGCAGAGTGAGACTTGCAAAAACTACTTGATCAAATGAAATATTGCACAGAGTCTAATATAAAATAAAGCGAAGCACAGGGATTGAGATAAAGCCCGTTTAAAGCCACTGATAGGATTTGGCTGCTGGCAGAAGCTCAGCTCTCTCTGTAAAGGCGCATTTGCTGGAATGCTCAGCGATGCGAAATCACTCCCACCAAAACTGGCCAAGTTCACGGACATCTCCGGGGTGCCCATGTCGGGGTGGGGGTGTCAAAGCAGGCAGGGTCTTCCTGGGGGACACATCTCCCTGAACAAAAAGCCTGCGTGTGTGCTGAACGGCTGACACTCTCTCCGCCAAGTCACGCTGTGGTTTCCCCCGCCCGGGTGCTGCAGGCTTAGCCAGCTGCTTCTTGCTGAGCAGCGTACAGGACATATTTCAGACCAGGAGACTTTGAAGTATGTGTTCTCTTAAGGCTTAACAATGTCAAGCTTCATAACCCAAGAACTGGCTTGCTAGCTTCCTACTTTAAATTGCTCATAATTTGAAACATGCAAACATTTCCACTTTATCAAGCAGGGCTACTAAACATATTATTGCTGGAACCTGCATGTTTTATGGTCTCCATACAGCCAGGGAGCTGAGTTTTATTAAAATAGACTGTTAAGAGGCTCAACTCATTACAGAATCTTCCAGGCCCCAGAATGAAAGAGTTTTGTTTATTCTAAGGACAGGAAAAAAAGGACTGGGAAAAATGTGTGTGGGTGTGTGTGTGCATGTGTGCACATTGGTGCACGTGGCACATGGTGGGAGAAGAGGTGGGGAAGAAGCAGAGACCACCAACAGTCCCGATCCTGCCCTCACAGTCCCTGCGCCCCCGCCCTGTGTTAGTCATCTGTCTGAGACCCAGCATTATTTTGTGGGGCTGAGTCTGTTACCCCTGGCAGAGCTGAGTCTGGCTTTAAGGCAAATGGAGTTTAGCAAAGAAGGGTGATTCTTCACTTGGAAAAGAAAAAGATCAGGATGTCCAGTGAGGGCAAGCACACCAAGAACATTAAAAATGAGATCTGACAAGCAAACATACACTGCACGGAGGATTTCAAGCGGACATTAGTGCTGCAAGCACAAACCTGGGGGCCTCTGTCCTTTCAGTGTTCCCCGGGCTGGGGCAGTGTGTAGCGATGTTGCAAAGGCTAAGACCATGTGACGTATGTTCCGGTCGCCTTCTTTGTCTGCCAGAACAGAGATGGGAGCTGCTTGGGGTGAGCTGCTCCCAGCCTGCCGTGTCTCACTGCTATGCTAGTCCCCGTGCTGGCCTGGGGACCCACCTGTCTGCAAATACCAGCCAAGTCTGCAAATAGACTCTCGCCCCAGCTGCCACCCAGAAGCAATCACACGAGAGACCCTGGTGAGACCTAGTGAGACCAGCAGAAGAACTGCCCGGCTGAGCCCAGCAGCCCGAAGAAGCAGGAAGGGCAATAGATGGCCGTTGCCAGCTTAAGTTGTGAAGGTTTGTGTGGGTGGTGTTGTAGTCCCAAATAACCAAAATACTATACTTTTCTCCCTTCGTCCTTTCTTTTGGGGAAAGAAGTGGTATTGGAAGATGTCTTCCGCCATTCCCATGAGGATGATGAGGGTGATGCTGGTCGCTGTTCCTGATGGAACATCTAGAATGTGCTGGGCACCACTTCTGAGTGTTTCATATGTCACCTGTGATATAGCCCAGTCAGTTTTATCCCCATTTTACAGATGAGGAAACTGAAGCTCAGAGCCTGATTCTTGCACTCATAGGTTTGATGCCTACCAACAGCCAGTCCTCAGTCCAGTACCCACAGCCAGTTCCAGCACCCGACACCCCCGGGCAGCACAGGGCACCTGCTCAACAATGCTCTCGGTGCTGGCACAAATGCCACCCGCAGATCTTCCGCAATTGCCCTTGAGCCCACATTTTCTAAATATTATCAGGACTCTCCAAGATTCTCAGAGTGTCCCCAGGGCCTGGCAGGCGACCCCCTGCCCTTCCTCCTTCAGAGGGGTGGGCAGCCCTTGTCCGGGCAGCCTGGGGTTACCCTGATCTCCCCCCACCCCTGCAACGGTGGTGCCTGACGCGACAGCTGACCCTCCGCGCAACCAGTGTCCCTGGGGCGGGTTTGTGACTGGCTCATGCGTGAATAGATAAGAGGGGGAGGAAGATGCTTGGACAGACAGACAGGGGTGAGTGCGTAAACAGATCACCTCCCAATGCCCACACGTTTTGAGAAGCCCTCTCCGGAGCACTTCTTGGAGTGCTTTGAGTTTTATATGAAGAAGTGTTTTCATTGAGTGATTTTTTTATTTGGCCCTGACACAGGGCAACGTGCATTAGGGAGTAAGATTTGGCCAGAGAGGAGGTCGGAAAGGTGTTAACAAGCTATAAATGACCTTCCCGGCCTATTCAGGCATAAGTAATGTCCCCAAATTGCCTACAGTCAAAACTGCCAATTCCGAGCTGATTGCGATGAATCAGGTTCCCCCTCTACGCAATAATGTGATCAATTTCTCATTTCGCTGAATAAATAAGCTGGAAGATGGGGAACTGTCTCTGACCCACCGTTAACCTTCTGCCTCATTATTCATATCAGACCTATGACATGCATGTAAGAAATCCCTGGTTCAATTTTAGCTAATTATTTGTTAGGACTGAAGGCTCTGTGAAGTGTTACTGATGGTACAAGTGCCCAGGGACCCCAGGCGGAGAAAATCAGGCTGAGAAGCCTTTGTCTGGAAGGAGGGAGGCCGGGAGCAGCCTCCTTCTCTCGCCCTGGCCACCAGCCTGCCGCGGGCACGTCCAGGCGCGTGTGCACGTGGAGGGCCTCCGAGTGTGCTGCCCGTAATTTATGACAGCCTGGACTGTCCTTCACTGTGTCTTTTTACTGTGCTTAGTGACAAGCGCCCTGGCAGATTAATTCTTGCATTGGGAATGGGTCCTGCCATCCTCCCCCCACCCCGCCAAGGCATCTCCCTGCTGTGGACAGCGAGGGAACAGAGCTTTGGGGAACATGAATAATTCGCTGTTTAATTGGTGGCTGCCTCTGCAGAGATCCCCGGGGAGCCGCAGCGGAGGGTGCGTGTGCACCGAGAGGATCCAGCCCATCTGGGGAACTCGGTAGGTGCTTCCTGCAGAGATGCTGGGGCCACTGGCCTGGTCCCAGGGTGCGTGGTGGGCTTAGAAGGGGGCACAGGTGGTACCTGCTCTGGGAGGGGCCCTCCAGAGGGGTTCTGGAAAGAGGGTGCGGGCTGGTTGCCCTCGCTAGGGGTCCCTCTGAAAATCAGCCTGGGGAATCAGCCCGAGGAATCGCCCAAGATTTGAAGAGCATAAGCTGCTCCCAAACTATTTCTTCAAGAGCAGCCTCCTTTGTGGCGCCCGAGCTGTGGCAGCGCCTTGACAAACATCTAATCCTTTCCCCTTTTCAGGATTTCCCCCAAGCACTCACACTTCAGGAGACCTATTGAATCAGCGGTGGATTCATTTCATTCAACCCTCTCTTTGGGGCCACGGGCCAGCTAGACGCGGAAGGCGCGGGGACGGGGCACGGCTGTTAGTGGATAGCGGCGTCATCAGCGCAGTCTTGTGCCCGCGGAGCTGTCAGTCGGCGGGACAGACCACAGTCAGGTGTCACTGGGGTGAGGGGTGATTGAGGGAAAATTCACGGAGGTGTGGGGCACAGAGGAATTGGTGGATTTGGGGGATCAAAAGGCTTCTTGGAGGTCCCCCGGGGGATGAAAAGCTGTGGGCCAGGGAAGAGGTAGAAAGATGCCGGGATGGGCGCAAGGGCTATTCTCACAGAAGCGGCAGCAGTGGGCTCTCTCGGGGGTAGGAGGGAGCTCGGGGCGTTGGAGGACAGTTTGGTTAAAAGAGGAGAAAGACAAGAGCAAAAAGGTAAGCAGGACCAAATCGTGAGGCGTCTCACTTCTCCATGCTGGATACGAATGTTCCCAGAGGTGGAGGAGAGTGGGTTTCGTGAATAATCAGTCCAGAGCAGCAGTCTTCAATCAGGACAGCGGCAGACAAACCGGGGTGTAGGCACATCCTACTTAAGAGTCATGTCCAGGCACTTGGAATTCTTGGGTTTTACCCCAAAGTCCATAAAAAACAAATGGCAAGATCAATGATGCATCTGACTGCCTGTCATATGTGGCTGGGAAGAGGGCGAGGCGCAGCTCAGGGGAGAGACGGGAATGACCGGGGCCTTCCACGGGCCCTGGCATAGCGAGGCACCGACGGCCTGTTTTACGGATGCAAAGGCTGAGATGCAGAGAGAACGATCACTAGCAACTGCTGGGTGACTGATGTCACCTGATCAAAGGGAATGTCGTGGCAGATCCCCTTTTGCCTTTTCCTCCATGGAAAACCTAGTTTCGGCTTGCGAAATGAAAGCACCCCAAGCCTGATGTCCACTAGGAAGGCCAAGGAAAGGGAAGAGGATTTGTGACTTTAAAAACAACAGTTGGCAGGAAACCCAACCCGAGGCATTGCCACAAAAGAGGTCAGGTCTGTCTTTCTGGAAAGCAGCACTCCACGCCTCAAGGACCAAGTACAGAGATGTAGTCAGTCGCCCCCTGGATCATGAGGGGCTGGGCCAGAGCTCCTCAAAGTCGTAGGGACCCCCAGCCCAGTCACGCACCGGGGGCCGTGCCGCCGTTATCTCCCCCAAGGCTTGGCACGCGCTGCTTCCTGTGCCTGGAACATTCTTCCACTTACAAATCACATGGTGCTCTCGTGGCTTCCCGGTCTCTAAGAGACCTTTTCTGACCATCTTGCCCAAAGAGCCTCCTCCCCAATACTTCCTGCTTGACATCGGGTTGTCAGTTTTCCCCCTACAATGTGAACTCCCCGAAGGCAGCTCTCCATCACCCCTCTACCTCTCAACAGTTGGTGCTTAAGAAGCATCTTAAATGAACAAACCGATGTCGAAGTCCCTGGTCCCTTCGGAGATTCTCCAGGGAAGGGTCTACGGCAGGAGGCCAGAACGCTGCAGCCTTGCCCCGGTGCTCCTTGGGCACACAGGCCTCTGGCCCGCCTCCGCCCTCCCAGCCGCTCTGCACCCCTGAGGCCCGGAAAGCGACAAGCCCAGCAGAGGTCAGCTTGAGTGACGGCGGCAACAACTCGTTAAGTCTCTCTCCTGGGTCAGGACCAGGGTGGACCAGCCAGAGGGGCTGGGGCCTGTGGCAGGAAGACCCTCTCATGCCAGAGGTGCCTTTGTCGATCACTTGCGACGTGCCAGACACGGTCCGGTCATTTCCCTCATCTCACTCAATTCTTATAAACCCGCCACGACTCGCTGCTATTTTACATCAGAGGAAACCGAGACCCAGAGAGGCTCCATAGCAGCCCGAGACGACACAGGCACGGAGCTGGCAGGACTGGAACCCGGACCGCCGGCCTCGGGAGCCAGCTCGGGCGGACCCGTGCGCTGGGAGTGGAGTTGGAGCCGGCCCCCGGCTGATGGGAGTCACCCTTGGTGGGGCCACCACACAGAAAAGTCCCTGGAGGCTGCTGTCTGCAAAGAAGAGGGAGAAGGCAAGACTGGCACTGGGAACACGTGTGTCTCATGCAGGAGGCATGCCCGTCTCCCCGAATACTTTGGGCGATTCCAGCTGCTGGAGAAAAATCACTCTCTCTGCATTGATATGAATATCAAACTCTCTCAAGACAAATACAAGTGGGTTTAGACCTCATCCCCGTGTTCATTCATTTTACTGAGTTCTTACTCTCTGCTGGGCTTTATTTTAGGGGCTGGGGCTCCAGGAGGGTGCTGCCATCCCCTAGGAGAGATGCGATCGGGGTCTGAGAGCGAGGGGGGCGTTGAAGCGCCTCTGCAGGTCCCCAGCCTCCAAGACTGAAGGGAGGCAGGAAGGGCCAGGTCAAGGACCCACAGTCTGACTTTAAGGAACAAGTCCCTATGCCCAAGAGGGAAGGCAGTGCAGGTGGGAGAAAGTGGGCCTCTGTTTTGGAGCAAGGAGTGGAGCCCCAAACTTGAGGAGGCACAGGAGGCGGCATCCGCGCTGGCAGTGGGGCTGAACCTGCGCCCCGCCCCGCGGGGGCTGCGCCCTCACAAGCAGCACCCAAGGAGCTGGCGCCTTGTTCAAGGTCACACCAGGCCCCTGTAGGGTAGCAGGTCCCTTCACGAACATGTGTTTCTCCTGGGGGTAGCCTGGGCTCTGGAGGGTCAGGGTCACTGTTTTCCTCTCTGAGCCTGGTACGGGGGACAGCTCCTGACCGGTGGCTGACCTTGGGCGCTCGAGCCCCAGACCTCGCTGCAGCCGTCAATCCTCAGACCACAGGCAGGAAAGAGCCTCCTAAGCTGGACATGGGAAAACTCCCCACGTCATTTTACTCCCCCACCTTCAAGGTCCCCGAGTCACCTTTACATGTGTTGCAAACTCCCACCAACTCCACTGATAAATTTTTCTTGCTTTGTCCATTTCTTAGGATTCCTCCAAAAGTCCAGAACAAAGTTCACTTAATGGGCTTCCCCGGGGGCAGAACCCTGAGGGGTCCAGGCAGAGACCCGGCTCTCTCAAGCCTGAGTCCCAGCCCCGGCAGGAAGCGAGCGACGACGGAGTTCACGTAAAGAAAGCTGAAGGCCTCCCCCTCGGTGATGCGGCGCCCCACGCCCGCTCCGCCCCGAGCCGGGATCCCTGGCCAGTATCTCAGAGGCTGCTCTCTGTGACAGCTTGCACGCCTGAGCTCATTCATCAATTTCTTTGCAACAGAATCAGTTGGTGGAAAACTCACATGAGTTCCTGATTCCGGGGGCGCAGGGGGGACACTGTGAGATACAAGACAGACTTTTCCCGTGATGGTAGGAAAGTTCCCAGCGCCCTCCAGGCCTCCCATCCGGTCCCCAGCCACCATCTCACTTTTTCCATGGCCTTATCAATTTCTGATAGGCAGAGACTAATCCAGCATTCAAAGGAAAAGGAAGCCCTGGGAAAAGCAAGCCCACCAGGTCCCCCCACCACACACACGCACAGACCCACAGGGGCCAGGGCCCCAGCCCTCGAAGCACGACGTCATCCAGCTCAGGCACACCCCCCCTTTCCTCTATGCACGCAGGCTCTGGATGGGAGGAAGTGAAACTGGACAGGAAGTCGTCAGTGATAAAAGGCCAACATGTGCTGACAAAGCCTGACTTTGGCTTCCAAAATGGAGGCTGAAGATGGAATTTCCTGAAAGGGTCTATCAGTAGCCATTAGGGACACCTGGTGGTAATCAATAATGTTTACTTGGTTCTTCCCCTCCAGGTAGGCTCCAGGTTGGGCTGTCCCCTCTGTGTCCCACCCCACGTGAAACTACATGACCAGCGTTAGCTCATGAGCTGCCCCTAAAAGTGCCAGTAGGAGATCTCCTTGGCATCTTTTTTTCTTTCTGGTATTGTGATGGGCTGGATGCGAGATGGTAGAAGCTCTCATTGGATGCCTAGGAGGGCCTATGAACTGGCCCTTCAGTCAACCGCAATGGGCGTGGAACATGAATAAAAATGAACCTGTGTTGATGCATATTTCTGAAACTTGGTGCTGTTTGTTATAGCCACATGACCTAGCATTTGCTGACTAACAGTGTAGAACCCTGTGGGCCAGATGGAATCCCTGTGTAGTCTCTGTTCTTCTTCTTAATAATATTAGCAATAACTTTATGACCTTGAACAACTTAATTAGATTTCTTTGAGCAATGTTATTCTTATCTTTATATCTTTATGCATATAGGCATTTTATAATGAAGATAATGAGACTTTCTTCTCGGCATTCTCTGAGGATTCAATGACAATGCATGAAGAGCAGTTTGTTATCTGTGCCATACTCGCTGTATTTCATTGATTCTAAAATACCTGTTTTCTTCACATTCAAAATTTCTGACATTTACAATAAATGTCACCTTCCAAATTAATCAGCAGCTCTATTCCTTTATCAGTGGCATAAACATAAGCTTCATCTTATCAATTTCAAACAGTGTTGTTACTTAAATGCAGTAGTTTGCATTCAGTAAATGGTAAAAATTATTCTTATCTTTCAGTATCTCCCTGAACTTTTCTGGGTTTGTTTTGCATCTGTAAAATGCAAAATAAATGAAATCAATGGAGCTGGTGGAGTGGAAATTCAGGTATTAAGTGCTGTGGCAGTGGGCGGGTAATAACCCTCTAGGGCCACTGCTTCCAGGAAGCCTTCCTGATTGATCAAAACCTCAGAGCAAGCACAGTAGGGCGTTCAGTTCTAGCAGAGCCTGAGGATGCCGGCCCTTAAGGTGTGGTGGGAAATGGTGGATCCACTTGGACACAGCAGTATCCAGTCGATGCCCAGTGGGAAAGTCAAGGCAAGTGCAGAATTATTTATCCTGACCCAAGCTGGAGTTTCATTTCTCGGAAGGCATGGGCCCTTCGACAATTTATTTGTCCTTTGGAACCTCAGATAGAGCATCTCAAACAATGGGACAGTAATAGGTTTCTTAGAGGGTTGTTACAAGGGCTAAATAAAAAAAAATGGTTTTGGTGACATCAATTTATACGCAGATACTTATAGTGTGTGCAGAGCAGAGCTATGCAGTATTGCAGCCAGTGGCCACCCATGGCTATTAAGCACTTGAAATATGGCCCACTGAGCTGAGGTCAGCTCCTTGTATATACCAGGTGTCAGACAAAGTAGGGGGGAAGTGAATGTAAATATCTCACTCATAACTTTGTATTGCTATTAAGATGATATTGAAATGATACTATTTTGGATGTACTGAATTAAGTAAAACAATTTCACCGGTTTCTTTCTACCATTTCTTATTTGGCTATAGGAAAAGGTTCCCTGGCATGTATGACTCCCGTTTGGGGCTGCGTCGTGTGGGTCTGGGATGAAGCCCAACACTTAGTAGGAGTTCAGTCAGTGGAGAAGATACAAGCAGGGTGGCCAGGTATCCAGGGCAAAATTCCAGGATGCCCCCAAGGAAATGCCCTGGTAGGGAAGGGGAGAGGAAAGGAAAACTGTACTGCGCTGACATGGTACACCTTCTGGTTTCAGCATGGGAGAGCTAATGCGCCCATTAATTGTAGATAGACAGAGCTGGGACAAGACATTTGCTCGTCTCCTGTCCCTGCCCCTCCCCTACACATGCTGGTGATGACGTTTCTCAGGCCTCAAAATGATGTTTTCTGGGACTAAGTGCCAGGGCTAGTCCCACACCTGCCCCAGTCACACCTTTAGCCCGTGTCGCCATCACACCGGGCCTGAACTAGATACTCAGCAAACCCCTATGCTGCCCTCCATTTGCATCCCGAGTGTAAATGCGTGTGCGGTTTTCTTTCAGGGAAGAGCTTGGACTTTGCTTTGGGTGTGCCCAGGACGGAAACCACCTCTCAGCCTCAGTGTCTGCACCCTTCAAATGGGAATAGTCCTACTACTTTCAGCATTTCCTTAATAGCGCTGTTGGGGGCCAGAGGACGAAGGACAGGGACGGGGGAAGCGTGGAACATGGTAGCTCGCCGCAAGGATGCGTCTCTCTTCAGCAATCGGGGATGTGATTCTGCTCATTTCAGGCACCCGGCATTTTACTATGTTTCTGTTGCACTGGGCTGAGGGCGAGCCTGGAACCCCCTTCTCCGGGAGGGGTATCTTCCTCAGGTGGGTTCTGAGCTGAAAGCCACTTTCCCAGCGAGGAGGGACATAAAGCCAGGCACAGCGGGGATGGCACGTCAAATGCACACTCGTGTGCACCGCACACCCAGACACACAGCTTGGGAAGAGCGGGTGGACATTGTGACCCTGAGCGTGGGGCTTTCGGAAGGGAACCATAGCTGACAAGTAGCCAGGCACGGGGCGTCACAATAGTCATTGTGATAACAGAGGGTGACAGTCATTTTTTCTGTGAAATAAGAGGACGCAAGCAAATCAGGGAATGAAAGTTAGAGACGGGTCAGTGTTTGGGCGGGAGAGCACCTAACCAAACGAGTAGCCGAAGACCTGAATGCAAGTCTGGGTTCTCTCTGGCATCTCGGTTTCCCCAGTGGGGACACAGGGTGGCCTCTGTCCCGCCCATCTTGAAGAAGAGCTTGACGACAGCTGTGCAACCATGTTATGAACTGGGCTGCCCTTTACAGATGCAAATGGTTATTAATCATCGTTCGAGCCCGTCAGCAGAACAGTCAGTGCTGCGAAGCCGTGTCAACCGGCCAGCGATGGTTTGGAGTCTTGAAAACCACACGACGTGGAGACCATTGAGGCTGAGCTGGAACGAGTTCCAGACCACGTGTGTGCACACGGCTCGGGATCCGGGCTGGGCATGCCGCGACTGTCCAGGCGGGGGGAGGGGCCCGGGCCCACCTTGGCCTCCGATGCCCAGGTGAGCTGCTCTGCAGCGGGGCGGCTCCCGAATCCCATGCCCTAGACTGTGGGCCCCGGCTTCCTTAGGCATGTTTCAGTTTAGGGGAATGATGTGTTGAGTGCTGGAGCAGAAGTCTCTAATCAATGGCTGGCATGGGTCTCTGGACATCAAACAGTTCTCAGAAATAATATTTTGAGGAGTTAAGTGTCAATGAATGGGAAACACATGGATCAAGTTTCCATGAAATACTTAGGGATGTAAAAATGAAAGAAAGGCTTTGGGTGCTGCATGCCGGGATTCTTATTACCTAGAACAAAATAAAATAAGAAAATGAAATAGGAACCTCGGGCAGTGGACAGATCACGGATTCTTTTCCTGCAGCCCCGGCAGCACCACCCAGTTCCGGTAAGGTGAGGATAAGGGAGCTGGCGTGGAGGAGAGAAAAGGGAGCCCCAAGCCCGGGAGCCACGAAGCTGACCGAGATGTGGCCACGGAGACCCCCAAACTGATCTACACATGGCTGTTGACTCCTCTGGCCTCATTACAAGAACACGGAACAAACACGAATGATCTCGAAGGTCTGGCTGTAGGGCGGCAGGTCAGGGGGCCATTTAAAAAGCCAGCAGCCAGCCCAGCAAGCAAGTGAGCTCTCGAGCCGACTGTGTGAGGCATCAGAAGAAATGCAAGCTAAATAATGTTTAATTGACAGAACAGATTGTTTACTTTCAAATAATTGCGCTAAATTGCAGTGCTTAAAAAGTACTTAGACTTTGCAACTTGGCTCTGCTGGCCTATTCCAGTGGGGCTGGGGCGTGGGGCTGGGGAGAGTAGAAGACCCTTGAGTGAGTAGAGGGAGGCAGCTGTTGCAGGGGAGATCTGGGGGTGCCTGGGCACGAGCCCACAACTCTCCTGGCTTTGCGGGGACTTCTCAGTCAGGCTGCAGCTCACCTGGGTTTTGAATGTGTCTCCCCTCCAGCCCCAAGCGCTTCGTCCTCAGTGAGTGTACCCTCCCACAAGTCCCTGAGGGCTCTGGACAGCCGCGCCGTCGTCCTCATCACAGTCTGGAAAACCTGCTCTTTTGAGCAGACGCAGCTTTGCCATCAGGACGGAGAGTCCAGGAGCCGGCTCGCTGGGGACAGGACCCTGCCCACAGAGGAACTGGTTTTCAGCGGCTCCCTAAAGCGCTTCTGCGCTGGTTGGGACACGGCTGCAGCCCAAGTTCTGGGGGGGGGCCCTATTGTGTTAGCCACCTCAATCCCCTCTCTGGAACCCCCAGGCAATTCCACAATCCAGAAACTAGGGAGTCAACTCCTGTCGCTGAAGGGGCCCTCCGGGACAGCACCCCAACATGTGGGCATAGACGCCGGACGGGGTGTCTATCACTCTGATGACGGGCCGCGAGCAGCAGGTGACAGAGCCGCCTGGGAAGCGAGCAGGTGGGACATTTGAAGGACGTCACCGTCCCCAGAAGACAGAGTTGTCCTTGTGCTTCACCCCATCCCCTCGAGCCCAGGCCAGTTTGTTGAAAACATTTTGCACAACAGGTAAAATATCTAAGCTCTATGATGTGCTTCTCAAGGGCCTCTGAAAATATCTGGGAGCTGAAAAAATAATTTTGGCTCTAAAATAAGAAAAGAAAACCACAAAATTAAAATTAATATATGTTTAAATGCCTACAAACCATAACATTACATCAACGACTCAACTACGAGCCAACCCAATTTGCATATATTATATAAAAATTATGTTTCATGTGGACCGTGGGTGGGTTTTAATGGGATGGAGAGAATGGGGAGCAACCTACTAAAGAAAGTCCCAGGGTCAACAGGGCCACTGAGAACCCCAGTGGGGGTTCCCGCCCTTGGCCCCATTCTCCCCTCCCCCACCCTCTGACCCTTCTCGAATTGCCTAGTTCTTTGGCCTTTTGGCACGATAGGACTCCTTCTCCCCTGGGCGTTTGGTTCTGAGGTTCTTGCTGCCATAGTTTTGACACATGAGCTTCAACTGTGTTGGCTTGAAGAGGGCCTCTGCTCTCTGCTCCTTGCTCACACTGTCTCACTCCGAAAGACCGTCGCCCGACACTGCCACAGCCTCCTCCACAGGGTGAGCTCCTGGAGCCCTGCGCCCAGCTCCAGCCTCCGACCCGGTCCAGCCCACTCCCATAATGGGCATTGGATGCTCCCCTCAGAAGTCCTGCAAAGCCTCCCTCTCAGAATGCACCAAAGCTTACCCCAAATGGTGTCCCCTGCACCCCACGGCACCCCATCTCTCTGTTTCTAACACATTCTCACAGTTCCCTAGAACTCACAGCCCCCCGACAGCTCCCTCTTCATGCTCTCTCCCTTTGTGTCCACTCGGTACCGGCTCTTTCTTCTCTCTACAGCGCTCACACTGTCCTTCCTTCTGAACCAGGGCCGGGCTGGACAAGCAGGGCTCCTCTCAGGTACCAGCCTGACCCATAGCTCGTGGCCCCCGGGAGTGCAGGGTTAGAAAGATTTCAAGGCCACATTTGGCCGCAATGGGAAGTTCAGTCATCGTCAACTAGTGATGTCTTCTGAGGACACAGGAAGAGAAGAATGTGGGGAGGCGTCAATGGAGGGCTTCACTGTTCTGGCCCACTGCCCTCTGTGTTCGGGGGGTGAGACCCCCGTGTGGTGCGCATGAGGCAGTGACACCGGGGGACACAGCCACAGCGTCAGAGCTCAAGTGGGGCCGTGGAGATTACAGTGGACACCGCCAGGGCGGTGTCTTGAGCCCGAATCTCTTTTCTCTGCTGTTCTGCGCTCTCCATCTTACCTGTCTCATTCCAATGCCTATAAAGTATAATGGGAGGCTTCTCTGTGGGAGTATATCTGTGAGGGCTTCTTGGGACTGCGCAGAGCCCCGAAATGCCTCATTCAGGGTGCAGAGTCCCTGAGGCGCCTGCTGGGAGCTCCAGGTCACCCAGAGGGAAGCTGTGTCTCAAAGCAGAGGCTTCTCCATCTCCAAGACGGAAGTCGCCGGCAAGCCGGGCAAAGGTGAGGCCCCAGGCCTCGGCCACCTCCACGGGGAGACAGTGAGCTCCAGCCACACAGGGTGCTAACTCTGCTCTCTGATGCAAGATAGTTTGTATTACCTGAGTTTCCCCTAAAATCCGAAATGAGGGCAATTGCCAGCTTCTAAATTTAGGCGTTTGTGGGCGCCTGCTGGCAGAGAGAAGAAAGGCTCGCTTCAGTGTGTGGTTTGCCTTGAAACCCAGTCAAGCCCCAAATTCTAAACACAAAGCAGCTGTTTGCCCAGAATCTGAGCCGGGATGCTTCATATCAGTGGCTCTTCCCCCTCCCCCCTCCACCTTCTCTTTTTCCCTCTCTCTTTTTTCATTACTAAAGTGCCAAAAAAGCTCCCTGTGAATGAGAACGGGGATGGGTGCAAATTCAAGCCTGCATTATCTGCCACAGACGATCGCGGATGCGGGGCCCCGGGCACGCAGACCTACCCCAGCGCCACTGTGGACGGGAGAAAGGAAAAAATAGAAATCGATCTACGGCGTTGGTACAGGGGCTGGGTCAGGCAGGGCAAAGTATTCAGTTGCCACTCTTTCAGCCACACGAAATGCCAGCTGATCTCTATCGGGCCCCAACCGGGGTATCTTTAAGGTAAATCTCCTGTTCCACACTCCCTGCCACGGCTCCCCTTTCCGAGCCGGGCCGCGCGGTCCACCACCGAATCCGCTCTGATCGGGTGACGTCTCGCGCAGCAAGGCAGGCCTGCTGACACCCCTCCCCGCGGTCTCGTGGCCCTCTCTGGGGGGAGCTCCGTTCCCAGCCTTGCTCCCAACTTCACAGAGTCACGTCAGAGAGTCACGCTGGGTGACAAAGTCCCAAGGAGTTCGGCCTCCTCTGAAATGCCCCATTCTCAAATCAACTGAAAATCATTTACAGGGGACGGTGATGGACAGATGTCACTGAGATGCCACACTCTTCCAAGGCCACGGAGCTCGAGGGACAAAGTGGGGGTGCCCACACTAGTGCCCCTGGTTCAAAACCCATGTCTTCGCTCCAGAAAGGAATCTCTCATGGAGGTGATTGTTTCTCTGTTTAACTTACAGTTTATCTTTGATGTCTACATTTCTCTGTGGGCACCGCCACGGGCCTCAGTTTCTCCACCTGTAAATAAGGCACTTGGCCGAAGGCATTTCTGACATTTTCTGTCCTGGTTCTGAAATTTCTGAGCCCCTGCATCTGTGGATACAGCCACAGGTTCTCACACAGTAAATCAAGGTGTTGGAAAATCGCAAGTAAGCCAGGGACACCAGGACTGGCCGTTGGGGGCCTTGCGTTGAGGTCTGTAAAGAGGAAGGCCCACTTGGGAGGGCTCCTGTCCACTGGCGGGCAGCGCCCAGCTTGCCGGGGCCTGCACCCGGGTAGCCTTGGGGCAGGACTCCCCGACAGGGCTGGATGGAGGGGCCCTGTCCCCAGGGCTGCCCCGAAGCTCCCGTGGGGCGGCAGGAAGGGTCTTGGGGAGCCATGGGGGCGGCGTCCCAGCATGTGGCCGCGGGTGGGGGGGCCCTGGTGATTTCCCCGTGCAGCGGGCTCTCAGGAACCAGCTTCCGGTCCTCCTTTGCTCCCCTCTGTGACCCTCACCTTCCCTCTCCAGCCCGCCTCTTCCCGCTCTCAACGAGGGTGGCAGGAACCTGGCCAAGGGCTGAAAGAAAATGAAGACATTTCTCAAATGGCATGTTCCAGTGGCTGAGCGCTGGCAGGCAGAGCCTGGGGGAGTGGGGCCGCTTCCCTGCCTGTCCCCTAAATATCCTAAGTATGTTCCCTCTTTGGCCGCAAAACCACAGCAATGTCTCCCCTCCTCCCTCGGACCCAGGTCTGCAAGGAAATCCGCCTACTGCGAGGTCCCAGAGGCGCCACCAATGCCAAGGGAGGGGCCTCGGCCAGCTTGGCGCTCTGCGGGGCTCCGGGCTGGCACTGGCCCTCGGTAGCGCGTCCTGCCCCAGCCTAGACGGTGCCAGCCGCCATCGCCGTAGCTGCCCTTCAGAGGGGAGTGTGTCTACTTCTTGGGGGAGGTCTTCTGGGGCCTGTCACTCCTCCTGGGAAACAGCCCCCCAACTCTCCCTGTGTCCCGTGGTCAGAACTCTGGGCGCTGCTGGGCATGGAGTTGTCCTGCCGGGACCGCAATTCCCAGGCCCGTTTCTGACACTGCCCATTTGCACCCCCTGGGATGGGCCGTATCTACTCCACACGCCCCCTGGCTCGCAGCCGCTATGTCTCTACTTCTCCCCCTTCTCTCCTCCCACGCTTGACACTGCCATCTGGTCCATGACTTCCGGCCACCGTCTGGTCCCCGAAGTAGCCACCACTTCCGTAGGGGAAGCCTCCTGCCACTGCTCACCTACACTCTGGCTCCACCCCCAGGTCAGACGCCATACTTATTCCCTGCTTCTAGACGCGGGCTGGTAGGTATAATGGAACCCAGAAGTGGCGACCCAGAGTGACAGTATTTCCTCTCTTCTACTCTTCTAGAAACTTGACACTCCCCCGCAAGATGTGAAACCTAAAGTTTGCCCTCGCACCTGGGAGAAGGATTACTTCATAACTGCCTCAACTGACGTGGCGCAGTAGACGTGACACCAGATGACGTCAAAGGTCAGATCATGGACCGTCACCCCATGTCCAGCTGGTGTTCTCTCTTGGGACTGAGCCATGGAGGCTGGTGTGTCTGTGTCCAACTCCCACGCGACGTCGCCTTCCGGGGGCCCTTGGGAAAAGGGGGAGCAGACACGGACATGAGCTCAGTCTCATGAGCACGGATGGAGCCTCCTGAGGGCACCGTTGCCCTGGGCATGTGGTGAGTGCTAGCGCAACCCGCAGCCAGGCAAGGGTTCAGACACCACTGTGGTTCCATGGCTGTCCCTTGGGGCGACCACATACACACAGTAGTCCCATCATGCTCATTTCTGTGTCCCCACCTCTCACCTCTTCTCCCGCCTGGTGTCTTGTGTAGAGTTTGGATCGAAAGGTGCTGCTCCTCTGAAGGCAGGGCCCCAGGGGCAGTGGTCTCTCCCCCGGCTGGGAACCACCCGAGTCCACCACCCGCCTGTTCCACAGGCTGGAACACACACCCACACCCCCCCCACACACACACACGTGCGCCCTAAAAACAGTGATAATTCCCAAAATGAGATGGCCATGTTGTGAGTATTTACTGCCCTATTTCATCCAACTGGCCTTTTCCCCTTCCTATCTTCACGTTCTGAAACTGGGCCCATCTCACCGGTGATGATGTCTCAGACAATGGCCAAGAGACCGTCGCGACGCAGTCGTCATTGCCCCCACGAGCTCGGTCATCACCACGGCCATTGCTGTCACATCCATGGCGCCCTCACTGTTGGACTGCCCGCCGGAGAGTAACTGCCATTCTGCGCCGCCCCGAGAACACCAAACCGTGATTCAGCCACGAAAGGAAGTCACTCTGCTTGCAGAAAGGCCCGGATAAGAGCAGCGTGCGTGTGGCTGGGATTCGCTAATCCCAGCAGGCGCCTCCTGTGCGGTGACTGCAGCCACGATTTCCTAGCAGAGCCACAGCAAAGAGTATTATGGCCTGAAGACGGGCTGAGAGCCCAGGAGATGAAGTTGTGCTGCTGCTTCTTACCGAAGGCTCGCCGGCCACCTGCCAAGACAGGGCACGCGAAGGTAAGGGGAGCTGTGGTCCCTGGGCACACTGGACAAAGCCGAAAGCAGCCGAGACAGGTGGTTGTGACACCGTCGCGCCGGAGTTGGACACGTATTTCCCTGTCGCGGCACCTAGCGCAGGCGTGTTCTGCAGCCAACAGAGTCGCAGCCTGGATGCAGAGGCCCAGCCCTGCTGTCATGTCTGTCTGATGCTGTTAGGACTTGGGGTGCGGGCACGACGGGGCAGGTGGGGGCCTGGCGCTCCGGGCCAGCCGGGCTGCCACAGGGCTCCCGAGAGGCATCTCTGGTGCGAAGCAGCAGGGTGACCCCAGCCGGTGACTTCTAGTGTTAGTGTTACAGGGCAGCCCCCATATAAATGGGGTGCCTGTCTGGGTTCTCACCTATGCACTTAAAAGGGACTTAAAAGACTCAACTGCAGACACACACAATAAGATTAATAAAAGGGTTTATTTACAAAAAGGGAAAGGAAAAAGGTAAAGAATAAATTGGTGCCTGCGTCCTACCAGTTCCGCCGAGCTGGAATCTCATGGCCCACTCAAAACCTGGCGATCCACAACCACGAGCAATCGCCCCCCTAAAGCTCACAGGTCTGGTTTTTAAATCCCAAAACCATTTCTTAACTCCTCCCTCAGTCCTCAGCATCCTTCCCTCGGTGACGATGGCATTCTGGGATTCGTAGTTCTAGGCGTCTTATATCTCTCTGGCCTGAGGTGGGGTGGGGTCCTGGGACACTCCCTGCTCCTGAGGACCCCCCTCTTACATTAGCACGGACCTGCTGGCAGTCAGGGGCTGAGGGTGTGGGCTTCGTGGCAGCCCTCCTAGAACCTGACTGGAAGGGCCACTCAGCGGGGGCACAGAGCAGGACGTCGAGGCTCAGAGCTGGCGTGGCCCAGGCGGCTCAGACTGAGCGGAGACCAGGCCTTGCATGCACTCAGGACGTTTGTGGATGGCCCGTCCACAGCTGGATTTGGTTGGGGGTGTCTCCTGGCGGCCTGTCCCCTCCCCCAAGTTTCGGAGGTGCGAGATGTAGCTGTGCACCCCAGATGGAGGCCCCTGGGCAGCGCCTCACCAACATGTGCTGGTCTTTGTCCCTGGCTCCTGGCACAGAGCTCCTAAAACCCTTGGAATTTCCTGAGACAGGAGTGTCTTTTGTTATTCATAAGGACCTCCCGCTTTGCACAGTGAGCTTATGCTAATGAGGCGACTTAGGACAGGGGTCCTGGGTGGCCTCGGGAGAGGAACAGTTCACAGAAAGGCCCTGGGATTTGGCTCCATCCAGGAGAAGGGCCAGTGCTGCAGTGTAAACTATAAAAACTCCTGAAGCACGAGGTTCCCTGTGTTTCTGGGGCGGTGAGCACACGGAGGCACTGAGGTGTGCCCTGGGAAAGGGCCTGAAACTCCCTGTACCCCCATCCTACCCAGCACCTGTACCCTGAACACCTACACAACACCTATATTACCCCCAGCCTCTACTCCGAACGCCTGCGCTGCCCAGGTTATGCAAGTCATTCCCCCAAACCATCAAACTCGAGGAAGGGGTGGTGGGAACGCCCTAGATTTTGTAGCCAAGTTGGACACAAGTGTGGGTGCCCTGGACACCCAATACTTGCAATTCATATCTGAAGTCAGGTGTGATACTGGCTCCGAGGAGTGAGTGGCAGAACCGAATTGAGTTGTAGGACACCACGCTGGACCTGGGGAGGCGGGCGGTGGTTGCAGGTGTGCAAACCTAGCTCGGGCGGAAGCACTGGTGTGAGTGGGGGCGGCACCCCAGCCCCGGTGCTGCAGCAGCTCTTCCCAGGAGCGTCCTCTGGCCTCCTGCAGCCTCGCTCACCGGCCCAACCTCTCGTCTCGCCACCTCCGCCCTGTCTCACTCCTGCTCATACGCCCTGCTCAGCCCTCCCACCACCCTGCCCCTCTTCCTGGGCCACCCCGGTCACCCCCGGGGGGTGACTCCTACATGACCAGCCGGGCCCAGCACACGCCGCTCGGTGCCCCTGGAGGAACGGGTGTCGGCCAAGCCCACGAAGCCCCACAGGGAGAGGGCCACGGGGCCGAGTGGATGGAGACAGAGGCTGGGGGAGAAAACAAGATCCTCTTCTGATTGAGCCAATGAAGTCGCTGGTGAGAGAGTGAGCCCAAGAAGTTATAAATAGCCTTGGAATCATGCATATTACATTAGGGGTGTTGGTGACAGCTTAAGTATATTTCCATAAGGTTCCATTATATTTACGTATTAGTTAATGGATACTTAAAATATTATGTTACTGTAATGCTCATGTTTTATTAGCAAACTATCACATCAAATGGAGTTGCTAAGTGTGATGGAAAATTGGCTCTGCAGCTAGATTTCTGTATTTTCACACTGAATTTTTGATTTCTAATTCCCCACCCACCCACCTCTGGGAGGAGGTGATTTTCTTCAGAACACTTGTGATCTCTGCCCTTTACCTGAATGAGAGGCTCGGAAGCACAAAGGAGGGACCCTGGCCCCTCACAACAGGGTAAGAGTTTTAGCTTAGGGGCTTTTTGAATGATCCAAGCTCAGTTATCAATCTGCTGTGTGGCATTGGTAAATAGCTTGCCCTCTCTGTGCCTTGGATGTCCCCTGGGTTTAATGAAGAGTTCAATGTTAGTTATCAGTCGGGTGCTACCGAGAAAGAGACCCAAACAATGGGAGGATGGAGAGGGAGATACTTACATGCACACACACATATATGTGCATGCGTGTGTGCACACACGCCTCTATGTGGAGAGCGGTCTCTAAAGAATTGGCTCACACAGAGACACAAGTGTGCAGGCTCACAGCTCCGAAGTGTGCAAGACGGGCTGCAGGCTGACAACCAGGGAGAGCTGGGGTTTGACCCAACCTGGGGCGTCATGTCCTAGCCAGGTTGACACATAAAATGGTAACTAAGCCGGTGGCTCGGCTGCTCAGGGTTCTCTGGGTGCAGTTCTGGATGATCTGCGAGGGAACTTCAAACTCTCTTATCTTCAGGCCGAGCCGGCGGCTGGAGGCTGCGGGTATCACGGGGCTTCCTGAGATGGAGCGGGAGGGTCCTCAGGGCTGAGGGGTCTGGCCCTGGTGCCTTCCAGCCCCTTGCTTCTCTCTTCCTAGACAGGCACAGCCCCAAGGAGGAGAGTTTCAAGCTCTGCATCTTGCTGCCAGAGGGCAGCCCTGCCAAGTGGTTGTATTTTTAACGCCTTTGTTCAAGGATGCAAAGAATTGAAACAGGACTTGCTGGGGAAAGGCGGGGAGAGCCGTGGGCCGAAGCCGGGTGGTGAGACGCTGCTGGTAGGGGCACAAAGCGAGAGGCCAGGCCTTGGGAGCACGGAGTGGAAGGAGCAACAGCAGGACACACTGGGGCATCCTGTGCCCAGGGCTGAGCCCTGGGGGGTCTCCAGGTGTCCTGCAGAGATGGCAACTTCACCCCACTCCCTGGGCGCCCCCTCTCCTGGCCAGGTATCCCCAGGGGCCAGGTCCCCCACTAAGCCTGCAACTGGGATGATTATCAAGGATGCCGGCTTGGAAAGAAAATGGAGACAAGTTGCTACCTGAGCAGCTTCTTACAGTGCGGGGCACAGACCTGCATAGCTAGAGAAGGAGCCCCGAACTGACAAGGTGGTGCCAACAGTAAACAAACATTACCCCCACAAGGACTCAGCATAAACTCCAGAACACCTGTGACCTTGACCGCTGCCTCCTCCCGGCTGCGGTTTCCTCACCTGAAGAAGTGTGGATACTAATAGCACCTGCGGGCCTCCCTGGTGGCGCAGCGGTTGAGCACTGCACTGTGGAGCTGTCGGCAGTGGCGACGCAAGTTCGACGCCCAGCCGGGGAGAATCCCACATGGTGTGGCAGACCCTCCTGCCTCGCCCGCTGCTCCCTTCAGCAGTGTGTTTCTGATCCGCCTGTTCTGCTCCCCACTCTGTCTCTGGTGATTCCTCTTGCTGCATTAATCTTAAAAAAAAAAAAATGGCACCTGCATCTTAGGGCCTCTTGGGCTGGGTGTGGGGTCGGGAAGTGCCAGCACCAAACATAACAGGTGAGTCCAATCCTCAGGGAGCTGGCACCCCAGTGGCGGGGCATGGGGAGGGGGGTGGTGTCACCATGGGCGACGGGACAGAGCTGAAATATGTGTGAGAACATCAGTCATGGAGAAAATCAGAGCAAGAAAGTGGGCTGGGGAGTGCCCAGAGTTTAGTTTAATTTTAAAGATTTTTTTAAATTATTATTTTATGCATACAAGCTGGGGTGCAGGCCAGAGGTGTGGGACAGTGAGAGGATTCCCCAGAGACAGAGTGGGGAGCAGAACAGGCAGATCGATGGAAACACACTGCTGAGGGGAGCAGCCGGCAGGGCAGGAGAGGTCTGCTGTGCCCTGTGGGAATCTCCCCTGCTGGGCCTTGAACTCACGTCGCTGATGGCTCCACAGCGCTGTTCACCAGCAGGCCTTGTCCAGAAAAATGTTGCCAACCACTAAATAAAGGCCCGCCTAGACGACCTGAGACCTGAGAGGACTCAGCGCAAATATCATGCTTATGGCCATAATCATCAGGCGACAGCTAAATGATGCCGCGCTGGAGGTGCTGGGGAGCAGGGCGGCTGTACCCCTCTCCCGGCAGGCTCTGGGCTGCACAGACGGGCTCCAGGCCTGCCCTGAAAACGTGGCGCACCGGAGCAGCCAGCCCTGGAACCTGGCTTCCGGGTGGAGAAGGCAGTCTGACCCCAAGCTGGGTGGTGAGGAATGACTGAGAGGGTGTGGAGAATGGGAAGTGGTACTAGAAACAGGCCTCCCGTTTCCACCTCCAAAAATACCTCTCCCCTGCACGCGGCAGCCCGGCCCGCCTGTCAGTGGGCCACCCCAGGCTGTGGGCTGGAGGAGCCGCGTTAGCCGCCTGATTGAGTTATGACAGCTCCTCGCGCCCAACGGGAAGCCGGGCAAGGCGGTCCTAGCGGGGGCCTGCAGACAAATGATGATAAAGTGCTCACTTTAAGGAACCATCTCCATAATATTTCATGCTCGCGGCGGGGGAGGGGGCGGGCGCTGCCCTGGTGGCTAACTACTCCATCAATTGATTTGATTCACGGCGGCAGCTACTCCCAGTCATAATATTTCAAATAAATGGGGCCGTGGATAGAAATAATATCTGCATCAATATTAACCCTGAAAGAACTAATGGACATAAGCTATAATTTCCTGGACACCCTAATAACGCATTTTGACCGTTGTTGCCACAGGACAATTTTTCTTTCTCCCTTTTCTCTCCTCTGCTCTTCCGTCTGTCTCTCTCCTCCTTAACCCCGTCAGATCAGCTCTGTTGACCCCCAGTCTATGGTCTGGGGATCTTGGGGATCCCCATCATCATCATCCCCATGTGCTGCCAGCCATACCTCCCCACCTGAGAGGAAAGGTGGGGAGCCTGGAGCTGGGGTCCATTTATCCTGCCCTGCTGGAATGCCCAGAGAGTGGGGAGCAGGATGCTGGGTGGGGGAGAGATTATCTGGGGGCCTGTTGTAAAAGACCCCCCCAGGCTCTCTCAGGCCTTCATTCATCCAGCAGACACTCAAGATGCACTGGGCTCTTTACTGGTCTGTCAGTAAACAAAGGAAAAGTCTGGCCCTGGGGTGCCCATTATAGTTGGGCAGGGGGTGGGGACAAAGTGATAAGCCCCAAACTCAAGTAGTAAATTGCATTTTGCCAGCAAGGCTGAGGTCCGCCACCTCAGAGCGAAGGCTGCCGGGCTGGGCTCTGGGCGAGAGGGAGCAGTGGGGAGTAGGGTGACCCATGAGCACCAGCCTGGTCTAAAGCAGGGGCGTGACAGCAGCCCCAGCCAACTGCTCCCTGTGAGATGCGGGTGGCCCGGATCTTCCCATTTCTGAACGGAAGTCAGATTTTTAAGCAAAACTGCTTGCCTCTTAAATTTTTCAATGTTTAAAAATGTTACGCAGGGCAAATCAAATACCCCTGAGGACCGTGTTGTACTGAGCTCTCTGACACCTGGTTCTTGACCACTGCAGGAAAGAACAGGCCCCTCAAGGTCACACTTTACAGCCCTTGGGGTCTGCCATGGGGCAGTTCTGGGACATGTCACACATATGTACACACATGTCACACACATACACAGACATGCTCATATGTCACAGGTTATACGAACATGATATATAAACACGATGTATCTTTTATAAGTCTGCAAACTTACCTTCCTGCACATGTGTATCATGTATATAGCCATTTCGGAACTGGAGGAAGAAACGGATTTGGGGACTAGTCACTGGCGCCAGGCGAGTCTGCTCAAACACAGCCGCTGGCTCAGCGCGAGCTTGCTCCTTTGCTTCCTGAGCTTTAAAAAGGGACCTATGCCTTAGTTTCTTTGGTTGGAACAAACTGAGATAAAGGTAAATAGAACATATGGAGTGTCCCATAAGAATGGTAAGTATTCTTTTTTCCATGATTCTTCATCTGGCCATTGCATTCCGGCTTATTCTGCGCTGGGTGACAGGGCAGGGGCGCTGGCTGCCACCTCCAGAGGTGACCAGTCCCCCAGCTGAGGTGACCACACTTCTGCACGCCCACCCATGGCTCTGGAAGAGGCTTTTACTCCAGCACGTTCAAGGGCTCATGTGTACATGCACCCGAGGGAACCCAGACGCCCTCAGCGTCCAGCAGGGTCGCCTGGGGGCCTCGTCACGGCCAGACTGCTTGACCGCAACCCCAGCGTCTGAGAGTCTGTGTTTCTGGCATGTCCCGACCACTGACTTGGACGAGGCTGCGGTGAGGCGAGTCGGGTGGTTGGAAAGACACACGCAGGCGTGCAGGGGCCCGAGAGGGCCTCCCCTCCATCGTCTGTGCCAAAGGGCTTCCCTGAGCTGAAGGGCCTGATGACCCCAACTTGGACTCAGAACTGTCTCCAGTTGGTCCCCCGAGTGGAGGGGCTCAGACAGTCTTGTGGCAAGTACCCAGCAGCCGATAGTAGCAGCAGGCAGGCCAGAAGTTGGGGGTGGGGGCAGAGTGGGGCTCCCTAGGGCAGCGTGTTATTCTGGGAAGAGAACGAGGTGGGGGACTCCAGATTCCATCTCCATACCTGCAAGGTGGGTGTAGACTTGGGTACTTATCCCGCATAGAGGGAAGCTTCCCGCCTCCACCTCCACCAAAGCCTGACACTGCCAAAAACTGCTAGCCCCCACTTTCTTTCGGGGTCTGCAGGTGCTCTGTGTCCATTCCTTTGTGAGGAGGGGGAGGTGCATTTATCAGACATCTCTAGCGCACTCTCAAAACCCCTCAGCCCCACTGCTCTAGCCGTCGGTTCCTCACAGACTGAGGGGCGCTTTGCACGGGGGCAGCCTGTGCGCCTCACCTTGACCCTGTGCCCGTGGGCCCTGCCAACTCCTCTGACACTCTCTGTGCTCAGTACTCACGTACACAGCCTGGAAGTAATGCCCCTGACCACAGGGACGGACACCCAAGATCATCACCCCCCCCTTTCATCCTCTGGGTGGCGATTCTGATGTGTGGGTCCTAAGGTCCCCAGAAGCCCCAGAGGCGCAAGCTCAGTCAGTCACCCACTCAGCGGACAACACCCAGAGCGTCCCTGCGCTGCCTTCCTGCCGGCCCCGTTTCCTGCCTCCTGCCTGCCTCCCGCACCAGCCTCTCCACAAACTGCTTGAACATGGGCCTTTGTCTCGGGCTTTGCTTCAGGGGTAACCCCCAGTTAGAGAACTTCCTAAATAAAGACCTGAGATGCCAAGTTTGGCAGAGGTGAACCATCCAGTCAGTTAACAAACGCTCATTCTGGGCGCTGGAACGCAACGCGGACAAGGCAGCACGGCCACAAACTGGGCCTCCAGGCCTGGAGGACGGCGTCGGCTAAGCGAGGCTCAAAGGCAGTAAATGCCATGACCGGTCCAGACAGATGGGTGCCCAGCCCGCTCTGCCCAAAAGCATCCGAGTTGAGATTATCACTCAACCAGGACAAAATCCAATTGAGTCCTTCAGCTCTCAAAGTCCACCCTGAGCAGTGGTGGACACCCTGAATGAATATAACACACAGCAATGAATATAACTTACGAGGTCATCCTTTCTGGAATATACTGGAAGCTACTGGTCTGCCCTCAGCACTTCGTTGAGTCTAACCAGAGCCCTGCTGCTCCAGTGTGTCTTGTTTTCCTTGCTTTGGTCTTCGAGGAGATAGAGATGACTGGGGTTCCTGCCCGAGGGCACCCTGAGATGGTCCTTCCTAGCTCGGAGCTTCTGTTCTGCCCTGAGCCTCTGCCTTCTCCCTCACGCCGCTTCCCTCCTTCATCTCTTGCTTCTGCCTGGGTCTGTCTGCTCCCTGCCCTGATCCAGACATAGCAGTGTCGGGGAAGACCCGCTCCTGGGCCAGCAGGATGCAGAGAAAGACGCCTCGGCCCGCCACATAGGCCAAGGCCCAGCCGTCTCCGTCACCAGCTGTCCCCTGTCCAGAGGACATTGCCTGGGCTGTTGGATGACACGCGTGGGGGGCTCCAGACATGTTCTTCCATCACTAGAAATCCCCCCTCAAATCTCAGAGAACTATGCTTTCTCCTTTGCTTTTAATTGAGGAGTGGGGAGCAGAGAAGTGAGCTCCTTTCCATGTGAAAGGGCGGGACAGACAAACCGAGAGTTGTCTTTCTTAAAGATGCAAAGATTTGAAGATGCCAGTTTAGAGTCCCCTGACCTGGGAGGAGGTGAAGTTGATGATCCTGGAAATCCCCTCCCAGTGCCAGATGTAGCCAGTCTTTCTGTGCTAAGGCTTCTGCTCCAAGCTCTGGGCCACCGTGCTGTGGCCCTGAGACCTGCTAGAGGGTCTTATTCATTCATTCATTCATTCATTTTGCTCTTACTCATTCTAGGAAATGTGGACGCCAGCTCCTAAAGGGAATGTGGGACTTGACCTTTGGTTTCTGCTCGGAGCCAACATTTCCTGGGGCTGAAATCGGGCCAAGTTCTCTGTGTGGCACAGCAAAACCTTCTTCCTGTCCAGCTCCCAGACCTCCTATGTGGTAGGGTCAGTGAGGTCAGCTTCCTCTCTCTCTGGCTCGAGGGGAACTTGGCCAAGGTCAAATCAAGGTCTGTGGCAGCCAGCCTAGCCAGAGTTGACTCTGCTCCTTGGCACAAACGCTCCAAGGAAGGAAGTCAATTTTACCAGGAGGGCGTAGCTTGGGCAGCGGCTTGACAACCCAGAAGCCTGTGTCCCTGTCCCCGCTCTGCTGCTACCTTGTTGTCTGACCTTGGGCAAGTAAGTCCCTTTCTCCCTTTGGGTCTCAATAGCTCCACCTTAAGTGACCATGCAGGGACAGCTCATGTGTTCTGGGGTACTGTGCTTCTCAAGAGAGAATGTGGAGGTTATCGAAGCTTTGGGGAAGGGCCTTCTGCAACCCAGCGGCCTGCAACATCCTTCTGAGCAAAGTAATGGATTTGGAATTCAAGATTGTGTAGGTTCTTTATTGCTGAAGGGGGAAAGGTCCGAATATTGCTTAGCAAATTACCATCTGCTAGGGGCGCCATTATGCCTTGACACAACCATTGGTCAGCAAATTGGTCACATTATTGGTTAGTAAATTTGAGGCTGCAGAATTATTTATTGGCAAATTAGAGATGGCAGAATTATTGGTTGGCGAGGCCAGAATTGCAGCGATTGGTTAGCAAATTAGAGATGCCTGTTTTGGTCTGTGAATAAATCACGGCTGGTCAGGGTATTGATGCCAAATTAGAGGTGGCCGGGTTATTTATGGCCCAGCCAGGAAAGCAGAAAACGCATTTGCCAGGCAGCCAGGTTTCAGCCCTCAACATGTGAGCACTCGTGGAGTGCTCCCGCTTAGCACTTTTCAAAGGAGCCATTATTATTTTGCAGGCACCAGTGATGAAGTGATGTGAGTTGGATTCATGTTCTGCACCTTCTGAGCTCCACCCCTCACTCCTTGTTTCAAAAGATACCTTAAGAGACGTCTGTAGCCCAGGACTTAAGAACTTCAGCCCAAGAAAAGAGTTGACAGACTTCGGCTAGAGTGGGCACCGAGGCTGACCCGGAAACGCGCAGGGTCCTCTGGCTACCTCAGGTCCTGCCTAGGACGGAAACCACAGGGCATGAGAAGTCCTTGACTTCAGGAGCTCAGGATCAAGTCAACACTTCTCTTTCCCGAGGTTCTGGCCAGATTCCAGTTCGCTGAGAAGTCTGTCTCTTCTCTGACAGTCTTCAGCGTCCACTCCTGTCTGAACACTTCCTGTCCGGACCACTGACTGCTCAGTGATGTCTGTGCTACTTTCTAGTTGCTTTTGACTCTGGTTGAGCTATTCATAGCTCCTTTGCCAGATGAAAGCTTCATGAGGACAGCGCTCTGTGCTCCCTCATGGAGCCTGGCACAGGACACAGCATGTTGAGTACATATTGGTAACTACAAGCATGTTGATATATGGATGGGTGGAGGGATGGCTGATGGGTGGATGAATGATGGACAGATGGATGGTTGATGGGTGAATAGATGGATGTATGAATGAATGGATGATGAATGCATGATGAAAGGACAAATGAGAAGTGGATAGATGAGTGGATGGATGGATGGATGAATGGATACATGGATTGTGTTTGAATGGTTGGATAGAATGGATAGTTGATGTTCTAGAAAGCCATGGATCCTGGAATGGAGAAACAAGGAGTTTCAGAGTTCCAGAATGAGAGGGGATTGGAAGCCATGCCACCCATAACCCCCTCTTGCCTAACCCAAGATTTTAAATAAAAGAGAATAGAAAACGAGGCTGCTGTCACTGCTCGCGTGTCCATGTGCATCACAGCTTCCTAGTTATACCAAGGGCAGTGAACCCCACTCACTCTCAGTCTGCAGAAGAGAACGGGTTCCAGGCAGAGCCCAGGAAGGGTCTCAGAACTGAAGGAGGACACAGAGTCGTGGGCAGCTTTGGTGCTCACGGTCACCATAAAGTCCTAGATGAAATGGGGCGTCTCATCGAGCTTGTGTAAGTATACTCAGCCGGTCACTCATCCCTCCCACCCTGTCAAACCCAGCACTGGCCCTGAAGTCTGCTGTCCAGAAAGATATGCGATATTTTATATCTTGAGCCAAAGGTGAGCCAGGCAGCACGGTGCTGGGCTAAGTGGCACGGAGACCTGAACCTGCTGTGTCTCAGGCCCGCGGCTTATCTCCCTCGACTTCAGTTTTCCCATCTGCAAAGAGTCTTGATAGAAATTCATAGTTCACGCTTGTTGCAAAGTTCAGTTACTTAGTGAGCCTTAAAAACTTCGAACACAGCAGGCTGCTTTTAGCCCAAGTGCCAGCTATTTTTATTTATTTTTACTAGAAAAGAAAATGAAATAAGGGTCTCTCATCTGCAGAACGAAGTGTGCAAGGAGACCAGCCTCCAATCACAGAAGTGTCTACATCTAACTCAGAGGAAAATTGTTCAGAATTTCAGGTCCTCGAACGAAGGACAGAAGTTTGCTGGTGGGTCGATACCGAGCAGTCCCAAGGTCGTGCTTGGGAGGCATTAGCCGGGCAAGAGCTGACACTGTTACCAGCACTTCCTAATCCCCAGCTATTTGGAAACCGCCACCTACAGACGGGCCCAAGGCAGCGGCGCTGGGGCGGCGTCTGCCTGCGAGGGAGTTTCCCTTCCCTGCAGACCTTTCTGCACTGTGGCTGTTTGGCTACAGAAGGTAGAAAGGAAATCCAAAGGCTACTCCCAGTGGGTTCATTCCAAAGCCTTATAGGGCTAAGTGTGCATGTGAGTGTGTACACGTGCGTGTGCATGGACAGTGAGGGGGGGGAAATTAGAGAAACACAGAAGTTCTGGGGTCTCTCCCAGGAGGACCCAGACTTCTTCAAAGTCATTGTGTGCACAGCACCCAACAGGTGTCCGGGACGACTGCCACCCCTTTTGGGAAGTCAGTGTGCTCTCTGGGTGGGTTTCTTGGCTGGCTTTCTCACAGCCTCATTATTATTACATGGAAAAAAAATAGCTACTCGCACCTAAGAGAGAAGCTCTTTTACTCCAGCAAGCAGGAATTTTCAATGGCAGTCACTGAGCAATTATACGCTACGATTTACACTATATCCTCCAGTCTATTCTTTGACAAAACGAGTCCCTATTATTAGTCAGGCAATAATCAAATGCCTAAAATAGGCTTATAAAAGATCTCTGAACTGCAGGGATGGATTGTTACTGGGAGTTATGACTACAGTTCAGGAGCAGGTTTCCAGAAAAATATGCATGAACACACATATATTCCCTTTTTGCAGCGGGGAGAAGCCACATGGCACAGAAAAGGAAAGAGGGGTTGTGGGGGACCACAGAGCTGTCAAGATACAGCTCTAAACTCATGGCAAAGTTTCTGGGGTCTCTTGCCTTCTGCCGGCTCTTTTATGCAAAGAAGCAATTTGTCGGGCACTGGTTGAACTTCATCGCCCAGGAAACCACTTGAAGGACTCAGATATTCTGCTCCAGCAGACTGTTTTAGAAATGCCCCAGCTGCGTTCTTTCTTCTTTCTGGCCGACCCTGATGGATAGCAGAGCATCCAAACTGCGGTTGCCGTTCTGTGTGTCTTCCTCACAATTTTCTTCCTATCCATGTGCTGTCTGGAACATACGATTGAATTGTCCATTTCCTTCAGAGGGGCTTGTTCCAAACAACAAACACGACGTCCAGTGCATTTATTGGACTAGCAGCTTTGTGACGTTGCTGTCGATGGAAATGCGTGGCGCTCTCCTCTGGCTGACGCACGGCTGTCTCCCATCCCTCGCGCCTCCTGTCTGCCACAGACGAGCCTGCTCCCTGCCACTGACCACGTTCTTCTCGGCTGCCACCCTTAACCCCCAGCCAAGTGAGGGGCAGGAGGCACTGACGCCGCCCCTGGACAGCTGGGAGCACATGTGTGTGCCTCCAATTTCTGTTATTTTAATGTTTCATCTTGAAACCTAAAGTCGGTGTTTTCTGAACAGTTCCCAGCTTTCTCCTGGGTCTCTCTTTCCTGGGTCCATCTCTCCACTTCATTTTCTCAGTTTTTCATTTTTTGTGTGCTCTTGGTTCCAGAAGAATACTCCAAGGAGGAAGCAGCACCACGTCGTGCCTTCCAGCTGCTGCTTGGAAGAGTTCGAGCTTGTTGCGAAAATTCCCGAAGAAGGATTCTTGTGCTGGCTGCGAGTGTGTGGCTCAGGCCCGGACACAGGCTGGGGTGTGGGTGCCAGGGAAGCACCTTCTTTCAGCCTTTGCTCCGATGCAGGGAGGCGTGGGGCCGAGCCCACAGGAGTGGCTGGCCCAGCCCCACTTTTCTCTGTGGGCTGCAGCTTGTTCAGACTCTGCTCGCCCAGCTCGGCCCGGCCCCCTCCCAGAGACCGTGAGGGCCCATGGGGCTGCCCACCGGCTTCAGAAGCACGGTGTCATGTGCCGGACCTCTGCTGCGCCCAGGCTGGCTGGGACCAACCGCCGGCTTATTCATCTCCAGCTTTGCTTAACAGAGAGCGAACGCACATCCCAGACCCTCGCCCCCGCGGCCCTGCTCTGTGAGCCAGTCTTTCCTCTTCCCGAGGGCTGACCCAGGCTGGCCGGACCTTGGGAGCATCCCTTGGGCCAAGATCCTGGGGCTGACTGACGTGAGCACGCAGGCCCGTCCGCAGCGCTCGCCCCGCCCTTCCTGCGGTAGGTGCTGCCATTGCAGCCCTCGCCAGAGCAAGGGAGGAGCCGGGCCTTGCCTGCACCGGCCCACTCATGGGGCTGCTGGCACCCCTAGGGGCCCCAGACACGCACTTACAGCGGCTGTGGGATGCCCTCGGGTGCAGCGCGACATATGGGTCCAAAACTATATGAACTGCGATGTCTGTCTGTCTGTCTGTCTCTGTTACCGATAAAGTGAGACTTCATTTCTGTCCTGTCTGAGAAAGCAGATGTCCTTTTTAAAATTTATTTTTAGAGGCCTCCCTGGTGGTGCAAGGGGTTGAGTCTCAGCACTATGAAGCTGTCCAGAGCCACAGCAGCACAAGTTCGATCCCCGGCCAAGGAGCTTCCCACAGGGCGCAGCAGACCTTTCCTGTCTGGCCTGCTGTTTCCCTCAGCAGTGGATTTCAGTAGATCTGCCCCTTCTGTTCCCCACTCTGTCTCTGGGGAATCCTCTTAGCCCCTGCACCTCAGGCTTGCACCCCTGTTCTTGTATGTATAAATAAATCTTTTAAAAAAAATTATTTTAAATAATGTATATATATATGTATGTGTGTACACACACACACACACACACACACACACACACAGAGATATGGGCAAATATTGTGAATGCAGAGCTCAGGGTCGGTTTGCTTCCTGCAAAGAACACAGCAAGGAGTCCTCAGCTTTGCAGACCTAAACAGTTGCTGTCACAGCTACTCTGCTGAGTCCATAACGGGACAGCAGCTGCAGACCGCAGTGGATGAAGGGGTCTGTCTGTGTTCCAGAAAACTTTATTCACAAGAACAGAAACTGCCTCCTGACCACAGGGCCATGGTTTGTCAACAGCTAGGGCTGAATGCTTGTATCCCCACAGAGTTCCTATTTGGAAACACAGCTTCCCACGCGAGGGTGTTTGGAGGCGGGGCCTTCGGAGGGGTTGGGGCTAGAGGTCGAGAGGGTGGGGACTCACAAACGAATGCTAACAGTGCCATTACTTTATGCACAGCTGTAAAAAGAGGACTGGCCGACTCCTTGAGCCCAGAGGGTGACCGAGGACACGGCAAGGTCTGCAGGGGTCTTGGTGACCAGGTCAGTGACACCAGCGTGCGACAGGCTCACCGTGGACACAGTGGGCTCTGTCTGTGGGCCACCAGGGAACGGGGGCTCTGCCAGGCCGGGATCTGGAACCACCGGGAGGGCCCCCGAAGCAGAAGGACACGGGTGCTGTCAAGGATGGGACTTTAGCTGCTCCTCTGTTGTCGGGACTGGAACAATTCAAGCTCCAGGGATATTCCCGGTAATATATTCCGAAGCGTAAAAGACATCTACTTATTTCCTGTTCCATTTCTTGATTGGCCTGACAGTGCCCCTAAGATTCCAGATAGATACTCCTCGAGCATTTTCCCGTTTGAAGAGGAAGATCCATCCTTGAGAGAGAAGGTGAAGGTAAACACTAAGGGTCTAGAGGGATCAGTTTATGGAGTCTCCTCACCTGAAGGTCAGCAGGAAGGTTCTAGAAAACGCCCTGTTGAGATCTACCCTTACAGCCTACATGGGACTTCAAGGTGGCCCTTGTGGGACAGGAGTCAAAGCGGGCAGTGTGGGCATCTCTGAGAAGACTGGCTGTGAGAGCAGCCCACAGAGGTGTCTGGTGGGGTGGTGACGGGGCTGCCACTTAGAGGGGAGTTGGTCAGCCCCCGAGGCCTAGGCCTGTGACCCCGCTTCTCCACTCAGCTCCTGTCTGTCCTGGAGAAACTCACTCAACCCCTCAGACCTCAGTGAACACTGTGGAAAAGGGTAAACGAGTCCTGGCTTCTGCTCCCTGGCAGCTACGGGCACCGTCCAGGTGGGCCAGCAGGGCTAAGACCTTTGAGCAATTGTTTTCAACTGAGGGTGCGTGTGCTCACCCATTTCCGCCCCAGGGACACCCGGCAAAGTCCGGAAACGTGTTTGGTTGTCATAACTGGGAAAGAGGGGAAGGGGCTCCTGGCACCTAGAGAGCAGAGGCCAGGAGCGCTGCTTCAGCACTCTACAGTGCAGAGGGCAACCCGCGACACGAGCCTCCAGCCCGAGCGGAAAAGCGCCGAGACCTCGAAACCCCGCCGGAGCCGAAGCCTGTGTGGGCCGTTCGACTGCATTTGGTGCCCTCTATGCTTTTTCCTTATCGTTTTTATAAAGCCTTACCCCTCGTCATTTTTCTTTTTATTCAGATGTCTGCCTTACATACCCGTCAGTGTTTACCTGAGGCTGGTGAGGACGCATGGCACCCAGCTCCTGCTGCGGGGCAGGTGACAAGGGAAGTTCTCAGACCTCCGCAGAGTTCGAGCCCAGAGAACTTTTGGCTCAGGACAAAAATACAATGGCCACAGCCACTGGAAGAAATGTTCCCCCAGCCCAGCAGCAGGCCTTGTAAACATTAAGGGCTTTTTGAAGAAATTCATTAATCACCAGGTGTCTCGTTACCCACACCTCCCCGCTCAGATTCTCCCTCCTCCCTGGATTCCCCCACACCCCGTTACTAAGTGCTTCCCCCCCAGGTTCTGATTAGACTTTATCAGTCTCGTGGGGACTGATCGATGGCAAATCGCTGGAAGATCAAGCCCCCCGATACCTCATATGTCTCGTCCCCAGACGCCCCAGTTGCTGGCTGCAGACGGAGCAGATCTTGCTTTGGGTGGTATCACTCCATGTCCTCAACCAGAGACATTGAGATAATAACTTTCCAAATATTGTCTTACGAGATGCTTATCACTGTAAAACAATATTTCGTCACCAGGCAGAGAGCAAGGGGTGGTGTCAGCTTGCAGAAGCATACAGGTTGACGAGGGGAGGGGAGGTCAGCGATGATGGGGGGGTTAAGGAAGCTGAGGGGGTGGGACTGTGGGCTTCAGAGATACCCCAAGGTGTCTGGGACAAGCAGGGGGGCTTTGCCAGAAGAGCTGGTTTTCAGGCTGTCAGCAATGAGTCTCAGATCAGAGGGGAAACACGATTTGCTCTGAACATGGGATGAGGAGAGGCTGTAGGTATGAAAGACCCCTCTGCTATTCTCAGGGGGGCCTACAGTCTAAGGGGGGAGCTGCAGAGCAAGGCAGAGCAGATTAGGGGCCAAATGGAGCTTGCCAGGGCGCCTCGTCATCGTGAAGATGACCATCAACTTAAAACCACCTTTCAGCCCGAGTCTGAAGAACAGCATTCAGCACTTCAACGATAAGGTGCATAGTCCCTCGGCCGCCAATTTGCTCTCAGTGCTGAGGGGTCTCGATGGAGGTGAGCTTTAAGTCCATTGGTTCAGGATTTTGAGTCTGTGCAGAGGAGAGAAATGAGAATGGCCGGTTGCAGGGCCAAGGTCAAATTCTCACAGTGTGCCCAGAAGGCCTTGCCCAGGCTCTCTGAGCCTCAGTTTCCCCAAAGGCATGGGGGAGGATAACCACATCTAAGTAGCAGGATCGCCTGAGGCGGAAACCAGGCGATGTGTGTGCAGACACCCAGCAAGTCAGCAGACACACAAAGGGGGCACACAGCTACTCTCTTGCAAACGGTCATTTCAAGGCCGATGCCAACTGCCCGCTTTACATTTTTCGATGGGAAGAAGAGCAACACTAGGAAACTACAGTCATTTGAAATCCTCCTTCATTATTAATTTTATATTTATTTTTTGTGGTTCTAATTTTTTTTTTTTTGGTAATTAGATGCTGTAAAAAATTTTAGTGATTTTCTCTTCTTTGTAATTAGAAATCGCGATTAGCGTATCTTTTATATTACATGGCATTTTTCCTTTAAACAATTGTATACATTTTGTATTCTTTGCTTTTCTCCATACAGACTTTAATGAGAATGGATTCATTGTGTGCCATAATTTGCTATTATTATAGTGTGTCATGAAAATGAGTTATTTCCGTCACAGAAATATAATGCCCAGTGTAATGGGTTTTTTTCCCTCTGGGGACAGGGGAAATGTGTTTGCCAAGTTTAGAACCCACTTGAACCTGAAAGGCTGGGGAACTGCAACGCGGACGCAGCTTTCTGGAGCTGGAATGGCTCTCCTTCTGCTGCACGGAGCAGCGTGCGAGGCCGTGAGAGGCGGCTCTCCACGTTTCAGTAAAAGCACACAGGATTCTAATCACCGGTTCCCGGCACATGGCATCTGTCCAAGCCAGGCCTGGGCAAACCAGGGTAGGTTCTTCTTCAGACTTGAGGAGGTTGTGTCATCGCTGAGGTTTGTCAAGAACCAGAAGTTCCTCTGGAGATCTGCCTGTGTTTCCCTCTGCTGCCCAGTCCAAGCCGCCCACCTGGGCGACACCCACACGTGATGGTGCACAGCCTTGCCCACCCAAGGGCGGTGCTGGCAAACGTGGGGCTGGGGCACCTCAGCCTGTCGGCCCTGCCTTCTGGCTCGGAGGGCGTCACCTGCAGCCCACAGAGAGATGGCCCCGGGCCAGACTCTCCTAACACGGGCCACTGCTCGTGCGCATAATGCGTGCTCCCGGAACAGAGGTGGCGCTCGGACCCATGTCCAGAGTCTAGGAAGGTGGAGGCACCGGCAATGTTTGGCCCCGGGGGCCTCTCTGCACTGTGCCAGTATAGCCTTGGCTGGGGGTGCGTGGAATTGGACACGAGAAAGATGCCCATGCAGTGGGCCCCAGCAGGAAACAGATGGCGCTCTCCAAAAGGGGGACCACAGAGGTTATGGCAGCTTTTGCCTAGGAGCACCCCAAGATCTGGGATGCTGGAGAAGCACTGAGAGGCCATCCCAACCCCACTCCGACGCTGACTCTCTTCCCGCATGGGAACAAGGGGACCCACTTTTCCTTGGAGAGCAGAAGCAGGGGCCCAAGATGCTAACAGCACCCCCTATGCCCTGCCTTTCTGGCTTGCAAGGCCCCACTTCCATCTCATCCCCAGTGACTTTCCCAACAGGTCCCAGAGGCAGCCTTTGGGGGAAATTATTCCCATTTTACAGACAGGAACGTGGGAGATGCACTAGCTGGCCTGACGCCAGAGGAAATGCCTGGGCAGAGTCCCAGCAAATGGCTGAGGCAGGGAGCAAGCTGAGGGCGGGAGCACGGGAAGCGCATGCAGACGGGGCTGTGGCTGGGTGGGGGGGGCGCACCCTCCAAGTTTCCCCTTGGTACATTCACCTCAGCCACCCTGGCCCAGCACATCTTGGTTCAGAGACCAGGACCTGGCAGCAAATGGCCAGAGTTCAAATCCCAGCTCTTCCTGCCGCCTCTCTCTGCCCATCTGGAAATCAGGAGAAGAACAGCATCAGCCTGGTGGGATTATTACGAGGACTAGTGGAGCTCACTGAGGGAAACCCCAGGGGCCAGTGCAGACGGGCTTCTGTGTGAAATCGCCCCATTCTGGGGTAGGGGGCTACGCACCCCAAAAGCTTAGTTGGCCAAGCCTTGCACCTGCAAACTCATGCCTGCCCAGAGAGGGTACCTTTCCTAATTCATTCACCTGGGCGGCACCTGGGCGCACCTTTCTAAATCCTGAGACACTTGACTGGCTCGCACTGGCTCGGTCTAGGTCACCAGCACATTCCAGGCGCACATCAGTGTCAGTCTGGCGACGTTCTGCAGAGGCTGCTCCTCCTCCTGTGCAGCCAGCCACTGAATCGGAGGGGAAGGCATGATGTGGCGCCCACAGTATGTCTCCCCAGAAGATCCTCGTGAGTAGCCCAGAACTTGGCCTTGGGGTCCCTGATGCTGCCCAAGCACGGAGAGCCAGGGAGCGGAGCACGGTGGGGTGGGGTGGGGCAGCGCCGTTCCCTCCCGCCCCCCGCTGGCCGGCGACTCCCTCCGCGGGAGCGCTCATATTCAAGCAGGCCAAAGTGACAGAGCATCATTAATACCTAGGGCAGCCGCACTGAGAGGTGTGGACACGCTCCTGGCACGGGCTGCCCCACCCCCGCCCCTCATAATTGTTTTCTCTCGCCTAAATTCAGATGTAATTCAAGTTGGAGAAATCGTGGCTGGATTACATCTGCAGCCAGGGAATTATTAGTATGACTTTTTGGCGGCGTGACAGTGATGTTTCGACAATCTATACATATTGATTTAGGTCGATAATAAACAATTTGATTAGCCTCCCCATCCATGGGCTGTCATTTCAATCACTGACAGGGCCCAGCCGAGCGGAAGGGAGGCAGCACACACAAGTGGCAAGAATTCTCAAAATAAGAAACTCCGCGCTGATTAGAGGCCTGGCTTCAGTGAATTGGACAAGACAGCTCAGCTGCCACGTTATTAACTCCCTGGGAAAATACTCGGCCGGTCCCCCGGGCCAGCCCGCATATTCTGATGTGGATCGATAAGCAATCTCCGGTGTATATGGAATTCAGACTCGAATCATTTGTCTCCAGCTCCTTTCTCCAAAGGGACCCCTGTGGTCGGGCCTGGCCGGCCGCCCCAGCGCCCACCCCCACCCCCCGCGCTCCCCGCTTAACTAATGACCCGCCACGGAGGAGGCCGGGAGCGGGACCTCCTTCCATCACCGAGAGAGGCTCTCGAAGGTGGGCTAATGATGGTAATGGCCTCCTTTCAATTTTTAAAGAACGATGCCTGCCCCGACATCTTGGGGGTGAGCTTGTGTAAGTGATGGGCATGCCCCTGGATGACAGAAAAACAGATGTCCCAGTAATGGACCCCCCCCAACACACACACACACACACACACACACACACACACACACACACACACACACACACACACACAGTGTCCACACCTGAGGGTGACTCTTTAACAGAGTGGGAGAGACTCTCCTGCCAGGGCCCTGTGTGGGAGACGGAGCAGTGGACGCCGCCTGGGGCTGCTGGGAAACGGGTGAAAAAAGCCAGGTCCCTACTTCCCTGTGATCTGACTTCCTCAGCCTGGTCACCAGTGGGAGGCTTGTCCTGGGCTGCAGGGACATTGGTGACTGCGACACCAAGTCCAGAGGTTACAGGTGGGGACTCTGAAGGGCACCGAGGGCAAGGGAGCTGCAGGGGACACAGAGTGAGAAAACGGTTGGCAGAGGCCCCAGACGTCCTCAGGAGTCCAGTTTCCCTCCAGTTTGCTGGTCCTGAGGGAAGTGGAGCTGATTTGTCTTCACTTTCCAAGATGGTGTCCACAGATCCATTTCTGGGAAGTAAAATGGAGGAAGGGACAAACTATGCATACTGACTCTTTTTATGAATGAATTTTGATTTTAAATTAGGCTTTGCGCTACAAAAAACTGCAGTGCAATGAATTCTCATAGTATAGCCACTTTCTCCGTTAACACCTAGTATAACATGGTGTATTTGTCAAAATGAGTGAACCAATAGCGATACATTATTATCAATGAAAGTCCATACTTTATATTTCCTGAGTTTTTACCTCTTGTCCTTTTTCTATTCCAGGATTTCATCCAAATGCCACGTTCCACGGAGTCACTGTCTCCGTAGGCACTTCTTAACTGTGACAGTTTCTTAAGTTTCTAAGACTTTCTTGCCTTTAGTGACCTTGACAGTTTGAGGTTTTGAGGGAAAAGTAGGCTTTTAAATTAGTTTGATTTCGTGCCCAGCAAAAAGTAAGAGTTTTGTTCCTATGGAAGAAGGGACGTGGCAGAATCCAGCAGGCTGAGCCAAGGACTTGCCGAGGAGGAAGAAGGCAGCGGAGGATAGAAGGACAGGGTGAGCTTCGAGGACTCAACCTGTCACTGGGGGTATCAAGAAAAGGTTGACCAGCTTTTACTGAACTATCAAAAAAGATCCTTGTAATGGGGAAGTGTTCAATAATCCATTCACACAACGATTGTGATACATTCACACAATAGAATGTTATTCAGAACTCAAAAGAAATGAACTATCAAGGCTGAAAAGACTTGGGGAATTCTTAAATACATATCACTAAATGAAAGAGGCAGTCTGGAAAGGCTGTACATCGTGCGATCCCAACGATAGCACCTTCTGGAAGAGGCAAAAGTATGGAGATGAGGAAAGGACGGGTGGTTGCCAGGGTTTAGAAGGAGAGGATGACTGGACAGAGAACAGAGGATTTTTAGGAGCGTGAAAATACTCTATGTGATGCTCTATAGTGGCGGATAAATTGTCATGATGAATTTCCCCAACCTACAGAATGTACATCAACCGTGGATTTGGTTGATGTGATTTGTCACTGTGGGTTCATCAACTGAACCAACTATAGCACTCTGGTGGGGAATGTTGAGGATAGGGGAGACTATGTATGTTGGGGGAAGCTTCAGGGGGTGTCTTTGTATCTTCCTCTCAACATTGCGGTGAATCTAACATTACTCTAAGAAAGTAAAGTGTGTACTGACAGTCTCACGGCGTTCGGCAGGAGACAAGTGTTGTGATAGCCTCAGATACTTAACAGCCCATTGCCTGCTGAGGTTTCTACAAATTCCAAGACCCACAAGCCATTCTCTAGGCTTGGTCAGCCTTTTCATTGCAAGTGGCTTATCCTCTTTCACCACACCCTGGGACGGCTCTTGCATCATGGGGCTGTCCTTTGGAATCTAATTTTCCTGCATCTGAAGCCACTTCCTTGAACCTTAACACCCTGTGTGCAGCTTTGTGGGTTTGGCTCTGATTGGGGAGGCAGATTTCTTCCACTTGGGATTCTCTGCCTATTGCTCTCCTGGTTCTTTAGGAGTTCCAAGAATTTTCCTGGGAAATTCACTTGATGCCAATGCTAAGGCTGAAGGGGATTGCCTGGAATCATCTCCAAGTCTGGGAAAAGTTTTACTTAGGGTGAAATCAAGCACTTGGAATGTTCACTTGTTTGCAGTGATCTAGGAAACACTCCAGTGTTGCCAAGCTGTGTTAGTCAAAAAATGGGCAAGTTAGAGTCTTTCTAAACTCTCATCTTCCAACTTCTCTAATGCTTATTTTAACATCAGAGGGGCTTCCTGCAAAGGCCAGGCTCTGGGACTAGGGTCAGCAGTATAAAGAACAGGACTTCCAGCCACACCTCAGGGCTGACGAGCCAGTCAGAGGAAGCCTAGGTACAGAATGAGCTGGGATTCCACCCATTTTGTGTGTCACTCACTGCAAAGAACTACGAGTGAAGACCCCCCCTTCCTCGGTCCCTGCTGGGGAACTTGCAGATGCTTTTTGCTGGGGCCCAACCATCTCTGGACAGTCCATGAAAACATAATAAACTATTTCTGCCTCCCTTGTCCTCCTCCGGTCCCATAGTAACCAGTGGCCGAGAGGACAACAATGACTGCGTCTTTCTGCCTCGTCCATGTGACTCTGTACAAGTCTGGCTCCCAAAAAGTCACGAGTCATTCACGGCCTTGGACTTGGCCCCTGGCCTTCTCCAGGACGCCCTGCACTTGGCACCTGGCTACAGGGTGCTGCTCCAAGACCCAGCTTCCTACCTATCTGGTCATTCCATCTGGGGCCAGCTGCCAGATTTACCTGGGCCCCACTTCCTCACCTGCATGGGGATGCAGGAATAACAGTGACGTAATGGGTCAAGATGTATCACGACAGGTCCAGAAAGCACTGGATGAAAATACAGGCTCCTGTGAGTGTCCAAGGCCTGAATCCGTGAGCGCCTGAGAGCCTCTCTCTGGTGCAGCGCAGGCAGTTAGCCAGGAAAGGCTGGCGCTATGTTAATTCCCATTAATATCCTCAGAGGATGTGGGGGAAGAAGATGGACGGGCGAGGCTTGACATGCAATCAGACCCCATTTTTATCTCCTTTGCTACAGTTTTATTGTAGTGAAATATGTTTTGCTTCAGCAGAGGGCAATCGCCCTAAGTAGACAATGCGAGAGAGGCATGAGATGCCAGCGGAAATCTTCGGACGTCTGCTCCGAACGCCCAGCTCCAGGCCTTTATGGTTTATGTATTAAAACTGCCCGCAGAGGTGACTGCGCGCAGACTGCTGATGGTTATTTGCCGCGGTTAGGCTGCATTAGACTCGATTTATCCCCCAGCACTCATTGTTGCTATTGATTGATTTTTAAATTAGATGAAGGCAATCAGTAAATACCACCCAATCAAGTTCTAAAAACATACAGGAGATTAGACAATTTAGGGTAATCAATGGATATATTCCTTGATTTGCTACCACTCAATTTTGACCATAAATTACAACTATAACTTGCAAGTTAGTAAGCTATAAAGCAACTGGATGTGACAAGAAAAACTATAAGAAATGAATTAATGGGTGGAAGAAGAGCCACGGATGCGATCCTATAATGAGACGAAATGGCTCTTCCTTCATATCCTGCCTTCCTTGTAGGGTCTCGTCACCGAGTCGGGTCAAGACGGGGGGGACGGCTCAAGGTTTGCCTGACTCAAAAAGACAAAACTGGGGGTGGCTGGGAAATGTGTGTGTGGTGAGGAGAAAACACAATAGCTGGGAGGAGATGTCCTCCCAGAGGAGTCTGAACAATAACTGATCAACCTAATTCTGTGGTTGCAAATAAATGTCATGTAATTTTAGGCTCAAAACCCCACGATTTGTTAAAACCCTCACCTACCTCACAGACACTTTCAAATGCTAATTTGAAAGTCACACTTCTATACTGTTATTTCCTACAAAGTCTGAAATGTAACAATAATTAAATGTAATTTTAGCCCAGATCTTCATACTCTTCAAAAGCTATATTTGTCCGATTGTACAATCAGCCCATCTTCCATATTGTTAAAAGAGAAGCACATTCAGACTACAGATTTTCTTTTGCTTTCTCCATCCAACGGGCCCAGGTATAGAGGCAAAGAATTTGCGGGCCTCCCTGGTGGCACAGGGTTTAGTCTCAGCACTACGAAGCTATCAGCAGCCACTGCAGCGAGTTCGATCCCTGGCCAAGGAGCTTCCCATAGGGCACAGCAGACCTCTCCTGTCTGGCCCGCTCTCCCCTCAGCAGTGGATCTCAGTAGATCCACCTGTTCTTCTCCCCACTTTGCCTCTGTTGAATTCTCCCATCCCCTGCGCCTCTGGCCTACACCCCAGTTCTTGGATGCATAAATAAATAAATCTTAAAAAAAAAAAAAGAATTTGCTTTCACTGCTCACGCTTTCACAGCACAAAGAGCCTGCAGCGGCCTGCACTCACCCACCCATACATTCACCCACCCACACACTCACCCACCCACTCACTCGCTCACCCACTCACCGGTACAGGTACACTGGGAGAGACGTGGGCTGCTACAGGTTTTCTCATCTCCTTCCCTTTTACTGGTGCTCTCAGGAGCTTTGTAAATATGGGGAATAAATACTCGAGCTGGAGCCCTCTGTGAGGGCGAGTACTCTGAGGACTTCGGGGACTTCAGTGCTTACCCTAGTCCTCTTGCTTTGCCCTGGGCGGGGGGCAAGATGAACTTGAGTCTGTCTTCCTGCTGAGGGCAGGGGTGTATTGCCGTGACAGATCCCTGCCTGGGGAGGACCCACTGACCGTCAAGGGCATCTGGGCTTCGAGACTGGGGTCAGAAGTCACGGGACCCAGCCTCCCAGGGACCCAGAGAGACTAGTGTCCAGGGGGTACCCCCAGAACCGCCTTGGGATTCAGGGCAGGAGGGGACGTCTGAGGATGGGGCTTCTCTGGAAAGCATTTGGCTGGGTGGGGGGGAGGGCAGCTGAAAGCCAATTTTTATTTTTTCTGAAAAATTGACTTAGTTTTTTTTTAAAATAAATTATCCCTTCCTGATTTCTAAATTAATACTGTTGACTATAAAAAAGTTTTAAAAGTTCAGAAAACTATAAGGTAAAAATTAAAATCAACTATAATCATAGTAACCTAAATTATTCCTATTTTGATGCATCTTTCGAACGTCAACCTTGTGAGTCTGCCCGGTGCCTGCTTTGCATTTACCGTTGCATAAGATGCGTCGTCTCCTGCGATCACATTTCCCAGATAACACCGTCTCCACAGCTGCAGAACTCCCTAAGAGTTCTAGTGGCAACACCTGCTGGGCACTGACTGTCGACCAAGAACTTAGGGGCACCCTTGGGTGCTCATAACGGTCTCTGTCCCAGGCACTTGGCGTTCATCATCTCCAAGGTCTCTGTGACTTGTAAAATTTGAGAACTCTGCAGCAGAGGCAGGATTTGAACCTTGTTGGTCAAGTTCTCGAAACCTGGAGTCCAGTCACTTGGGATTTATGTTCAGAGCCTTGCAGAAACAGAAAGGGGTGCCCAACCGCTCCCTTTTGCTTCACACCCACCCGCTTTGTTCATTTATACTACTTCCACCTACGGAAGGAGTGTGAGTTTACCCTCATACTAAATGATTCTGGGAGAGAGAAGTCTATTCCCAGCTTTCCTCAGTAAGCCCTAAAATGAAGACTGATTTCTATTTATTGCCGCTCAAATATAAGCTCCAAAAGGGCCAGGCCTGTTCCATTGTTCTCTTGCTGCATCCCAGCCAGTGCAAGCACCAGAAGGCACCCGTAGTGTTTGTTGAGGGAATGATAAATAAGGATGCCAAAGAGGTGTGCATGGTGCCGGCAGTTTCCAGGGCGACTCAGGTAAGATGTCGGACGAGCAGACTGGCACTGAACCTCAGCAGGTGCGGGCACAAGTAGATGCCCGACAGGTAGACTGGGAACCTGGGAAGGTCCAAATGAAGGCAGAGTTGCCCAGAAGTCTGCGGCTCGCCTGGCCTCTGGCCCTCAGGAATGCACGTCAGTCCCCTGCTGCAGAGGGAGGTGACGCAGGCCGGCTCGCCGCAGTTGGCAGGATAATTAATCCTGTCTGGAGCCTGCTCTTTACTTTGCAGGTTACAAAGCAGCCTCTTGCCTCGTCCTTTTACCACCGGCCACACTGGGGAGGACACTCAGGCGGGCTCTGGGCCGGGCGTCCCAGAGTGACACACAGTCGAGACTGGGCCTTCCTCTGCCTCTCCTGGCCCTGGCCTGGCCCTCCGTGCCCCGGGGCGGTGGTTGCCTGCAGGAGGGCTCTGCCCAAGTAGGCCTTCCAGGAACTGCCTTCTAAGAACAAAAACTCCCCCACAGGGGCGTGTCTGAGAGCAGGCCTCAGGCTCATCCTGCCTCAGGCTCGAGAGTTCTTGCCGCCTCTGCCCCAAACCAACACAGCTGTGTCCCCCTTAGGAGGTGGGTAGCAGGCGGTGCCGGAGGTGCAGGGCCCAGGTTGCCTGGTGTGACGTCTGCATCTTGGCCCTGCCTCACAGCAGGTCTGCAATTTCCTTCACGCTCTGGGCCTCAGTTTCTCCTTCCTGTTTCCCCTGCCCTCAGGCTGCTGAGTGATCTGGGTGCAGCCAGGACACCAGGGCCTGTGGTCACTGAGCACTCAGATGAGGGCGCCTCCAGCCGGCCCGCGCCACAGCACCAGCCCGGCCCAGCCTCCAGGGGGCACTTGGGAAATGAACCCCCTCCTCCGACGGCTCGACCTAGACCACGGCTTCCTCCCTCCGCATCTTACAGATGAGGGGACTGCATCAAAGGATGTTGTGTGTGTTGCCCGAGATGGTGCAGCAGAGAGGAGGGTGTCGCCGGCACCGTCGGGGAGCACCCCGTCCTCAACAGCAGTCTCCCCATCGTGGGTCTCACACGTCGGACCAGGCCGAACGTGTGAACTGCAGGTGACGAATCCGGAATCTTTAAACATCAGTGGTCTCATAGGATCAACACCCCCAGGGCGGCCGAGATGGAGGACAGAGACGCAGGCTTCTCAGTGGGGAGTCCAGGCTGCAGGTCTGGGTACCCCCATTCCCAGGCGGGCCTCCCCGGGGGTCCCCAGGAGTTGTGGAGGAATTGCCTGGGCGGGGACCAGGAGAAGTGAGCTTTACTTTATCATGGTACAGCGCTCAAAGGGCAGACCGATTAATCATGGAAGTTTCTAAAAGTGCTTTTATTTTGCCATTTAGTATGCCAGCGAGATCATTTCCCTTAATGTATACTCCTGGTATTAACATGCCTTAATCCATCACGGGCTGTATTATGAAATGACTGTGTTTTACTCCCTGTCCTGCTGAAGATCATTAACCCAGCTCTTCTCTGGGCCATACATCATCGCGGGGATGACCTCATGGGCCCCGGACCCCTCTCCCTGGGCCGCGTGCTGGGGCTGCCCCAGTCATTTTTCCTCGGCTCCCCTGACACGTGAGGCTGTTTGCACTAGCGAGCAGATGGCTTCCGCAGGAGAAGCAGATGTCACCTCCTGCTCCCCACCGCTCCTCCCAGTGACCCAGGTTTGCACGGGACAGAGCGAGAGGCGCAGTGCCCGCCGGAAGCTGTCCTCTCCTCACCAAACCCCCCACCCCCGTGCCCTCAGGCTCGCCGGAGGCTGTGTCCTCTGTCCTGAAGGTCCTCATGGACTTCTGCCGCCCGGCCTCACCAGCCTGTGACCCCTCTCCTGGGGAGCCTGCTTTGGGGGCTGGGGCAGGCAGAGGGAGGCCACAAGCCCCCCTGCTTTAGCCACTTCAAGGGACCACTTGCCTTGTCCTCTGGCCCCCCATCATTCCACAGTCTGACCTGTTCTTGAAGCCCAAAGTTCTGAGAGGTCTTCTCCATGGCGCTATTGCTCTGCCTCATTCGTCTCCATCAGCCGCTCTTACGGATTCTTACAGCAAGCAACAGCTGGATCTGCCCCTTCGGCTTCCGCTGCACTGAAGCACGGTCTCTAACAGGCCCCCTGTTCTGACGGCCCCTGCCACCCCCCTCTCCGACCTCTGCAGGGTGTTCTCTGCAGAGATCTAGACACACAGCCCCTGGGGGTCTAGAACTCCTGTCCTTGGCCCTGGGTGCGCACAGGTGTGTGTGTGTGTGTGTGTGTGTGTGCGTGCACAGAAGGCACAGGAAGACGCCTCCACATGTCCAGGGCATACTCCATTCCTCAATCTTTAAAGCTCAAAAAGAAAATGACTCAAATGAGATTGTGTCCTTCCCTCCATAAAAATCCCCTGAGACGTTGTAACATGGCACCGTGGGGCTGCCAATCCCGCCCCAGGGGCCGACCTGGCGCCCTCCCTGTCACCAGTCTCACCCCATCCCTTTCTCCCACCCCCAGACCCAGATCACACAGCCCGGGGCGGCCTCCCCCGCTGGCTGCTCCCTCCCCTCCCCGTCCCCTTCTCTCACGCTGGTTTTTGTGCTTTGCTGTCCCCACGTTGCCTCACGTGCTGTTACGTGCTCCGGGCCTGGCCTGTCCACTGTCTGCGTGGGGCAGTCACCACTTTAGGTCCGATTCAGAGGGTCTGTGGGCCACACTGACGGTGTGCCGGCCTCGGGGAGCAGCAGGCGGGGACCGGGCTGACTTTCTCCTCCGGGCTTGAGATGCAGCCGTGGCCTCTCCCGCTCCATGGCCAGGGCCCTGGGCGGCTGGACAGCAGCAAAGCACCCCGCCTTGCTGGACCTCATTGTTGCCTCTGCAAGGCCAAAGTTTAGGGCCCAGGAGCCCGGGGAGGGCCATCCTTCAGGCCTCATCTTCACTGCTGTTAGCCTGCGGCTTCCTGTACCTGCTGAGGGCGTGTCCCTGTGTCCTCCAGGAACCCCGGGCAGCAAACCCACAGGCTTCCCACCTTCGAGGAGGAGCCCCGAGGGCAGTGACTCAGCCAGTCACAGAGCAGAGAGAGCAGGCTGGGCTTGGGGCTGAGGCACAAGTGCTCTCTAGGGACGGGTCCCCTGCAGCGGGCCTCAGACCAGACGGGGGGCCGGCTGGAGCCCACAGCGTCTGCCTCGCTGGCCCTGACCTGGTCACCTGTGCACCCTCGTGACGTGTCCTAGGGCCTTCCTGCACACCCACAGCCGCAGCCGCAGGCCCAGCCCCAAGCACCAGAGCAAGGCCACAGTCCCCCCCTCACCCCTGCCAAATGGGGCCCAGATCTCTGCAGGCCTTTGGGGGCAAACCAGAGCCACGCATCCCAGTGCCCTCAGGAGCTGGAGTTCCCGGTCAGAACGAGGGAGGGAGACCCCGGGCCACCACTCGGGCAGGGGGCAACAGCCAGACCACGGCTCGCCAAGCATCTGAAGTGCCCGCAGGCCGAGAGCTGGGAGCACTGCTCTCCGACCCTGGCACCCAGCCGGGCGTGTAGGAAGCACATGGAGCTTGGCATCCGCTGCCCCCAGGGCCGACGCTGACTGAGATGGATGGGGTCATCACCAAGCTCCCTTCTCTGTCTTTGCCCCTGGGGGCTCCCTTCTTGGAAGGAACAGGGCCTCTGGGATGTTGGGAGAGGCCACTGTGCAGAGCTGACCCCACGAAGGCCAGGAAAGTGACGCGGTGATGGGCGGCTTTGCCATTAGCCCCTGGCACAGACAGCGGGTCGGGCTACTTCTCAAATTGGCAGGGAAACACTTGGGTACAGATGAGTCCTTCAAGCACAGGCCGTTCTGGGAAGATTTAGTAGAAAGTCGGAAACCACAGTCAGTCAACAGGTAACCAGGTGTATCAGCAAGCCCAGGTGGCGTTATTCTTGAGTGTGGGCTGCTGGGCTTCGTAACACTATACAACATAACGGAGAGTGAAAACAGTAGCTGTGCCTCCAGGGATTCCAAATAAATGGATAATGAGCGAATCCCACGATCTGTCCCCATTGCAGGGCTCAGGGGTGTGTTCCCTTGGCCTGAAGACCCTTCTCCAGAGTCCCCCCGGGCTGCCCTTGATTGGGAGCTTAAACATTAGCCTTTTAGAGAGGCCAGCCTGACCACTCTCTCTAACTGGGACCTCACCATTGTTCTCTCTCTGCATCCTCTTCATTTTGGATTCAAAATTTGCAATTTCCCAGAGCTACTTGATTGCTTCCTCCCCTGCCTTTCCAACCAGCTCCTAAGTGCTTAAGAGTGGGGACTTCGGCATGTTTTGCTCACTACTGTATAGCCACCCGATGCCAGTCATGGTAGGGAGGGATGGATGGATGGATGATGGTTGGATGGATGGAGACTCTGCACAAAATTGTTTTGGAAATCTGTTACTTTATCGTATTAAGTAGCAGATTATCATAAAATGCTAGATCCAGGCACTGTGACAGATGCTTTACAAGCATCATTATCTACAATTATCCAAATCTATGTTATTGATGCTATTGTTCCATTGTACAGATGGGAAGACAGAAGCTCTGTGGTGGTTGCTTAACCTAAGATCACAAGGCAGTTAGGGGGTAGTATTCAAACCCAGGTAAGGCTGACACTATTTCCACTGTATCTCAAAGTTCCTATCCTTAAAGAAAAGTGCCCCAGGCTCCTCAAAAGTACATAGTGGCCCCTCAAATAAATCTTGAGTTACTCTGTCTTCTTCGTGAAGCTCAATCTTCTCACATAGCCGATTACCCCTTCTTGCTGTAGTTCTCCAGGATTCTACACCCAGCATCGATTCACCTTTAACTAAATTCTTGTAATAACTTCTTTCATGAAACCAGTTTTGCTAAAATGGGGTGTAAAGTGGGAGTTGAGAGCGTCTGAGCAGGGGCGGACATCTGTGAGTTAGCTGTGATCTCCTTGGATTCTTCTAGAAGTCTTTTAAAATAAATTCTTTGTTTCAGGAAGTTAATCCAGAAAATTAAAATTTGGGGGAAAGTGGTATCAAGATAAGCAAGTACCACCTTGTCAACTTCATAGGGTTCTTGAGAGGACAAATGTGACAGTACATTGGAGAAAATGTATCAGCCTGAAGCTAGAGATGGGTAAGAAGCTGAGATTGCTGTTAGAGCTTATTGCAGGTGTATTATGATGCCAGGGCGACTTGACTTCACTTTCTTATTTAACCTGAAGGCAACATGCCCATTTTACAGAAACAAATGCCAGCTCAAAGGTGGAGAGGGTCACAGGCTTGAGCAGCCGTCACACTGACCAGGAGTTTGTGAAAATGCAGGGTCCCACCCACACCAATTGAATTCTCATCTCTGGGGGAGACCTAAAAATCTCCATTCTTCACAAGGTCCCCAGGGAGAATGAAAGGATTGGCCAATTTAAATAATTACTGGTGGAGAGAGTCAAGGTTAGTGCCCCCCAGCCCAGAATTCGTGACCACCTGGAACCTCAGAGAATGAGCTTATCCAGAAATGGGGTCTTTGGAAATGTAGAGTCAAGTCTCATTATTCACGGCAGTTAAGTCTTATGAAGCCACACACTGAATTAGTGAAGACTGAGCAGTTGCTCCGAGGAGAAATGCAGAACTAGGTTCCTTCAAGTCTCTGCTCACATTTTTGTCAGTCAAGCAATCATACATGTTTTCAGCATGTTTCATGTGTTTGAAGATACCTACTTAATCTATTTTATTGATTCATTATCATTGAACTTGTGGCCCCAAATTGTACAACTCCTACTTGAGCAAAGCTTCTCTAATACACACACTTTCTCCCTAAGGCACCTCACAGCCTTCTGGCTCACAGGAACACTACGCAGCCTTGGGCACTACTCCCGGGACCATTTTCAACATCAAAATCAGCAACAAACTGCACAAAAAATGTGAAAAACGTAGCACCAAATAAACCACCAAAAGTCATTTGTTTACGAGCGCCGACTGAGAAGGTAGAGCTGTCTGACTTCCCCCGGGAATGTGCACATCGGCCTAGTCTAGTTTTTGCTGCTCTGTGCATATCCGTAAATGAGCATGTGTATTGATTTTGGATTACAAATAAATTTTAGCAAGTGGGCAAAATTAACAAATACAGAATCCATGAGTAATGAGGGTCCTCTGCAGTCGAGATGAGGTCATGCTAGATTACAACCTAAATTCAATATGATGGGTAGTAAGTTTCCCAGTAAGAAGAGGGAAGGACACACTGGGCCAGACAGAGCGAAGAAGGCCGCGTGACAGTGGACACCGAGACGGAGCCTGGCAGCCGTACACCAAGTCCGCCGAGGACCGTGGTGGCTGTCACGAGTAAGGAAGGGCCCTTCCCTGGTGCCGCAGGGAAAGCCTGGTACGGCCGACACCTTGATTTCCGAATTGTGGCCTCCAGAACAGGGAGAGAAGTTTCTGTGGCTTTAACCCAACGCTTATGGCCCTTTGTTCCAAAGGCCCTAGGAAATGAGCATGTGGTTTGAAGCTGTGGGTGGCAGCTTAGTTTTAGGAAAAGCAGGCATGGGGTTCTGGGGAGGACCTCCCACTGGGGAGCCTGCCCAGCTGCCAAGTCTGCAGCCTTGACCCAAAGATCAGGTGAGAGAATATCCGGGAAGAGTTTAGGAAACTGGACTGTGTTACGTCAGTTCCACAGATTATTGTCCAAGTCGTCACCCTACATCTCTCGCCACCCCCAGCAACCTGTCCACACGCCCTGGGCTCCAGTGGGAGGGACTCTTCTCCGTCCAGGCAAACACTTGGCCCACGGCTGCCCCCACACAATTGTTCCAGTTGTTTTCCCCACCAGGACCCCAGTCTCTAACGCCACATCCTTGGCCTGGCGAGAGGGCCGAGCTTTTCTCTGCCTAAGCCCAGCAGCCTGGAGAAGCCGCTCCCTGGCGTCACGTGGGAGTTGCCTCCAGTGATAATTTGTGTCTCCAATGAGATTAAAATCTGCCAAGATGGGAAATTCATGCCCCAAGTGTCTTGCAGATTCTTGGTATACTGTAGGAGCCTAATAAACAAGCTGGGCTTGTCCAGACCTTCGCAGGGCTGTGAGGAAGGCCATCAAGGATCAGAGCAACTGGGCCAAAGGAGCTCCAAAGACCCCCCTCCTCTGACACAGGGACTCTGGGATTGTTGGATGGATGAATGAACGGTCCGCCTCCTGCCTCCTACAGCGTATGGCCGAAGTATGGAAGACGGCGTTGAAGCTCGCACGAGAGCTCCTGGGCTCTGGAGCCAGGATGGAGGGTCACGTCCAGTCCGGTGAACAACCTCGGGGACGCTGCACCTACTGTCATAATGAAGCCAGGTAGAGGGACCACGCACAGGGCAGTGGTGACTGAGCACCTGGACCCGGCTTGTTTCTACATCTCCCCGCCGTGCATTCATTCAGGCTGGAGGGAGGGGAGCGAAGTGCCTGGAGCTCTTGACACCTCTGGGCTTGAGGGGGGTCAGAGACCACAGGCCGGGTCCCTGACAGCAGGAGAGGTGCTCAGAAGGCGTGGGGTCCGCACCAGCCAGGGTTCTCCAGCTAAGACACACATCACAGGGAAAGAAAGATTGGGGAGACGAGCAGGGCGCAGCGGACACAGTGCAGGGGCCCCGTCAATCCACACTCTGGGCTGACCTGCCCGAGAGACCCTGCTCCAGGGCCTTGCCGGCTTCTAAAGTGTCAACATTTCCCCTAATTCCTGAGCCTTCTTTTGGGGTGCCAAGTCCGACATGCCCCCTTCAAATTCGTAAGGAGGATGGTCTAAGCAGGGCAGCCCCAAGTGAGTCACTCATTAATCACAGCAAAGCAGAAGGGCTCATGGGCACAGACCATAACGAGGAGAGCGGGGACGGGTTGCCCAATCTCTTTATTTAATATTAACCACGTGATGTTTTTTCATTTGAGTTCTCAGAAAGATCGCTCTCAGCTCCCCCGTTTCGTATGAACTGAATCCAAAGTCAATCTCCCTTCAATCCATGGGCGCCTGCTGCACGCAAGGGTGCGGCGAGGGAGGGGAGGGCTTGGGCGCCACCCGGCGCTGGACGGGTGCCAGGCAGCAGGCCCCCTCCCCGCCGCACCGGCGGGCCCTGGCCGGGTCACCTTCTGAACTTTGGGGGATCCACAGGCGGGGCGCACACAGCCAGGTGAGGCCGCGCCCGGGTCCTCTGCGGGCGCAGCCTTGGCTGGGTCAGAACACCCGTGTCGGAGCCGCTGCCGCCACAGCCCCGGGGTCCCGCGGGCTGGCATAGGCCTGTGGGGCGTCCTGGGGAGGTGCGATAAGGGGCTTTCACCGTGACGTTTTCTCGCCTCTGCACCTCACAAGGGTCCTCTGGTGGGGTGGGGCCAGAGGTGTGAGCCCATCTTATAAAGGGGCACGCGAGGCCCGGAGTGGAAGGGTCCAGCACAGGCCGAGCCCCACGCCCCGCCGCCCCCGCGCAGCCTACGCCCTCGGGGGCAGCTGTCATTCTGCAGCAGGCAGCACCGTCCTTCCAAGGCTGCTCATCTCCAGAGTGGGGACTTGGGGCTTGACCAGCAAGGCCCTTGGCGCTGGTGCCGGGGCGGCCGCGGCTCCCTCCTCAGGCATGGCTGCATTGTCTGCCTCCACCTGTGGGGTGGCCCTGCTGAGAGCCTGCAGCTCCTGAGAAGGTGGCTGGGCCCGAGACTGGCGTGTGCACGCCCCCCGGGCAATTTGCACAGCATGGGAGGACTGGGATCCAGAGGGGAAATACGAGTTTGCTCCCAAAAAGCCCAGAGATGGAGGGGAAGGATGGGAAGATGAGAGGAAAATCTGACACAAATTACCTGGTGCTCGCTGGAGCGGAATAAGGCGGCGGGAGCTGCCAGCACGCTTGGCGGTGCCTCTCCGCGGGGCTGGGCGCCTGTCTGCCGGCCGGACGGCGAGCGAGGCGCCGGGAGCTGCTGGGACTGAGCGGCTACGCTGGGACGCCTGGTCCTGGCGGGCTTTTGCCCAGGACCCCCAGAGGTTGTCTGTCGTAGTATCACCTGAGAGTTTAGTGAAAATGCAGACCCACCCTTGGAGGCTCTGAATCAGATTGGGATGAATTAGGTCCGGGGAATGTCACCGCGCAGAGCCGCCGGCTAACACGGCTGCGTTGGGTGCCACCCAAGTGGCTGAGAGGGGAGAGCTGAGAGTCCCGACGGAGCAAAGCAATCGCGACTGCGTGTGGAAGGGTGTTAACTGCACGTGCCGTGGTGATTATTTCACAATCTATACAAATATTGAATCAATACATTACACACCTGAAACTTATATAATTCCTGAAAAGCAAAGGAAGTTGGAGTGTGGCCAGGTGGCCCTGTTGTCGTTCAGGGACAGGCAAATCCTCACACAAAGGCTATAGGGAAATCACCGCTTCCTGGCAGCTTCCTCATTTGACAGAGAAGGAAATTAAACCCCGAGAGGAAAAGGGTCTTGGCCAATGTCTTCAAGAGCGTTAGAGGCAGGTCTTTCAATGATCTCTTGGTTTCGCCCTTCCTCCTCTCCTCCCTCCCTCCCTCTCTTCTTTTTTCCTTCCCTCCCTCCCTCCTTCTTCCTTCCCTCCTTTCCTTCTTTCCTTCCTCCCTCCCTCCCCCTCTTTTCCTACCTCCTCCCCTTTCTTCCCCTTTCTCTCTTTCCCCCTTCCCTCCCTTTCCTTCATTCATGCAGTCATTCAACAAACATTCACTGAGTGTCTGCTATGTACCAGGCACTATGTTAGATACAAACCCAGCCTGATCCCTCCCCACTGGAGCAAACATCCTAGTAGGAAAGACCCACAGTCACCAAGCAATCACACATACATGTGAACTTACAGCTCTGGCCAGGACAGTCTGGAAAGTCTGCCTTGGGGGGCCGAATGTTGAGGAGCTGATCTCAGTGTCCTCATCTGGAGGATGGAGTTTCCACAAATGCCCTGCCTCCTCCTCAGCGGCCCAGCTCACACAGGATGTTAACAGGGAACAGATATTGCAAACATAAAAGTCATTCTTCAAATGCTGGGCTTACCCTGACTCTGATAGGCACTCAATAAATATTTGTAGAATTGAATTGCTGAATTGAATTATTCTACAAAAATAAAGCAGGGATTAGCAAGAATCCCCAGCACCAAGCCAATGTACATTCAATTTTTCTGTGGGAGTTAAGAAGACACAGGCTAGGTTTCCTGGATCAGAACGAGGTCCGCTGAAAGGCTGTCTTTAACTGCTCCCCAGAATGCCAGAGTGGAGGAACTCTGGTGCCATCTGGTCCATACCTGGCCACAACTTCACAGAGCAGGAAACTGAGGCTTCAGAGAAAGAAGACTCAGGTCACACACAGGAAGAGCGGCTGCGTCAGAGCCGGGACCTAGGCTGCTGAGTCCCAGAACCATCGAGTGGATGGGAAGGTGGGTGTGGCTTGTGGTGTGTGCCTCGACACTGGCGGCTGCGGCTCTGGGCTGGAAACCCCAGAGCAAGGACATCGGTGTATTCTGGGTGACGCTCTGGTGCAGGGTCAGGGCCCAAGTTCCCAGGATGGTTTCTGCAGAGGCCGCGGCTAAGAATAAGTGCTTATGTGTGCGGTAGACATTGATCACGTTCACGTTTTCTGTTTGGGTAAAAGTACCCTTATTTCTCTTGGGAACCCCCTCTCCCTTCCCACTGGCATTCGGTGAGGTTTCGATAGGGTTGAATCGTCTGTTTCCAGGGGAGGGGGCTGCTGTCTCAAGCCTGGCGCCTGCGAGTCCAGCTCCACGCTCCTTGGGTGCAGTTGGTGCCATCTGCTCCGGCCAGGACTCCAGCTGACACGGAGCGTCGGGTCCGCTGAGCGCTCGTTGTTTGGTGATTTCAAGGGCCGCCTCCCTTGACTTTTGCATCATCTTCTTTTTCCTTTTTCTCCAGCAAGCAGGCCTGCTCCAGAACGCTGGCAGGTCCGCAGGCCCCTCCCCAGCACCCGATGGCCCTAATACTCTCGTTCCTTCTGGGCCCCACGCAGGTGGCCTCGGGTCTGACATTGTTGGGGGAAATGCCACAGCCCGGGGAGTTCCTGCAGATACGGGAGGCGTCGCAGAGGCAGCTCCTCCAGAGCTCAGACGCGGCAGGAACGGCAGAGCCTGAAGGGAGCCGCAGTGATGGGCTGACCTGTGCTGGCACTCGGGTTTGGAACAGGCTTGTGTACACCTGCAGGGGCTGACTGCAGACCCCTGCGGCTGCTCCTGTCTGTCCTCCAGGGAGCCTCATTGGAGCCACGGGAGGTGCCCCAGGCGGCCTCTGCCCCTACTCTGGCCCCGGGCCCTCTCTGCAGAGAGCAGGTGGCCCAGGCACCCCAGGTTGAGCCTGGGCCCCTCACTGCCTCCCGCCGTGGCCAGAGGAGGAGGAACCAGCCGCTGTGAACTCACGATCATTGGGACTATTTTCAGGACGGCTGAGCAGCCGCTCCAAGCTCATGGAGGGTGGCCCAGGACGGTTGGGGGCGCCGCAAGGTCCTTCCTGCCCCATGTCTCCCCCTGGAATACCCTGACCCTCCAGGTTACTGGCTGGGGCTGCCTGACTGGGGACTACTGACTCCCACAGAAAATATTCCAGCTGGGAGCCACTGGCCAGGCCCCGTCTCCAAAAGGACACACGTAAAACTCAAAGGGATTCAAGCTTCGAGTCACGGCCTTCGCTAAGCCTGCACCCACCGGTGGGCTCAGCTAAGCAAGGATGGGGCTTAGGCCCGACCTGACACAGAAATACTCTGAAGGAGAGAACTTTATTCTGACTCATGAACTTCCCCCAGGGCCCCAGGAATGCACAAGTCACCGTGCATACCTGCAGGGGGCGCCGTTCACCCCATGGCCAGCCTAGCATGGGGAACGGCTATGGGTGCTTCCTGGCAGGTGGCCGTAAGTGAATTGGGGACGGGGTGCCTGCCTCTAACTCACCCAGGCCAGCTCCTGAGACAGCAGACCAGGAAGTCTGAGAAGCGCGGGTGGAAAATGTTCCTGTCTCCATTCTTTGAAAAGATTGAACTCTGTCCCCAGGGCACTCTGCCACCCTGGGGCCTCTGAGGTGGCCTTCTACTCTGTCTACCCCCCAGAGCAGTGCAGGCACCAGTGAGGCCTCAGGATACCACTCCATAAATTCTCTTTTCATTGGAGGCCTAGCAGATAATAATTTAAAGAACTAGTCACTGCTTGCAATTAAGCACAGAGAAAATAGATCAGGCCCATAATTTATGTCTGTGCAAGGTTGGGCTGGATTCGTAATTAATGTTTGCTCCCTTTAATGAAATACTCCAAAGGTCTGCACTTCTGTCATTCATGAAGGTAATTTTTCAATTGATTAGTAAAATAATACTTGAAAAGTAAATGCACCTGCTTCTTCCCCGAAATGTCTCAGTCAACCGGACACTGGTGGAGACGCTAAAAAAATACCACTCCAACCCAGTGGAACCCGGGGTCCGCACCATCAGCATGCGGGGAGCCTGCGAGGGGGCAGGAGGAAAAAGCAATTAGAGCGGCCGGCGACCAGAGTCCCCGAGTGGCCCTGCTGCTGAGCAGCTGCGGTCACCGCCGGCTCCTGCTGCCCCGCAAGGCCGCGGAAGGCAGGCACACAGGGCGCCGGCGCATGGAGGTGGCTTTCACAGCCCAGGGCCCCGGGGGCCCCGGGGACACGGGATGACCGTGGGGAATAGCTTCGGAAGCCCAGATGGCTCTTGTCCCGCTGGAGGGCTGGCCAGGGCGCCAGGCAGAGGGCTAGACATGGAACAGGTGCTGGTTCTGAATGTCTTGCTTGGCTGAGGGTGACTGGAGCCGAGGAGAGGCTCCTTAAGATGGAAACCAACCGGTCTCAGCGGTGTGTGCACGCAAGGCCTGATCGGGTCTGCTCTTGAGAACAGAAACGAAGTTTTCAACACGTCATTTTATGTCCTGGGAACTAAAGACAGTAAGCACAGGCAGTGATAATTCCTAGAGCAAGGAAAGACTCAAGTACTGATTTGGGGGTGAGTTTTTAGTCAAACTTGTTTCACAGCGACCTGACACTCTCCCTGTGAGCTCTCCGCCGCGCAGGCGAGGAAGGAGCTATCTGGGCGAGACTGGGCAGAGGCCGCTTCAATTTTCCAAAGTCTGTGCTTCATGGTTGACATTTAAAGGACTTGACTTGCAATTATTGGACATCAAATATTGAAGCACTCAGCCTGCTGTGGCCCTGGCTGTTGTTTCCCTCTCCCCGCAGGCCAGGGTTGGCCCGAGGCCGACTGGGAGCCCGCAGCCCTCCGACATCTCCCCGCAGCCTCCACGAGACCTCTCGTCTCCAGGAAGATCGGGATTTCTGTTTGCAAATGTTTGCGTGCTGAGCGTCTGCCAAGGGATCGGAGGTGGCACGAGTGGTGGGAGGAGGCACTGCTCTGGGCCGCTGAGCTTGCAAGGCTCACGTCATCGGGGACTGACCCGGGCCTCTAGCCCTGCTGGTTTCTCCAGCACCCTCGAGACAGCAGGGTCCTGGCAACAAAGAGTTGAAGGACAAGGACTCCCAGGCGCTGCCCCCAAGCTCCTGGACAGCCTGCCTTGGGTTGCCCCTTGGAGGAAAGTCATCATTTGGGATCTTCGTTTCACTCACTAGAAGCAGACTGACTTACTCAAGCAGAAAGGGAAAGCAGAAAAGAGCTCCTGTGGAGAACAGAGGGTTTACCAGAGAACCACGACTATTACTTCTCTGCTGCATCTCAAAGTGGGGAAACGAAAGATGGGCCAAGAGTCCAGCGTGCACAGGAAAGATGCAAGGCGCCATCTTTGCTCACTTACCTGAGCCTGGACAGTGATTTTCTGTCACTCGCCCAGACCCTGCAGGGGCTAATCTTCCAGAGCCCACTGTCTGGGACACTGCCCCAGCATTGTGCATGACAATGGACAATGGGCTATTTGAATTTGAACTTAAATCAATTAAAAGGAGACACAGTAGAAATTTCAGGTCCTCGCTCACTCTACACGTCAAGCACTCAAAGCCACTCACGGCTAGTGGCAGCTGTCCTGGACACGTCCCTGAAGCGCTCGAAGCGCCCCTGGACAGCAAGCTCTAAGTCCCCTTGGACCCCTCGGTGCGAGTGCCCCTCTGACCCAGCAGCCGGCCCACTGCTGGCCGCTGGGCGGCAGGGCACAGCGACCTGCCGGGCCCTCCTTCTCCGCGGCACGGAGGCCTTCCGCCGCCTTTCACAGACGAGACTAATCTATATTTGCAGCTCCCTTTCTTTGCGTGAACAATGAGAAGCAGCCCTGGGAAATGGCTGGATAGCTTTCTACGGCACCTCCTTTACGGCGGCCTTAATAGGTGGAAATGCTTGATTATTTCAAATGAATATAATTACAAAATCCTCTACTTAGAGTAATGTTCCTCCTTTGTGGGAGCAGACATCTCCTTTCTCTCGGTAGCTCCTCTTTGAGAGGCACTTTGCTGCTTTGAAAAGTGAAATTCAATGGCCCCGGCAGGCCGGCCTCCCTGGCCCTAGGAGGGCAGAGCAACTGTGGGGGCGCTGCGGCCTGGAGAGGCGTGGCCAGGCTCCTTCTCTGGGCAAGTTTGACGCTGCAAGAAGCCTCAGATTTGGAGGACAGCCCGCTGGTCCCCGGCTCCTTGGAGCATCCTCACCCTCTTCCCGGCCCCACCTGCCACCCGCTCCTCCCCATCTGGGCAAAAACAGGGCGGGCCTCTGGCCTGCTGATCTGACTTAGCATTTCCTGCTCCCTTCTCTGCACTTCCTACTGGGGGCACCACCCCATCGCTCCATGAGGGTCCCCTTTTGTCCAGCTCCAAACCCGCACCCCGTGGGGACGTGCAGGATCGGATGTCCTTGATTACGTCGTTGTGGAGACGGCTGTAACCCGTCTCGTGGAGACAGACACCAGCCTGCCTTGCGTTTGAGCCCAGGCGCCCCCGCTCGCTGGCTGAGTGCTCTGTGGCCAAGGAACCACCTTCTTGAGTCTGTTTCTGCACCTGAAAGGAGCTGCTCTCCACCGGGCGCGGCGTGGCCTCCGTGTTCGTGGACTAGGACCCACTCTCGGTTTCCAGGGCCCAGCAAGGCACGTGACTGCTACCCCATGGACACTGGCACTCGGAACCTGGGAGTGGGGTGTGCTTGCATGGAGACGCCCCATGTCTGCGGGTCTGCTGCCGTGTTTCCTCAGCTAGAGAAGCTGCTCAGGAGGGAGCGAGCGGGAGAGAAACCAGCACACGGAGAGCCTGTCAGCAGCCCGTGAAGGGCAGGGTGCTGGCTTCATTGTCTCCCCAGGCCCCAGCAGGGCGTCCAGCACCCACTGGGTGCCAGCAAGTGTTGCCTGCGTTGTTGGGACAGTGGCAGACACGTGTGGGCCACTGCCCCGTCAGCCGGGTCTGGGCATAGTTCTGTCCTTCCGGGTACTCGACACCCAGCACTCTAGGATTCAGCCCCTCTGGCTTCCGGCTTGAATTCAGCTCCCACTTGCCACCCTCAGAGCTCAGGTATCACAGCTCGTGGACACCTGCCCCTCCTCACGTCATGCCAGCCGATGCCCACCCGGGCGAGGGGCCTTATGAGCATCCACCCTCCACCTTCTCGCTGTAAAGAAAACAAGATGATGCAGGACTTGCCAGAGCCTGCCGAGGAAAAGGACGGCTTACCCTGCAGCGGCCCCCTGACACGCTGGACAGCTCTCCCTCCTCCACTCTCGCCAAAGGCCGGTGCTCTCGGAGAGGGTGGCGGCGTCTCCTCTTCTGGAGACGTGATAAGACTCAGCTCTTCCCCCACGTTCAAGTGCACCTCTGAGCAAGGAGAGAGCTCCCCCCCCTCTACTTGGCCTCATCAAGCAGCTACAGGGCTCCACCTCCCCGGCCCTATGTCCCAGGAGGGAGGCCTTGGGATCCAGGGACCCGAAACTGAAGCAAGGCATGTTTGCAGAACTGCGAGCAGAGAGATGGCCTGGCTGCCAGGAAGCCGGGTGCATCCAACGCGGACGCACCCTCTAACCTCACGACCCCCGCAGGCCCCCGTATGGACCCCTGCCCCCTCATGGCAGATGCTGACCACACCCCTAGCACGACTGTGTAGCCTGCCGCGCCCTATGCATACTGTGGGCTCAGCGGCGAAGCATAGAGGCTTGTGACTTGAGGACAGATCTGAGCTCAGATCCCGATCTTTTTTTTTTAATTTTTTTTTAAGATTTATTTATTTATGCATACAACCTGGGGTACAGGCCAGAGGCGTGGGGCAGCGAGAGAGTTCACCAGAGACAGAGCGGGGAGCAGAACAGGCAGATCAGAAATACACTGCTGAGGGATGCAGTGGGCGAGGCAGGAGAGGTCTGCCACACCATGTGGGATTCTCCCCGGCTGGGCGTCGAACTTGCATTGCGCGCTGCCGACAGCTCCACAGCGCAGCGCTCAACTGCTGTACCACCAGGGAGGCCCCTCAGATCCCGATCTTAGCGGTCACAGCCATCACCTCTGACTCTCTAGCCATTAGCGTTAACTGGGTCCCCGCTGGCAAAGTTCTGGAGGGAGATGAGTGAAGAGGACACGGGCAAGCCCTGGCATCTGGTGGGTGTGCAGGTGGGACACAAACACCAGAAGGGCCCAGACAGGCCCAGTGTCAACCTGACCCGGGTATCAAGGAGGGCTTCCTGAAGGAGTGGTCTGGTCAAGCAGTCAGACAATCCATGGACGAGAGGATCTGGATATTCGTGGATGACGGGGGAGGAAGGGTGATGGGAAAGTCCACTCCAAGCCCAGGGAACACCATGTGCAAGGAGCAGGAATGTCCTTTCTCAGGAAACACCAAGTCCAGGAACCAAACCAGTCTCTGACCCCAGAGTTTCTTGTCAGCAAACAGGGACCAGCTTCCAGGAGAGCTAGTGCACTGTCATTTGCTGTTTCACTCATTCATCCAGCCATTCATTCATTCAGGGCACATTTATGGAGCCCGGTGAGACTGTACTCGAGACAACTGAAATAACAGTTGAAGGCCTTATTCAGAACCATGTCATCCTTAGCATAAGGATCCAGGGGCCCATAAATCAGACAGATCCAGCCCTTGAAAAGGGAAGGAGGCAGAAAAGAGACAGGGAAACAAATAAAAACATCTCAGCAGAAGCTCATCCTGGAGGCAGGCAGGGAGGGCCCGGGTGGCCAGAGAGGGGTCATTGAACCACGATCTGAAATTTGAGAAGCAGCCCACCACACCAAGGGAATGTTCCAGGCAGAAGACTGAGCAAGGGCCTGCTAAGAAGGACCAGCGCCACAGGCAGATGGCCGGTGTGGCTGGAGAACCTTGGAACCTAACAGTGCAGGGAGGAAGGCCAGAGCCCGGGTCACAGGTCACAGGGCCTCATGGGCAGACCAAGGGGCTGTGGGTTTTCTCCCCGGACCACAAAACAAACTTAGGAAAAGAATGTGAGCGTAGGGCCCCGCCTAGAAAAGACACCAAGCACCAGACAGGGGCCGCCACAGCCTGGGGCGGCCTGCGAGCCGAGAGGGCCTTCTTATTTATGGCTGTTTCCGCCTAAGTGTCAACGTAATATCCCGGTTTTCCTCTTGGCCTGCAATCGGACTCTTCCAGACAGAGTTTGCTGATCTCCAATCTAGGAGGGTAGCAGACAAGCAATTTCTCTGCAGGAGTGGGCAAATATATTGATCATCACGAGGGGGCGAAATCTTCTCTTTTAGGAGGAAGACAGCAAAATAACCAAACAAGGTTTAGCAAAAAAAAAAAAAAAAGACACCCACATCAACTTTCCAACATGTCTGATGGATGTGGAGAAGAATCGAGGGCCCCTCCCATTTCACCCATGCCCCCCACAACTTCTCACCTCCCGCACCTAGCTTCTGGGAAGCCAATTTCCTAGTTAAAGCTGCGCTTATTAAAAGCTTGACTGGGAGGGTGTTTGCCCCCAAATCTATTTTGTCATAACTGTTTGTAATGGTTAAACCTCAACAACTTAAACACTCCATACAAAATAATGTATCTTCAATAAACTGAAATATTAACCAATCATATGTAATGGTTCATTTCTAACAAATGCCGAGCTCAGGGTCCTTGGGGCATCGTAGAAATTGAAAACCGTATTGATGGACTGGCCAGCCTTCAAATTACGCTGCGTGGGGATGAAAAAGCATAGGAAAAGTTCTCATTATGGCTCCCTGACATTAATTTGAGCATTTTTATATGTGTGTCCTATTAAGCACTTTAAGTGCTTTTTGATAATTGTGCTTTGTAGTTTTTACAGCACTTCAGCCTATTCCCAGTTCAATTTTCTCTTTTATCCGATGTTTGAAATATTGATTTCTGACAGATAAAAGCAAACCTTATAATCTCAGCAGCGAGTAATAAGTGAGTGGGACGAGGCTTCAGAATGCATCGGGGAATGGTCATATTTGAAACAGTCTTTGTTTTATTACATTTCGTCAACAGAATTTACTTACTGCTTGCTGATATTTATGTAAAAAGCCCGGCCGCTGAGAGGGCCGCGATATTGCCAATTTCAGCTCTACGTTTTGCATTTAGTAAGATAAAAGAAGCCTCTCCCTTGGACCCTGATGATTGCAGCGGCTTAAACTGCTGTCAGCCGGCTGCAAGTAACTGTGATTTATCTTCTTCAGATTGTGTCGTGTCGTGGCTGCAAACTTTTCTTTCAGTTTTGCATTAAAAATCTGACAGCCCCGTCAGAACGCTTGAAGCCTCCTCTCAGGTCCGCCGGCCGATAGAGACCCTTGCTCCGGGGGGCGAGAACTTCTTTAAGCTGCAGTGTCCTCAGAGATCGCTGTCTGCATTTCCCAAAACGAAGCTTGGGGACCTCGGAGGCCATCAAGATTACACCAGGCGCTGTACACTGTCCCTCCAATTTTAGTGACACTCTCACCCATTCATCAGCCCAACTATTAACTTAGTGAGTGGTTTCCAGGTACTCTGGGTACAGAGATAAACATTCTAGAGTAGTGGTTCTTCGGGTTGTCACAGCAGGGGAGGGAGTGCTAGCGGTGTCTTGTGGGGAGAGCCCCAGATGCTGTAAGCATCCTGCCCAGGACAGTCCCTCAAAATGAAGAATCAAGGGCCCAGATGTTAATAGAGCTGATGCTAAGAAACCCTGGTCCAGTGGAAAGAGACAACTGACCTATAAATGGACAAGGAAATAGCAGGCAGGAGTAAAGGCTACAGGAAAATTCAATAAGGCAATGAGAGGGAGCAGACGCGCAGGCTTAGATAATGACAGGGCATAGGGAGCCCCGAGGAGGCACCAGCTCATGGCAAGGCTGCAAACAAGAGATGCTGAAGAGTTTGGGGAACAGAAAGAAGGCCAGTGACCTGGAGTTGGGGACCCACAGACACCTCGGCCAAGAAGCAGGCTGAAGAGCAACACAGCCAGAGCTGGCAGCGTTGACAGAAATTTGTGTGTCCAGGAGGGAGACAGAGGATTCAAGAATCATACTAAAGCTTTGCCTAGCCAAGATTTATTTGAAAACAGATCAGGAATATTGCTTGGGCTGAAGATAAAGCATGTAAGTAAAGAAAGAAAAAGGACAAAGTCAACCATCGTTCAGGTAACATGTGTGTAGAACCAAGGTCGGAAAAACAGCAATGGAATAGGTCAAGGTCGGATGAGGAGGCAGAGACCAGAAAGGCCTCTCCCAGGCCTCGTGCGTGAGATGAGCAGAGCTGCACTGGGACTGCATGCAGGGACTTTCCAGCTCTCCTGTGGCCTAAGCTTCAAGAGTCAGGGCCGCTGTCCTCCACAGCTTCAGGAGGCATGTCTACCTAAACCATACAATTGATGACAACCTCTCTAGGATTTCGTGGTCTTCCCACCCTGATGACTGAAACCCTCCTAGTACCAATGCATTCATTTAACAAATTTTTTGGCACACTTACTAGGCCCTGAGCTACACACTGGAGATGCAGCAGAGAACAAAGCAAATCAAATAAAGGGCTGCCTTTACATCTGCTCAGACTATTTAGTTGGCTCTCTGGGCTCTGGGAGGCTAGCCATAGCCCAGTAGTACCCCAAGTGTACTCTTAACAGTCAGAATCAGTGAAGTTGAGCTGCAGTAACAAGTACACGTGAACGCTCCTTCACTCTGCTTCTCCCTGCCCTGCAGTGATCTGCTCTGTCCTCTGGGAAGCAGGTGGGTGGGGCAGCCAGTCCAGAACAATGCCAGTCCTGGACGCAGAGGAAGCCTGTGCTGGCTTCCTGCCCAAAGGTTACATCTGTTCCCATTTTAGTGGCCAAAGAAAGTCATGTGACCACAGCCAAGGTCAAGAGGAACTTGGGAGGAAAATGTCTGAGATCACCCCTGATGTCCAGCACAGTGCTCCCGGGCAGGAGGAATGGGGCAGAGTTGGGTTGGGGAGCAAAATGAGGGCCTCAAAATAAAATTTGAGACCTGTGATGGGAGAAGTGCAGGGTCAGGAGCTCAGACTGGAGGTCCACAGGCAGCCCTCACCCCACTTCCAGCCACTGTCAACTTTTAAAATTTGTTGCCAATGTTTTCAAATGGGGAGATTTTGCCCACAAATCACAATCCCTCCTTGAAAACTAATCACACTGGGTTGGCGGCAGTCAGCTGGCCTACAGACAGGGCAGACCACCTCGGTTGCCCCCGATGGCCCCTTATTCTCATCAGTGTGTGTCACCTGCCCACCTGGGCCCTGCTAATTCAGTGCAACGACCAGGCCGATTCAACATACAGATGGGGAAACTGAGGCTTAGAGGGAGAAAATGACCTGCCCAAATTCACAGACCAATCAATGGCAGGTCCAAGATCAAAACCATCCCAGCGTCTGGTTTCACAAGCTGCTGACAAAGAGGGCTTCTGACAAAAGTGGGAGGAGGAGGGAAGGGGAGAGGCAGTGCGGGCAGGAGCAGGCAGCCCCACTCTCCCAGTCGCCCTGATGCCTGCAGCACACTCTCCCCTGCCAGGCCCAAGCAGCGTGCTCCACGCCGGCCCCACTGGCATCACCAGCCCACGGCCACGCCAGGCCAAGCATAAGACAGTGACGGCTCAACCCCACCTCTTCAGAGAATTGCTGTAAATTGGAACCAGACATGCTTAGAATTTCAAAGGGGATCGTTAGCATTTTCCATACTGGCCTGGTTATTTACAATTCATTAAGAGAATTAACTTTGAGACTGGGCTCCTCTGATAATCTACCAAAAAGGAAACGGCAGGCAGAGGTCGGAGAGCAGGCGGCAGCGAGGCACCTGGCGGCCTGGCTCCCGGAGAAGCCCAGATATTTCTCCTCTGCACACCTGCCTTCTGAGAACGGCCTCCTCGGTGGCAACAGGAATAGGCTGAGGGGGCTCTGTGGTGTCCCCAGCTCCCAGCAGTGGGACCGCACCAGCTGGGCATCCAGGCAGGGCAGACAGTCCAGCTTCAAAGACCAGCACTGGATCCTGCACTCTGAATCACCTGCCATGGGCCCCTCTTCCAAAGGGGCTTCAGGAAAGTTTGCTAACCTCACCCCTCTACCTGAGGGGGGGCAGCCTCCTCCTTCCTGCTGTCCTCAGGGTTGCCTGGTCTAACCATGCATCAAAGAAGGCCTAAAGTGTCAACATGCTAAAAAAAAAGGAAAAAGAAATTGATGGGGGTTCAGTCTCAGCACCATCAAGCTATTGCAGTCACTGTGGCCCGAGTTCTATCCCTGGCCAGGGAGCTGACCCACAGGGTGCAGCAAACCTCTCCTGTCTCCCCACGACTCCCCTCAGCAGAGTATTTCAGTGGATCTGCCTGCTCTGCTCCCCACTCTGTCTCTGGTGAGTCCTCTCACCCCCGCACCTCTGGCCTGTACCCCAGTTCTTATATGTATAAATAAATAAAAATAAATCTTTAAAAACAAGAAACAAAGAACTTGATGGTGACGCCTCCTTCCTCCCGGCAGTGCGGGTCTTTCCCACATAACATCTTATTCTTAAATACCAGATCTGTGCACTAACGTTTTCACTGTTAAAGTCATGTAGTCTTTTCTGCAGTTACTCATGTAATGCAAGGAACGAAGATTTCTTTTTCAGGGTAATTGGAAGAAGCTTCCTTTTTAAAATAAACCAGTTTACATATAAAGGGAGAAAAATATTAAGTGACTCTCAGTGCAGGGGTACACAGATGTGGGTGGAGGAGGGCCCCCCATCCAAAGTGAATTCACTGTGTGGATCGCTGGGAGCCTGGCAGGTCCTTGAGTTGTTCAGCGACCAGCACTGTGGCTTGTACCCTCGGCACGTGTGCGTGGACACGAGCGGGGCTGCTCTGTTAGAGGGCTGGGAGGCTGACAGCTCGAGAAGCAGCAGATACCTGCCAATGACTATGAGAAAGGGAAGAGCTTGAGACACACCAAGAATGTGAAGTCCTTGAAGTGCACACGATCATTCTGGGACCTCAGGACCGTGGTAGACATTATTAAGCAACCTTGTTTTTCCCCGGAAAACCAGAATACAGAATCCTCACCACCGCGCTCCAGACACCTCACCAGAAGTCACATGCAAGAGGAATCCCGTCACTCCCGGGCTGGACAACCCTTTGCGCTTTCTTCTAGTCCACCAGAGTTGAAAGGTCGCACAAGATACGTGGCTGGCAGTTTGGAACGTTAACCCTCAAATCACCGTCCTCTCAAGCAGCTTCCTCTGAGTCGAAACTAAAAGGCTCCAGACTTTCTAGTAATGGGGTTCTATTTTCCCAAGGATCAAGACCTTTGCAAGGGCGGGGGTCCCTGCTTGATGGAGGGGTGGGACAGGTGACCCCGGGGCCTTGGCTGTGACACTCTCAGGAGGTGGGGGTGCCCCGAAGTCCCGAAGTGGTCCATGACCTCCAGGTCCTGCACACCCTTGGCACCGGCCTGGCCTCAGGGGCACATCTGGAAGGGATGCAGGGAGCTGAAGCCAACCGATTAGCCAAAGCTGTTCCCAAAGCACAGTGCCGGAGAGGGAGCCACAGGCAGCGCCAAACCCCGGAAGCCCTCGGCTCCAGCCTCCCACTCAGCAACACCGACTCTAGGACACCCCTGATGGGTGCTGCGTACACCCCTGCTGGCACCGTCCCTGCTGCACCTGCCTCACCCACACTGCACTGACGGCCGAGGTCTGCGTTTCCGAGCAGTGTACGATCTATGTTTGAATGTGGTGTATATTTGAGAGGTGCTGTGAGAGTAAATCTTGGAGGTTCTCATCACAAGGAAAAACTTTTGAAACTTGATATGACAATGGATAACAACTGGATTGTTGGGGTGACTGTCTCATGGCGTATGTGTAGAATCAGCTTGTACAATTGAAACTAATAGTCAATCATAACTCAGTCAACAAATGGTGTCTATGAGGAATCTTTAACAACCTGGAAAAAGTAAGATAATGGGGAGTGGGGAAAAAGCAACACTCAATTGTATGTCACTGGGAGGAGAGGGGGCTCAGTTTTATCGACCAATTAATTTGTACATATTTAGCATACAGTCATATCACAGTGCAGTGTAGTCACAGTCTGATATCCGTGTACTTCGTGAAATGATTCCCTGATAAGTTTAAAATGCATTAAAAGGGTGGGTGGGTGGAAATTCAACTTAAAAAATTAAAAAATTGTCCACAGGTGAATTCCAGTGATAAAATAGGAAGTGAATGTTTTCGATTATCTTTTTCCAAATTTTATGTAATGTCACATCACTTTCATGATGGGTGTCGTGGAATTTTTTGCCAGCAAAGACATCCCAGTTATCTGCCGAAACCATCTCTGCCCATTCTCAACCTGTGACGCCTGGTGGGGCCGAGCCCACTCCTGCCGGTCCAGGGCTGAGCACACACCCAGGTCCGCCCCATCAGCACGCCCACCCCCCACCTCCAAAGATGGCCTAGGAGAGGATTCACATCCGGCACTGCTGCTGGAATCATTAGGGAAGAGATGACAGTGGTGAGAAGTGTCCAGTGGCCAAAGAAACACTAACGTGCTCGCACTGGGTCCAGTACAGGCCGCCGACTGCCCTGCCCTGCCCCAGGAGGAGGTTTTAATTCAAAGTTGCCTTTGAATGACTAGCTGCCTCAGCGGGGGGGTTTGCTGACCTCTCCCCCCGCTTACCGAAGCAGGGCAAACCCCCGAGTTAAGGAGGTCGGGTAGACCCCTGAAATACCTGGGGCCCCTCGTATCCTGGGAGGCCCAGTGGCTTCATCTCAGGGGACAGAGGCCTGTGCCAGCTGCGTCCGCCTTTTCTGCCTGCACAGCCTCACCAAGCAAAGTGCGCAGGGACCAGGCCAAGCCGGCGTCCGGGTGTGAATCCCACACGATGTGGCTTCATCCGCGAGGCCCGCTCCGTAGTGAGGAGGTGCGAGACAGAGCCTGTGGCCTGTTGCAGCATACAGCAAACCATCCGGAGCAGCGGCGCCAGGGAATGTCAGACTGGCCTTCTGCCTGCAGCGTGGAGGCCAGGACAGGGCGCCACACTTGAGAACGCAGTGCTTGCTTTACATCAAAAATCTCTACATGGCACTGGGTTCTTGCTAGGAAAACTGTGACGCCCCAGGGCACTTTGTGCTTCCATTCTCCCCACTCTGGACTCTGCTGGTTCAAAGGCGACACTCTTGCCAAGGGGCGAAGCCAGCGTTCCATTGCATTACAAACTCCAGCCGCACCAAGGTGCCTTGGACGCCGTCATCCGGGGATGAGCAGGGTAACTGACCTATCGCCAGGAAGGGCTAGGGCTGCCCTTACACAGAGAGCAATGTGTGAGGAGCCCCGAAGAACCCCCTGGGGCTGGCTGGTCCCACTGGACTCTGAGCAGACAGTCAGCAAGACAGCCCAGCAGCAAGCCCAGCATGAGACACGCGCGGGCCACAGGAGCCCAGACGCCCGGTCCTGGAGGGCAGAATCCCTTCAGCAGTCCAGAGAGGAGAGTGCAGGAGGGGGCGGCTGCGTCCACCTGCAGCCCGGAGACCAACACCAGCAGTGAGGGCTGTGGCTCACCTGAGAGCCCCGCATGGGAGCTGCGGGGTCTGCTCCCCAGGACACTTGGAGAAGTGGACTGCGCGGCCGGCAGGTGCATGTGAGCCCATGGAGATGTCTCCTTCCGCTCTCTTCGGGGGAGCCTGGCTGGGGAGCGGGGCGCGGGCTGCTTTGCTGCGGCTCACGGAGCCTCTGCGCTGGCGCACACCTCCTCCAGGCTGCTTGGCGCGGGGGTGCGCGTCCCGGCTCCCGGAGTGGGACCCTTCCTGGCCGGGGGCACGCTGCCCTGTCCAGGTCTGACCTGTCCACCGGCCCCAGACTGCGTCAGGACTCCCCAGCCTGCTGGGACTGTCCTCACGCCCCTACCCCCGCTGCTCAGGCGTCTGGCGCATCCACTCCCGGCTCCTGCCTCCTGTCGGGACACCTCGGCCTGCTCCGCCGCTGCCCACGCCTTGAGCCTGCGCTCCTCTGCTTCACCTGCTTTCTCGTTCTGCCCTGCCAGACCTCTGATCTGAGCTCACAACCGTTTTGTATTTCGATCTGCTTGTTGGTGGCCTGTCTCTCCCTCTGGACCATGAGAACCATATGATGGGGTGCTATGGAGGACCCACTGTGGTCGCCCCAGTACTGGCCCATGGCAGATACTCTACAGCTAAGTGAACGGTCAGTAAATGGTGGGAAAACTGGGGAAGTATTAAACATACTAAAATGTGCTGAAAACCACCAAGTGCCCCGCTTTTCTCCCCTCCAGAGGCCCCTATGTGCGACCTGGTATTATTCCCAGCGCAGGTCCTGGGCGCCCATCTCTGGCTGTTTGGAGCACGTGCCCAGGCCAGCAGACCTGGGGGCGGCCAGCTGTACCCACGAAAGTCGGACCAGGCTCCTTGGGTGGGGGTGATGAGCCACCATCTCTCTGGAGTGGACACTTCAGTAACATTACCCCTTGAAAAGCTCCTCACTGGGATAAATACTGAGCAGCGTGTTTATCTTCCGAGTGCGAAATGTATGAAGTGCTGTAATTAAACCAGCAGGGGTGGGGACGGAGCGCTAGCTGGGAACGTTTTCTTTGAAGATGAAAGTCATTAAATTTCAATGAAAATCTAGGATGCAGCATCCCACCGACACAAGAATATTTAACCTACATCGTGGAGTAGAGCAAGCAATTGATAGTATGATTGATAATAACTTGATTGCAGTAATTGCGAAGGGGAATTTGAAAATGGTTAGATTAGCAGGAAGCAGGCAGTGAGTCGATGGTATCTTCGTTGAGCCAAATATTTTTAGAATGTTGAAGTTTCTCCACTTTCCACACTTTTCTCTTTTTTTGGCCAGAAAAAGCCTCTATGTGAGTAGGCAATCCAGGAGCCAGAGTGATGGAATCTCACCCAAACAAACCATCCAAAGAAAACATCACTGATTTTCACTGCTGCCACAGACTCTGTCTGTACCACCCACCCCACAGAGAATTGCTCAGTGCACCACACCAGCTTCCTGCTGGGGCGACCCTGCTCTCCGCAGCCTTTCTCAGCTGAACACGGGGGCAGACCACGCGCCAGAGAGTGAATGTCCCTGGGGGCAGCTGCTGCTATGGACAAATGGGAGTCGGTAGATGCATCCTCAGCGTCCCTCTCCTTGGGCACTTTGAGAATCCCCCAGGAAGTTGCGCCCCCATTCCCCACAGAGTGACCTGCGGGTTACTGTGCCATGAAGCCCGCCAAATCACCTTCAATCCTCTTGTCCTAGGCTTCCTAAGATCGCATCCCAAACAAATAATCTGTAACCAAATCTTTGTCTTAGGGCCTGCTTCAGGAGGGACCCCAAGTAAGGTCACCATGGAGTATTTTCCTATTGTGTTGGGTACACACCCAGGAGTGGGACTTCCGGGTCACAGGGACGGTGTAGATCTATCAACCGTATTTTTGACTGTCTTGGGAATGGGACTTTTCTCACTGACTAAAGGCATCAAGCTGAGCCTATCACATGAGAGGTAGTAAGCACCCCCATAGTCTATTTAAGGGGTGTGACCACCCCTTCCTCCCCAGGTCTAGTTAATTCCTAGAGATAATAAACAACTCACCGGCAGATATGCTTTGCATACACCCAAGCAGTCCCCAGCCCAGACCCTTAACCACTGCTCTCTGCGCTTTCCCTTCAAGTCAGTATTTCCTCTGACTTAAGTCAACCTAGGACGAGACCAGAAGCCTGGGGTAGCCCCCGTCACCACAAAGCCAACTCCAAACTGTTTCCTGCCCTAGTTTGCCTTTCGCACAAAAGCACCAGTAAAGGCCCTGGCCAGAACTGCTTCGTATTGACCCACATCAAAATAAGTCTGAGGAATTGGGGGTAAATGTTTAGAAGATACTACTGCCCCCACATCCAACCGCAAGGTGGGTGGACTCACTTCCACAAACAGGGTATAGACCTGCCTGGGTGGCCAGTGGCACGTGGGGGATTGAGTGGGGGCAGATGCTGATCAGCCCAGGGTGGACTGACCAGGAAGAAGGAAGTTCGATCCTGCACACAGATAGTTTAACAAGCTCTGACTAGTGGACTTGAGAAAAATTAATGCAGGATATTTTTATCTCTATTCTTTGTTTTGGAAAAGATATAACTGTCCTATGAAGCCTACAAGTTCATGGACATTTTGGCTCAGCATGAAGCTAGCGATTTAAGTAAAAAAACTTTTAAGTGAGACTATCTAAAACAGAACGTCAACAAAATAATTGTACGATCGGTACGTGAGCACAGCGATAAAGATGATATGTGGTGAGGGCGATGGGTGATGCTCAATGCCAAAAATATTTGCTTAAAATAAAAAACCTGTTTCATCATGAAAGGTTGCAAAGTGTCGTCACCAGACTTCAGTTTAATAGCAGACTCTGCTTTCTCATCTATGAGAGACTTTATGGGGTGAATACTGCTGCTCCCCAATAGCCAAGTGCATAATCATGTCTGCTCCAAAGAGGGAAAAACTGAGACAAAGTCTGTCTCTCTGGTCTGGCCACTATTTGAAAACAGGGAAAACCCCTTCTTCTGGGGGCTGCTTCTAGAGGCTCCTTCTTGTCTCGGCACCTTCTGTCCTCAGGACAAACCCCAAAGGTATTAGGCTCATCCCTGAAGACTGGCAGCTTCCAGCCTCTCCATTCACCCCCTTCCTCCCAACACCCCATTGGAGCGACAGCTCTTTCAAGGAAGCTAAAAATTGCTTTATTTTTCACCACTAATTTGCCAACCAACTTAGCCGTCAGTCCACTTGGCCCGAAATGAAATTCTATAATTATACAAAAGCCTGGGTCACTGACCTCCTGATTGCAATATCTTGTCTCTTTTGTCCCTCCTTCCGCCGCCTCGCCCATGGGACGGAATTGCTCCGGCGTCGCCGCAGCCTCCCGAATGAGGTGGTATTGGAAACTAGTGAGGCGTGGCCCTGCGGAGGTGTTCATAGCTTCGCAATAATTTACCCATTTTCATTTTGTTTGATTTCATTAACACCCGGGTCCCCGGGGAGAGCCCAGTTGGGAAGGGGGGAAAAAACAAGTGATTTCAGCTGAAATGGAGTGGTTATCACCGCTCGTCCTTTGCCGTATGGGGGACTGTGAAATGCCAGGGGTGCGGCTTCATCTGCCCTTGTGATAAAGGAGGCCCCTCCGTTAGCTTTTCCTGCATGCCCCTCAGCCCAGGGCCCTCTGTGGGGCTCACTCAGTCGGCCCCAAGCACACGCCCCACACCGACCCTCTTTTCCCCAGCAGCCAGCCGGGGCCCCTTGGATGAAAGTCCCCAGGGCCGCTGCATCCAAGCAGCATTGGGCGGGGAGTAAGGGCGCGGACCCCAGAACGAACTTCTAATCCTTCCTCCTGCAGCTGTGGCAGCCTTGAAAACAGAGGTCCAGTCTGGAGGTTCAGCCCGGCCTAGACGCCTGCCAGGACTGGTGGGCAGGGGGTGGGGTCGGGGAGGTGGAGCGCTGCGAGCTCTCGGACACACTGGGAGAGGGGGCACTGGTACGGGAGGAAGGGGCAGTGCCAGGCGGAGCACCTTCACTTCTCCTTCCCCTCCTCTTCATCTTCCCCATCAGGTCCTCTGCTGCCCTCTCAGCTTCTCCTGGTCTCAGCAAAGAGGACCCAGTCCCAGCGCGAAGGGTGAAGTGCTTTCTGGACTTAGTCTCCCGCTGCCCAAGTTTTCTCATCAACAAAACGGAGACGACGCATGGCAGCCAGTCACGGGGACGAAACGTGCTGGCGCCGGGCAGTACCCAGCCCCCACGCCAGTGCTGCGGCTGCCCGGCCTGGCCACGAGGAAAGGAAACACTTGCCTCATCATCTGGTCCTCCCCTGTGAGGGTGAAAATGGACCGCCATGGCTGGGGGGCGCCTGGGGTCTTCGCACCCTGTGTGATGCTCCCCTGTCTGCTGTCGTCGGGGGTCACAGTGGAGGTGGCGCTGCGTCCAGCCCTGGACTCTCCGTGGAATGTCTCCTAAGGAACCTGGGGAGTGACCGGGGGCGTCAGCATTTACAGCCAGGGACCACGCGGCTCTAGCACCCCCCTGGACGCCATTGGTCAGGGATGGGAATTCTGAGGCCTCTGAGGAGGTGCCATGCAGTCCGGCTCCCATTGGGCCAAAATCTCCCTGCGGAGGAGCCCAGCCCAGAGAGCGTGTGCCCTGGCCAACACCTGGCCCCCAGGGCTGACCCCCTGCCCTGCCTGGCCCATGGCCCCGGCCTCCCGCCCCGGCCACCGCAGCCGTCTCCATCGTCCTGCGCTGAGATGTCACGGACGTGTGCCCCGGGCCTAGTTCTGCGGTCGGGCTCATTAGAGCATCCTTGTGGCTCCTGGTTCCAGAGGCGCTGGGGCCTCCAGCTGAGCGGACTCAACCTGGGCTGGACCACGGCAGCCCGCTGGGATGGCGACCCCTGCACTGCTGGGTGTGGGCTTGAGAAAAAAGAAAACCCCATGACAGTTTTGGAGACAGGTGTGTTAAACCTGGCTGGCACCTTCCAGACGGGGCAGAGCTTCCCCGGCCAGGTGCGGCGGGGCCGGCGCCTGCAGGTGGGATGGACTGCAGGACGTGGGCTTTGAGTCCGAGCTGGTCTTGAAAGTGAACCAGGACGGAGCTCCCAGCAGTACCCAGCAGGTTCAAGCAGCCGGTCCCAGTGGAAACAGCTGGTTTGGGAAATGGACCGTGCAGGTTTGAAGGGCGGGTCCCGGGAGGGGCTAAGCAGGAGAGGCCTGAGCCTCTGGAAAGGCTGGCGGCTGCTTGGGAAGGCATCGGGCCACAGCGGCGCAGGTTGGCCGGAGGCTGGGCCGCCGCTCACCCCGGGCCACCAGCCCCAAGCTCGCGGAGGGACAGCGCCATCTTGCACAAGCAGCTTCTAGTTTGGACTCCTGTACGCTGCGGACACTCTCTGGGGCAGTGCTCCTGCTGTGGACAACGGACAGCACCTACCGGCTCGCCTATGTGTACAAACCCTGTAGCTGCGCCCCGAGCCTGTGTGGTGTCTTGACTTAGAAGCCCACAGGTGGGAACCCACAGGGAGTCTCCCCACCTGTGCTCACACCCAGGGGCTCCCCGCTGATGTGGCCCCCGCCTGAGAGACAGGCCTGCGGGGGGCGCCTTCAGCTCCGTGTCCCCAGCCAGCCCCAGCTCCAGAAGAAAATGCCACTAACTGTTGCTCATGGGCCATGGGGGAAGGATGGGGCCATCCCTCCTGGTCACCCTCTTCTGGCACTCTCCAACATGTGAACCGCCCTGACAAGGTGCTTGCCTCCAGGAGCCCCAGAACAAGGTGACAGCAGCAGAGGGAGGGAGAACATCACCTCCGCCCTCCCCAGTTACTCTGTCTTTAACCAGGAATTTTTAGCACCTTGTTGTCAAACTTCCCTGGGCTCCAGAATGCTCTAGGCCAAGGTGCAGGCCCCTGGGGCTGTGTCTCTCAGCACTAAGACAAGGGGGGACTAAGAATCTGCAGATGCAAAAACAGCTCAACAGGTTTCTAAGTGGGAAAGGTGGGGGACAGGGAGACGTGTCCATCAACTCTGCTGGGGCTCCCAGCACCCAGACTGACCGTCAATTCAGTACCTGGAAGGTCCCCACTTCCAGCCACCCTTCCCCCTCCGTCTTCAACAGCTGAGGCCCCCAGCCCAGGACGATGGCAGGGCCAGTGGAAGCCCAGGGTCAGGGCTGTCTCAGCAGGCGCCTCAGCAAACCCCCTCCCTCCGCCTCAGTCCCGCCTTTCTGTCTCCCCACTCCTCCCCTCAGTGTCTCCTCACTCCTGCTCACTCCCCGCTCAGGGTCTGACACTCGCTGTTCTCTCCCAGAGTCTTCCCAGGTTGGACCCTCACCTCAGGCCATCCGTGTGCCACCCCACCTCCCTCCACCACGAGGGTCGCCCCCTTTCTCCACAGCGCTGAATTCACCGCATAAAGGTCTCTCTCATAAAGGACATGTGTCTCTGGTGACTCCGGGCCTCAGTCTCCACATCTGTAAGTTGGGGGTAAACACCTCACAGGACCGTGGGGAGGATCGAATGAGTGTCGACCCCTCGGTGCCGTGGCTGGCCCCACAGCGAGCCCCAAGCATGTGTTTGGTTCCAGCATCTGCCCTAATATCGTGGCTCACGGCTCTTTTCCACCTGCAAACCAGCCCTCCGACCAAGCGGGCTCCCGACACCTACTTTCGAACGAACATAAGTGGATGGATGAGCCAAGACGCACCGGATCTGACAAGCACCCCTGCCACCTCCCTGAGACCCAGGCCGCCCCCTCCGTGGGCCGTAATTACCCAATAACGAGGAACCAGCCCCTGTGGGCCGCACATACAGCACATTTTGCAAAGATGAAAAGCTCATTTGTTAATAACTACATAGCAATATCTAAAATTTTGGTTGCATTGTGAGGCCGGGTGCCTTCCCCATTCACCAATAATGACAGACCACTTAAAAAATAAATAACACGTATAATTTAAGCAACTAAAACAAATAGCAGTGTTGGCTTTGCCTGGGAAAATATTTTCACTATTTCCTCGAGGCGTCCCCACGGGTGCCCCAGCCTTGGCCTCCCCTGCTGAGCCGCTTTCTCAGCAGGCGGCCTGGGAGAGAGGAGCAGAGAGGGGCGGGGAGGGGACCTCACCCACAGCCCCCCACAGCCCCTTCTGGGAGAAGCTGGGATCCTCCTCCCCAGAGCCAGGAAGGAGAAGCTACTTTCTTGCTCTACACCCACGCCCCCTTTCCTGATACCCTCTGGTCCCAAGGCTACAAACTCATCTGCCCCGGGGCAGACAGTCATGTGGGTCCCTGAGGCAACAAGCAATGGGTTTCTTGTAGTAGTTAAAGAGCAAATGTCCCTCCCACCGGGGACAAGCCTGGCCAACATTTGCTCTGCAGGAATGGAGGGTTAGGCCCAGTTTTGCTAAATCGCCTGACATTTCAAAAGAAGCCATCGATTTGCATTTTACAAGTTGGTCATTTTAAAGGCCCTCCATTCTGGCCTGCTTGCTTCTGACTTGTCTCCTGCTTTCCACTCTTCTCACCCGTTCTGCTCTCAGTGTGCTGTTTGTTGTTCGGGGCCATTTCAGGCACACTCCTGCCTCAGGACATTTGCACTGTCTATTCCTGCTGCCTGGAGCATTTGTCCTCCAGATAAAGCCACAGTTTGGGAAGTGAGCATGTCTGCAGCAGAGCAGGTGGGATGAAATGCGGCAGAGAAGGACGTCAGAGCGAAGTCAGAGAGCCAGGTTATGGGTGAGGCGGTTAAAATTCTACAGGGGTGCTTTTGTCAACCTGAGTGATAGCAGAAGTTAGAGGCAGCCAGACCTTACAATGTGCAGAGACCCCTTCACACAGAAACTAAGCCACCAACATCACAGCAGGTGAAAAACCTTCTAAAATAATTTGAGCCTAAGATCTCACTTTCACATCTAACACAGAGAAGGTTTGTTGTTTGGGAGCTTTTTTGCATGATTATTTTAAGCACTACCTCTTGCATGTAAATCAAGAGGAGGTTATGATCAATTCTGGGAGCCAGATTAGAAGTCATTTTGGGGGGGACCCCACCATTGAAAGCCATCCTGCTCGTGGAGTTTGAATCCCAGCAGGTGTCACTCTGCGTTGATGGTGGCACATTCAGAGAAAGTCTCGCTGGGTGGGGACAAGCTCTGCCTCCTTCCTGTGTCTGGCAGATTGGGGCTGGGCTATTTACATCCCGAGGAGCTGTCATTTTATTATAAGTGAGCTTCCTTTTCAATTTCCTCCAGAGGATAGTTAGGACTTGAGAGGGCTTACATGGCTTCATTTGAATGACTTGTCTAGATAGGTTATATTATCTATGAATTTTATTTCAGTACAGAGTAAGGAGCATTTCAATGCTAAAATGTGCCATTTTAGAAAGAAAAAGAAGGAGCCCGTGCCTGATATGCTGAGTCCCGGAGGTGCAGAGTCTTGCAGGTCTTGGGATTTTCCTTGGCCAAGGTGGGGTCCCTGGAGGCCCCTCTGCAGTGGCAGGGGCAGGAGGGGGACACCACCTTGGGGTACCCCCCAGACCCCCTGGGGAAATGCTGGGCATGAGGTGGAGCTGAGCAACATCACGATGGGGCAGATATGGGGCAGAGAGAGAACGTCAAGCTTTGGATTCTGGGGTGCCGGGGAAAAGAAAAGATGACAAGTTCCGAACTGGGGAGCGGTGCGTTTGAACTGGCAGTCCACCTGCGCCCAGGGACGGAAGAGTCCACTGGCTGAAGTTAGGACCCTGCCCCCGTACTCCCACCTCACCCCACCACCCCCAGCTGCTGGCGCTGGCAGGGTCACAGGGAGCAGCCAACTAGAGCTGGCCCCTCTAAGACCGGCCAGCTGTGCATCCTGAACTGGTCACTCAGCTTCTCCGAGACTTGGCTTCTTGGCTCTGCAGAATAAGGTCTGTAATAATAACCACCCGAGAGGGTCGTGTGAAGACCGCACTAGACCTGGGCAGAGGGCACTGCAGGGAAGGACCCCCCTTTACCCCGATGGTTCCACTTCTCTCCGCCTCCTGCACTTCCTTGTGTGCCCTTGGTCCGTCCACAAGAATTCAAGGGACAGCAGACCAGCTCTTTGCTCGATTTTCAATATCTCGTCTCTACTGACCTTCCCCCAGAGATGCACATAAGCTCTCAGGTACACAGGAATGAAAAAGAAAGGAAAGAAAATTAACAAAAGAAACCCATTGCTTAATTGGTGCAGTTTCCATGATGAAGCACCCAACCGAACACGCGTCTCCCACCAGGCAAGACAGAAGAGGAACGTGAGCCATTTGACCGTCCCCAAAGCCGAGGAGTTGCACACTTGCTGCTCCTCACAAGTCTGCGGGCCAGTGGGACAGCCCTGCTGTGCTGGACCAGGCAAGCCTGATCTTGGCTGGACTCATTCAGTTCCCCGGGGGGCGTGGGGGGAGAAGCAGGTTTCTGGCAGCTCTTGGATGGTACTGACTGGGCCGCCTCGGTTCTGCTCCACACGGTCTCTCATACATCAGGAATCTAGCCCAGCCTTCTTCACATGGCGGAGACATGGTTTTGATTCTCTTTTTTATAGTATTATTATTGAGAAATAACCAACATACCTCTCTGTATAACTTTAAGGTGTACAGTATGGTGGCTTGATTTATATGTATTGTGAAACGTTGGCATATTTCTCTGAAATACACAGAGACCTGGGTAAGATCTGGCATCTGACCCATGACCTGAGAAAGGGGAAGCTGCAATGCTTCTTCCTCTAAGCTTGCAACCAGCAGGATGCCACTTCTGCCCGGTGATTGGCCAAAGTGAGTCCCGAGGCCCCATCAACTGAAGGGGCAAAAGTGGACCACCCCTTTTCCTGGGAGAAGGTATAGGTGTGTGGCCATTTTTGCTATTTACCACAATGACAGATTACACCATTCACATTATCGGGAAAGGGGACATACGGCTGTTTATTGAAGCAAAATTGTTCCCCCGACCAAGTCAGAGAAATGTTCCCAAGAGGCAGACACCTCACGGCTTCACCGTCTTCGGGACGGCAATCGGATGTTCACGACGTCGGCCCGCTAAGTACTTTACATTCATGTGCTGCAAGAAATGCAGGAAGCAAAGCAGGGCTCATCATCGCGAGGATTCTAGTTGGTACACAGATGAACAGTTATTGTGGGGCTCCCTTTGTCTCATCTTATTGCTTTCCATTTGTGGTAAGCGTTATCAATTTTCCTCTTGTGCAAATAATTTAAAAAGTTCCTTTTGAAATAGATAAGCTAAGTCTTTTTAAAGTGGGACCATTTTGGGCCTCCCTGGTGGTGCAGCAGTTGAGCGCTGCACTGTGGAGCTGTCAGCAGTGCGCAATGCGAGTTCGATGCCCAGCCGGGGAGAATCCCACATGGTGCGGCAGACCTCTCCTGCCTCGCCCTCTGCTCCCCTCAGCAGTGTATTTCCATTGATCTGCCTGTTCTGCTCCCCGCTCTGTCTCTGGTGAACCTTCTCACCGCCCCACACCTCTGGCCTGCACCCCAGCTTGTATGTATAAATAAATAAATCTTTAAGAAAAAATAAAGTGGGACCATTTAGAGAAAGAGCAATTACTTTTTTTTTATTACAATCACAATCATTTTTCATGAAAATTATTTTCTATAAATAACTAATTTTCAATAAATCCGGTGCAGGTGATATGGACCAGAAGAAAACTCATGAGGATATAGGGGATGGTCTGAGAGTCAGGAAACACTGAGTTAGTTATTTTTTCTTTTTAAGATTTATTTTATTTTTGCATACAAGCTGGGGTGCAGGCCAGAGGTGTGAGGCAGTGAGAGGGTTCACCAGAGACAGAGTGGGGAGCAGAACAGGCAGATGGACGGAAACACACTGCTGAGGGGAGCAGCGGGGAGGCAGGAGAGGTCTGTGGCACCATGTGGGAATCTCCCCGGCCGGCCATTGAACTCGCACCGCAACTGCTGACAGTTCCACAGCACAGGACTTAACCGCTGCGCCACCAAGGAGGCCCTTGAGTTATTTCTTCATCCCTCACTGTGATTTCCATTTGAAGAGAGGGAAACTGAGGACTGATGGGCTCCACAGAGGCTCAGATCAAGGTGCCGCCAGCTGTGCAGCTCAGCCTGGGAAGACCCGGATGAGAGCACCGGGCGGGAGCATCCTGAGTGGGGAAGCCCAGCACACAGCGCAGGCCTGTGCAGCGGCTGCCTCCAAATGAGACCCCTGGCCCCCCTGCATGTCTCCTCGCCCCCTCCCCACTCCCAAGGAACACTGCAGTCTGGGGTCCTGGCGAGACACGATCTCAGAATCTGAATCAAATGGGATTTGAATCAGAAAGCTCCCCAGAGACCCTGGCGAGGCATCGGGCTGAACGCTCCGAGAGGAGGGTGAAAGCAAGGCCCAGTAAACGGAAATCGCTCTGCATCTGAGAGGCTGAACAAATTGGGAGAAAATAGACGTACCGATGGGAGAACGTGTTCGCTGCACAGGTAAGTGTGCCTCCAGTGCCCAGGAAGAGGAGTCCCGTGGGGCCTGCCATGGGGCTGGGCCCAGCAAGGGGCCAGGGTGGCAAGAGGGACGAGGCAAAGCCCACACCCGGCCCCGGCCCCCGTGTGCTCACTCAGCACCCCCACCCCCGCCGTGGACCACACAGGGTGACTCTCGCAGCCTCCCTGAGACCCACGTCACCTGGAAGCTCTTGGTGTCCACTTCGCTCTCATTCAAACAAGCCCCTGCTAGGGGAGAAAGGGCCAGCCTGTCACATGGGGGCAGCCGCCAGGCAAGGGAGGGCTGGTGCCGCATGCCTTAAAGGGCATTCAGGGAGAGGCCTGGGTGGGCGGAGGAGCCGGGGGGGGGGGGGGGGAAGGTGACTCCTGCCCGAATGAGCCAGACCCTGAGCCAGTCACACAAAAGTCCACTCGCTCACCTGGCAGGCCCGTCACCCACCTCCGAGGACTCAGGGAAAGCCTTTGTGTTCCCTCCCCTCCCACCCACTTCATTTGCCCCTAGCGGGGTGCTGGCTCTGAGGGCAGAGAGGGCAGGGCTGATGAGGCCAGATGCTTGCCGTTGGAAGCTGCCCTTGTAGGCTGTGGCCTTGGCAAGCCCCACAACATCTGGAAGCTTGGTTTCCTCACCTGTGAGCTGAGAATTACAATCAAACCAAATCTGCCTCCTAGGGAGTTTTTGAGGATTGAATGAGATGATACAAGTAACATGCTTAGAAAACACAGGGTATGTGTACTTAGCACCCAAAAACAAGGTCGCTACTCACTGTCACTGTTACTTCCACCCCCTCCCCTAAAGATCCGAAGCCTGTGCCCAGGTTTGTCTTTCGACTGTCCTGTACTTGCTTCATGCCCCAGGGCCTTTGCACAAGCTTTCTCCCTCACCTAGTCTGTCTCCTCTACTCCTTTCCTCAACTCAGCTGGTTCCTGGGGCTGATCCACTTCCCAGCTCCATCAGGAAGCCCTGGACTCAGTTCCACCCACGCACCTCCCGTGCCAGCTGGCTCTGGCATTCACAGCACCCACCCTTTAACTTCACAGGGCACTCATCTCCTCTGCTGAGTGGTGGAATGCCCTGGCCAGGCCCAGTCCTCCCCTTTCTTACTTCCTCCCCCAGCTTTGCCCCGGCACCCTTCCTGGCTGTCAGATGGATTTGTTCCAGAAGTTCTAAGCATCATTCTCTAAGACAATGATTCTCGGTGAGGAGGTGATTTTGCCCCTCAGAGGGGACATTTGGCCCTGTCTGGAGACTTCATTGGCTGTCACAACCAGAGGGTGGGGGGTCCTTATCTAGTGGGGGGGGGCTGCTATATGCCCACAGGGCACAGGACAGTTTCCCACAAAGAAAACGTCTCCGACTGAAAGTGTCCATGGTGCAGAGGGAGAAAAACCTTGCTTTCAAGGAGACACCTATTCTCCTTCAAAAAGTGTGAGCTCTGGGGTTCCAGGAAATTAAGTCTCAGGCCCCACAAACGAACCCCGGGCTGGCGAATGTGCCTGCAGCCTCCGGCACCTGGAGGCGTGGCTGCGTCTGAAGTGGAGCCCCTCACGCCGCCCCTTGCCAGAGCATCCGGAGTCCCTGCGGGTTTGTATGAAGCAATTGACCTGTGACTAAGGCCAGCTGAGCATGCCTTGTTCCTGCCGGGCACAGACAATGCCCCATTAGCTGGGAGGCCAGGTCCCCGCGGCACACAGCATAGGCTGGAGAGGGAGAGGGGAAGCAGGCAGGGCCAGAGCAGTCCTGGGTGGGGACTGGTGAGGGCCCCTGCTACTAATTGTTTTAATTAGCACGACGGCAGCATCACTATCTCCTAGATACCGGGCAAGGGGGCGGGGCCTTGTGCTTGATTCTCATCCTGAACAGACGCCTCCTCCTGCCAACCCTGGAGACAGAGATGGTTGCTCTCAAGTCACCAATGAGGAAACTGAGGCTGAGGAAAGCCAGGGATTAACCCACAGGGACCCAGTTGGAGCTTGAGAGGGAGAGGTGGGAACTCAGATTATCTGAATTTGGGGTGCGTCACTTCCTGCACCTTCATTCCAAAAAAATTCCTGAACATCAGAGTTAGGATGGGTTTTTGCTCTCTGCAACTAAACCTGCAGTCAGAAAATTGTTGCTGCAGCGGCGCAGACAGTAGATGTTTTTGGCTTTAAGGTCTGCACAGTCTCGTTCCCAAGTCCTTGCCTCTGCAGCTGCAGCAGAGAAACAGCCCCAGACAAGGGAATGCAGGAGAACGTCCGGGTTCAATAAAGCCTTAAGCCAGCTACCCAGAGGCAGTGTGAGCCGCCACACTGTGGTTTGCTGACCGCTGGTCCAGTGGGCCCGGGACCCATGCCGGATGCGTGGTGTTTACCTGTCGTCTGGCCAAGGCCTGGTGTGGCCGAGCTGTCAGTGCTGTGGCCGCACCTGGGCGCCGGGCTCTGGTCGCAGCTGCTCACTGTGAAGTCCCGCGTTTCCCAGACAGCACAGGCTGACCGATGGGGACCCAGCTCCTCGCCCCTGGGATATGTGAGGTGTGCCCCATCTCCCCATTTTCCCCAAGTCCTCAAGAGGAATAAGCTTCAGGCCCACTACTAGGGTAACTTCTTGGTCCTGCTCCTTTATTCACTGCCTTCATTCCCCTGATAGCACTGCTTAAAAAAGCATTGCACGGGCATCCTGATCTCAGAATCCCAAACCGAGACATGCAAGAATCGCCCACGCTCCACTCACTCTCCCCCTCCCATACCCAAACTGCCAGCAAGTCAGCCCTGCTTCCAATACACATGGCGAAGCCCGACTCTGCTCGCCACTGCCTTCTCCTTGGTCAAGCGCTGGTCAGGTCTGCAGTCCTTACACAGGCAACCAAAGGAAACCAAATCAACGTGCCCCTGCTAAAAATCCACCCAGGAATTCCCATCACACCTAGACGAGAGTACCAAGTCCCTCACCTGGTCTGCAAGGTCTCCCAGCCCGGCTCCTGGCCACTTCCCTGCCCTCTCCTTACAGCTCTCCCTCTCCCTATACTTCATCGCTGTGGCCTCTTCATTGTTCTTTGAAAATTCCACAAGGTCCTGTCTCAGGACCTTGGCATGGGCTGTGGCACAGGCTTAGCCCACTGTTCCCTGGAACATCTCTGTGCCTCCTCCTCGCCACACGCGGTGCCTAAGGTCCTCACTGTCGTGCCTTCTCCCTTCCTCTGCCTCTGTCCTTGCCTTGCTAACCTCTGCTCATTTGCTGATTTGATTTTGCTTAACTTCTCTCAACTAGATGGCAACCCACTTTAGTCTGTGCCCAGCACCTACTGGTTATTCAATAGCACTGACTAGGGAACAAAACAAGGTGTTTGACTGCCTGGTTCACATCCTGGTTTTGCCAGGTATCAGCCGTTTGACCTTGGACAACTCATTTCCCCTCCCCATGCCTCAGTCTCATCTATAAAATAGGAATGACTATGACAATAAATGATCACAATACAATCTTATGGGTGTTTGCAGGAATCAAGTAAGATACCTGAGTACAGTGTCGGGCAGGTGTTGAAGTGCTTAATAAATAGCAGCTATGCTTATCACTGGGCCGACGAGGGACCTTCAAATTCCCCATCAGTGAAATGGGGTTGTTGCAAGAATTAAATGAGAGGATGAATAAGAATTACTTAGCACCCAGTGAGCTTTTAAAAATTCATGATCATTTTTTAGAAACACACACACGAGTCCAAGAAATGTTATCATTTCTGCCTTCCCTAAGTAGCACCCCATATGACCTGGAGCTGGTCTGAACCAAAGACCTTGAATTCATTGGCTAAAGGACAGCTCCAGTTAGCCACTTCCACTCTTACCCACTCTGAGCTGAAGCCAGGACATTCTTTCTGGGGGTTTTCTCTTCCTGCCCACTCTGGAGTCCCTGGTCTCCAGCAGGCAGGCAGCCTGGCGTCTCTGTAGCAGCCCCACGCAGGCATCAGAACCCAGCCGCTCCCCTCTGGAGCCCAGACCACCAGGCTGAGCAGCCAGCGCGCCTCTGTGTGATGTTGCTCCTTATTAGGCATCATTAGGTACACAGTAATTATAATAATTATGTGCACTGCTTAGGCGACCATCCTCAGTAACAACCACTGCTATTCAGAAGTCATAATTGCTGCATCGAGACTTAAAATGAAGGCTAATTTGATGTCAGTGACTCCCCCCTACTCACAGCCCCCTAATAATTTCAGCACCCAAAATGCCCCATGACCCCTGGCCACCACTGATTGATCTGCAGAACCCAAAACAAAGAATTGGGAGCACGGGAAAGCGTGGACTCAGAGAAAATGTGGGTGCTTGAAGGATGACGTGTGGGGTGCTGAATCATTTCTAAATCCTTCCCCCAGCAAGGACTGGCTGGGAAACTGGCTGGGACTGGGAGATGGAGCTTGAATCCTGGTGTGTCAGAGTCTTGCTGTGATGGTGAGCAGGGCTGCGAAGTTGGAGGGGTGATGCAGAGGATGTGCTGTGAGCGCTTTTCAGGTGAGATTTCACAGGGGAGCACTAAGAGAGATGCAAGCAGAACTGGCTTCGCAAAGGTGAACCAAAAGGACCTGGAGCCCCCTTGCCCTTCCCACCTGCTCAGCACCTCCCAAGGTACCTGTCAACCTATAGGTCTCGCTCTCAAGCTTGGCTGCACATGGAATCACCAGGGAGATTTAAAAACTGCTGATTCCCCTGACTACTTCTGCAGTTCTGATTGCATTGGTGTGGGATGCAGTTTGACACCAGGATTATTTTCATTTCCCTGGGTATTCCTGAAATGTTGTCATATTTGAGAAGTCCAGTTCAGAGGCTTATATCTGAACGTGCAAAGGGTCTATGATTCTGCCCAGCCTGGGGCAGGGGCCCCCTTTTCCAGAATGAAAGCATCAAGTGTAATGTCCTCCAGGGGCCTCCCACCTCAGGGTCCTTCAGATGGCGATCAGGCCAGAGCTGGGAATGCCTGATGTCCTTTTTCTGCCAAATGATACTTATGTTCACTCCTATATGCAGTGCTGCAGAATAGAAGACGTCAAAAGAAGACAACAAAATGCTCCTGACCCTCAAAGTACTTTAGACGCCAGCAGAAATTTATAGAAACTCATAGCAGAAAATCACAAAAAGCTCCTGAGGACACACAGACATGGACTTCCCAAAGACTTTAAATCAGCTGCCTTAAATCTGTTCAAAGATCTAAAGAAAACTATGGAAAAGTAACTAGTAGAAACAAGGAATATAATAGTTCAAGCAGAGACAATATTCATAAAGAGATTAAATTATTTTCAAAGAAATCAAAGAGAATTCTGAAGCTCAAAATGACAATACCTGAAAAGAAAATTCTACCAGAGGGATTCACCATCAGGTTGGAGGAGGCAGAAGACTCAGTGAAGAAAGGTGAACTGAAGTTGTCCAGTCTGAGGCACAGGAAGAAAAAAGAAGAAAAATGAACAGAGACCGAGGCCTGTGTGGGACACCACCAAACATACCAACAGACACATAAGGGGGGTTTCAGAAGGAAAACAGAGAAAGGGATTTGAACAAATAAAGGAACAAAACTTCCAAGATTTAATGAAGGACATGACTCCACACATCCAAGTATCTCAATGAACCCCAAGTAGTAAACTTTTCAAGGTTGCCAAGGCACATTATAATCAAAGTGTCAAAAGAAATAAAGAAAATTTGGCAGCAGCAATAGAGTACTGATTTGTCATGTATGAGAGATTCCCAACTAGATTTCAGAGATGTCTCTCTGAAACATGCAGGCCTGAAAGCAGTACAATAATTTACTTACAGTGCTGAAAGAAAGAAAAAAAAAACTGTCAACCAATAATTCTGTATTTGGAAAATTACCTTTGAAAATTAAAGGAATAATTAAGATATTCTCAGATAATCAAAAGTTAACAAAGTTTGTCACAAGTAGACCAGCCCTACAAGAAATTGTACTGGAAGTCTTTGAGGTCGAAATGAAAGAATGCTGGACAGTAACTTAAACCATATGGGGGAAGAAAAAGCACCAATAAAAGCAACTACCCAGGGAAATATAAAAGCCAATATTATTGTATGTTTTTGTTTGCAGCTCCTTATTTCCTTTTTTTCCCCAATACTATTTTCAAATGAATATATAAAACAATAACTATAAATCTATGTTAATGGGCACAAAATGTATAATGGCATAATTTTTGACAACAGCAACAATCAGGAGGGAAGTGATGAGACTTTATAGGAGCAGTGGTTTGCAGATTCATTTAAGATATTTATTTATTTGCAGATGGTATTTATTTAAAATAAGTCATTAAAAGCTCAATAAACTCAAGACTTGAACAGACATTTCACAGAAGAATAAATGTAAATAACCAATAGGCATGCAGAGTTCTCAACATCATCGATCTTCAGTAAAATACAAATTAAAACAACAAATGAGATACTTCACACAACCCTTATAATACCTAAACTACCAAACTCATCCATTAACGGGGTTATGTTTTGAGAAGAGCTTAGTTAAGTGACTTTATCATTGCACGAACATAGCCTGACACAACCCTATCTGGTATAACATACTTCACACCTAGGCTATATGACCCCCCATATATATGCCACTATTAGACCCCATCATTCATGTCATCCGTCATTGGCCAAAATGTCACTAAGCGATGCCTGAACTTATATGGGCCCCAACAAGAAATTCAGAGAAGTTTGGGGCACAATTGCTCCAAACTGGAAGCTATCTAATTGTCCATTAACAGGTGACATAAACATATTATGAGCTAGTCAGCAAGTAAACTAATAAACCACCATTACTAAACGTGGATGGATTTCAGAATGTAATGTTGGAAAAAGCAAGCCAGATGCCAAAGACTAAAAGAGAAATAAGTATGATTGCATTCATACGAAGTTCAAACCCGGCCAAATGAATTCACAGTGTTAGAAAGAAAACTCTGGTTGTCTGTAGGTGGAGAGAAAGGGATCAAACTGGGAGGGGTATTGTGAAGTTCTCTGAAATCATGAAAATACTTTATGTCTCGATTGGGGGTGTTAGTTACACACTTGTGAAAGCTTATCAAATTGTAGATTTAAAACCTATGCATTCTAGTGCTAAAAATTTTATCTCAATGTCTTAAAAGTATATGTCACACAGAGAGAAAGGGAAGGTGATCTTGGGTGTAAGCTGTCTATGATTGTTGCTATCTCTGTTTCCAGAACCCACAGCATCTGCAAAGTGGTATCACACATTTCACTCAGATTTCTAAGAAATAGAGATGATGAACTCTGTTGCATAGATGAAGAATTGACAATTAAACAAACTTGTTACAGTCTAGGTATCTGAGAGTGGGTAAAAATAGCAGTGGTAGTGGTAGTACTAATAGCAATAGTGACTTTGTAGTGAGTGATTAAAATATAGCCAGTCATGCGTTATTTTATTTCATTCACTACCTATGCTGGAGCTGGCTGATATAAGGTTGCAGGAATTACTAAATTTAAAAAAAAAAAAAACGCTTGCCAATTGTTAAACACAGCAATATTCACAATGAAATTATATAGTTTACAATAAAATAAATTATATATATATATATGCAGGCAAAGTTGGTAATACTTAACACCCATCACTTCCCAATTATTTTACTATTATCAGTGGACCTGAGGTTATTTACACCAATGTTGTCCTTATAGTGGAAGAACTTTAACACAGAGTGGTACTGCCACTCTCCTCCGCCCAACTCCACATTCCATGGCATCAAATGGGAGACTGGAATGAGCCATGCTGGGAGCATTTACACCATGGAAATCAGCATACACTACACAGTCTAGACTTAAGGAATTGATAAAGAAAATGTTAATAATGCACATTTCAATTTAAAGTGTGTCATGTCTATAGCCTACATTGTTTGTAGCACAAACATTGAGGAAATATTCTTCCAAGATTCCAACTGTACTCAGTTCTACAGTCAGTCATGGCATTAATCCATGAGTGAAGGTTTGGTGTTTTAGTTGTTTCCTATTAAGAGGATACACTCATTCATCATCTACAGCACGGGTTGTTTATGGACAGAACAGGGCAAAAACCAAAGGAAGTATTTTGGGAGAATCAACCGACCATTTAAATTTTCAATATATAGCCCATGTCTTATTACTTATAAACTGTGTGCAGTTACTTCAAATGAGCAAAGGGGATATACGTGTATCTCCTGCTCTCTGAAAGTTTGTCATACCACTTCGTTGTTATAAAAGACTTACCTCTTTCTGTCCAAAAAAATCGGAAGAGGATTTTGACTCTTAGGACAAAAAGTGAAAAGTGTAAATAGGGTTCATTGTTGGTTTTGCACAGGACACCCCAAAAATATTTCCCCATGAGGTCATTTAAGTCTTACTGCACTTACCCAGGTTAGCAAGGGATAACAAGCTACAGCCGACTCTGGAAAAACACAATTTTCAACTGCACAGGTCCACGTAAGCACGAGTTTTCTTAAAAAAGACATCAGCTTCTCAGTAAATACAAGACAGGACTGTAGTTTTTTTTCTCTTCCTTACAATTTTCTTCATAACATTTTCTTTTCTCTGCCTTGCCTATTGTAAGAACACAGGTATGATACCTATACCACACAAAATATGTGTTGATTTGGCATTTTATTGGTAAGGTCCAGGTGAGTTTCAGGGAGTCAAAAGTTATGTATGGATTTTAACTGCATGGAAATGAACACCTCTAGCCCCTACACTGTGCAAGGGTCAACTGTTGTACATAGTCTCCAAATCAACTGAAACTCTCCCTCAAGCCCCCTCCAGCAGGCATAGTCAGAAAATCAGTCTGAGCTATGCTGAGTTCACCCAAGAGCCCAAGAAGATCCTTGCAGCCAGTAAATGGGGCTCTCGTGGCCTCTCTTGGTCTCCCCGGAGCTTCACCGGGGGCCGCCTGGGGGGTGGCGTCCGTAAGCAGCCCCCCTTCTCGGGCTTTGGGTTTCCTGGGAAAGCGGGGTGCCCAGGCACGCACGCACACAGTGACACTGCAACATCCAGGAGATTCTCATTCCCACAAAGGCAGAGGCGCGCCGCAGCCCCATTCACACCCACGCAGAGCCGACGCCCTCTCTGGACACTGCGCCCCGACACCCCGACGCATCAGGCGCCACGGAGGACCCGGATCTGCGCTCCGTGCGCCCCAGCCCCACCCACACTCGCGCAGGCTCTCGGGCACGCACACCGAGGTTCCCACGAGTGCCCCGACACTCACAAAGACGTGCACCCACACGCGTGCACAGTCTGGTCAGCTGTGGGGACACACTGTCATCCTCAGCCGTGAGGCTGACGCCGCGCCCGCGCCACGACCCCCTGACAGGCAGCCTCCCCCGCGGGGCCGCCTCCTGCTGCCCTCACAAGCGCAGATGTGTTTGCACACCCAGACAGCAGCACACGCTGCGCACACGCTGGGAAGAGGCGTGTCCCCTCGCCTGTGCACGCTCACAGCCCTCGTGCCTGCGCCCCCGCGCGTGCAGCCTCCCGGCAGGAGCGGCTGTTCCCTGGTCCATGCTGCCACACCGTGGAGAGGAGCATCCTCCTCGCGCCCCTCCCGCCCGCCCGCCGACCAGGGCCAGTCACATGGATGAAAAGACAGAAATATGGATGGGGCGGGCGCCGTGGGTAGTGCGGAAGGGAAGGGGCAGAAGATGAAATAATAATACTGCTGGGTTTGTTCATTTCGGTGATAATTAGCGGTGCGTTCACGCTGCCTCACCGGCCGCTCCCGGCTGATCCGCGTGATGGATGCCTGGTGGTGCTGAATGCAAATTAGCATAATTTCATTACCGAGGGACCCGTGAAAAGGTTCAATTATAGAGCAATCTCATTAATACCAGGGCTTGTTAAACTAATAGAAAGAGACAGGCCCCGCAGCTCCGAGAGGTAGACATGTGCTCGGAATGCAATTAATGCTGAAACCCCATACCTGGGCCCCGCCTGGCCCCCAGGACCTGCCCCCACGCCCTGCAGATTCTGGCTCTCAGGGTAACAGGGACTCCCATCCCCAGCGGCCCCAAGTCCAATAAACAGAGCCCACAGAGAGCAGAGCAGCCAGCTGGACGCGCCTCACTAATCTAGCCAGAGGATACAGATGAGGAGGCTGAGGCCCAGGCAGGGGAAGGGACTCCCGCATGGCCGGTGGCCAAAAGGCCGCAGCATGGCAGCGAGGGGACATTCAGGTGGGGAGGGGTGCTCACCCCTGCTTTGGGGTTGCCCTCATGACAACCGCTCCGGGGGCCTCATCCTTTGACTCAGTTCCCCCAGTGTGGTGGGCGCACATTCGTCCAGTTGGCATCCCTGAATGTCCCCGTAAATCTTTTGCAGCAAATGCACCATATGGCCCTTTCTCCCCGTGGAGCCAGCCACCCCGGCCTCCTGGGGCGGGGCTCCTCAGAGGGCCTTGGGAGAAGAAGCCTTGACCATTTGGGGAAGCAGAGACCACTCTATTCCCTCCACCCCACTTGCGGCCAACCTCTGCCCCCCCAGCACACCCAGGCTTAAAGCCAGACCCCACCAGCAGGGGCTCCCCTGCCTCCCCGGCCCCCAGGGACTGGCTCACAGGGCCAACACATTCCTCCTTCAGCATGAGGAGCTGTCTTAGGGGTGCCACACTCACCCCCATATCTGACTTCAGCAAAAAGAGGTCATGCTTGGCACTCCACCCTCGCTGCCCTCCCCAAAGAGCCCTCTGCAATGACTTCACGCCCCGCAGCCCCCCGCCCTGGGATTGTACACACACCGAGTTGGGTCATATGAATTTGCTGTATTTTTTATCACCTCTGTAATATTTGATTTTTTCTGCAGTTGTAAGTAAAACAGCACAAGTCCCAAAATACCCCCAAGCTGGAGAATGACTCACACTGTATATTACTGAACACATAAAAATATGCGGTGACTCAGAAGGGCCCAGCAGAAGCGACAAACCCCCCACAAAAGGCCCCATTGTTCATATTTCAAGGTGAGGGAGGGCAGGGAGCTAAGCAATCGCAGCCTCCAAGAAGGAGCTTGGCCTTGGCAGCGGGCACTTGTCAAGCTTCCCATCAGCCCTGGGGGTGCTTCTCTCTTTTCCGATGATAGGAGGAAGCTAAATACTTTCATAAGAAGAGAAAGGCTGCTGGAGACCCTCATTTCCATTCCAAGTGCTGCTGGAGAAGAAGTGGGGCCACAGGACCCAGAGAGGATGAAGGCCCACAGCGATGCTCAGGGCTTTTGGCCAGGCTGATACCCCCACACTCTTGCAGGGGGCCATGGTGGAGCCTGGGGTGGGGAACGCAAGAGGAAGGATGAGGCTGAGAGAGGACCCCAAGGCCCAGTGTCGCTAACACAGGTCACTGGCTAGGCCCTCAGGGGCTAGTTACACACCTGGGGGGACGTCAGGCCAGGGGGGCATGGGGCAGAGGGGAAGGCAGGAGCCTGTAGATCCCCCCGCAAGCAAGAAGGCTTTGGAAGCTGAGGAGGGGCATCCGCCATTGCGGGCCAAGGACAGAGGGCCGCGGAGCCCTCAGAGTTAGAAAGGGAGCAGTGAGATTGACAGTGGCGCTGTGGTGAGTGGAGGCGGCATGAGTGTGACGCAGCCTCATCCGTCATAGCAGAAAGTCGATAGATAACGACTGAAACGGCTGAGTCAGGAAGTCGTGGCAGGCGCATGACTTAGAGGCAAGGGGCAGGGGTCCCAGGCCAGGCGGGGGGAGGAGGAGGCACAGGCTGGCCAGGAGACTAGCCACCAGCACGAGTTTACTTTCTTCATATTGGGTTAAAAACGGGTTAGTCTCCTGAGGGCGCCTCTACTTCAGCCATGCCGACACCCAAATGGGGGGAGGGGACAGACTAGCGTCAGACCCTCCAGGAAGACCCTGGCCACCCCCTCCCTTCTCCCCCGACCGGGGGCTGCAGCGCTTCCTGTGCTCGGCCCAGAGTGCGAGAGGGTCCCAGTGGGCCTGTTCATTGGGCGTACGCTGTTAGGCACTTTGGTGACTTGATCTCATTTGATATGATACCAAGTAGGACTGACTTAACTCCAGGCCCAGCTAGCCCAGGCAGGCAGCGTGAGCTTTTGCTAGGTGGCATTCAGCCTGGCAGCGGAAGGCTCCAGAGAGATTGCTCCACAGCTCTGAAGGTAACTCTCCTCAAGAGTCCTCGCTTGGTGCCTCAGTTTCCCCATCTGTGAAAGGGGCTTAGACTTGGGGTAGAGATACATTAACACATGAGGGCAGAGGAAAGGGGGTGAGATGCATCAAGGTAAATAGAGCCACAGAGCCAGAGATTTGCAAAGAGGAGAGAACGCATGGAAACACTGGGTGGTGGCACCACCCTGCCAATGTCTCCAGAGCAGTCAGGGAAGAACCTCCCACAGAGCAGCAGAGGGAGGAACCCCCAAGGCTGGGTCTCAGCAGTCCCCCTTGGTGTGCGTTCCTCTCTGGCCCACTGCCCACCCTGCCGTCAGCACATTGCTGTGGGAAATTCAAAGCGCTTTCTTCCTTCTAGAACAGAAAAGGGGGAGAAGGAGCAGGTGGAGTTGCTTGGAAATAAAGATGCGACTTCAAACCAGCCAGGGGTCCAAGCTCAGCTGCCATCTCTTCACTGAGACTGCTGCCCCAGAACTGAACCGCTGTTCCATCCTCCCTGCTCTCACACCTTCCAGAGCCCCCAGCCCCAGCCAACCTCCTCGGCCCTCCGCTGCTTCTCCCTAACGCCCTACCTCCACCTCCACCTCCATTGTGGCCAAAGCACCCACATCTCCCCTATCGCCATGAGATACCTGGCCTGCAGGCCTCTGAGTCAGCATGTGTCCCAAACATAGAACAGCCTTCCCACCACCCTTGCTCCCCAAATCTGGTCCAACCTTGAAAGCCTGACTCAAGTGTGGGACTGCCGAGGGCATCTCCCCCCGCCCCTGGCTCTTCTCCCAGCCCCCTCCGGCACGAGCTCTTCCCCAGCCTGAGGCCCATCACCAGGCCTGCTCAGACAGCTGTTCCCCAAACCTGGCTATTAACAGCTCTCTCTAGTTCCTCAACTGTGCCTCAGCTTCCACTGAAGTTGCGTTTCCATTCCCACGTGCAAACGTGAGTAATGACAGTATCGATATCATCGGGTGGTGGTGAGGATTCAAATGGGATAATGCGGGGAGCACGCTCAGGACACTGTCAGAACTGAATAGACACTACCCGTTGCTGTGGCTGTTGCTACTGCTATCACGACAGCTGAATGGCCAATTGCTTCCCAAATATTTCCTGTTGCACGTGCCCTTGAAGAACCTGGTCACTTCCCATTAAGGGCTGGAGGCGATAAAAGTGACGCTCTCTGAGTGCTAAGGGTAGAACATAAAAAGATCCCTCTCTTTCTCACCCCTGCCCCGCCTCTCTTTCCCTGGGAACCCAGGCACCATTGTAAGGGAGCCCAGACAGCATGGAGAGACATGTGGGGTGTCCCAGTCGACTGCCCAGCTACAGACGATGTGGGGTGCCACGCCAACAGTCAACACATGGGCAGACATGGGCACAAGGAGCCTTCAAACAGATCAGTTCCCCACAGAATGGGGGCCCCCAAGATCTGCACGGGCTGGTCCCTGTTAAGAAGTCCCCTTACATGGCAAAAGGGACCTGCAGATGCAAGTAAGGGCATGGACCTGGATGACACAGGGGCCCGACCTGGCCGTATGCGGGTACAAGGCAAGGCGGCCGGGCGGGGAGATGGCAGAGAGAGGCAGACGGAAGTCGCAGGAGAGGCAGAGGCGTCAAGAGTGAGCGGGCTTGGAAATGGAGGAGCAGAGCCACGAGCTGCGGAATGCAGGCTGCCTCCGAGCGGGGACCCCCAGCACGGACTCGGGAACCTCAGTTCTACCATCACTAGGAAGTGAATTCCACGGCCACTGCACACTCATTCTTGCTGGCGGGAGCAGGCCCCCTGAGAGACTCCAGTCGTGCAGCCCTTGATGTGAGACTTCAGAGACCCTCAGCAGAGACACAGATGGTTGTTGGTGGACCATACCCGACATAAAATGGACCATTTTCAGTTCCGTGGCAGTAGGCACATTCACAGTGAAGCCACCCCCACACCCTCCATCCACAAAACACTTTTCATCTTGCAAAACTGAAATTCTGCCCCCACGAAACACTAACTCCCCGTTTGCCCTTCCCGTCGCGGCAACCGCATGCTGCCTCCGGCCTGCTCTGCGCCCCTCACTCCCAGCACTTGTCCCTGGTCGTCGTTTCATTTCGAGTCAGGTCTTTGAGGTTCAGTCACGTGTGGGAGATAATAACCATACTGTGCAGTCATTTGAAAAAAATCAGAGCTATGCCAGAGTTGGAGGGATTTCCTCAAGCTGTTAATGAGTAAGAAAAGCAAAGAGCAGGAAAGTACGTGTAAAGTGAGCTCATATTTGTAAAACAAAGAATAACCTAAAAACTCCAAATCCATACATACAATTATGTAAATACTTTAAGTGTATGAAATAAAAATAATTTAAAATGTAAAAAAGTATATGAGATTTGTAGATACATATTTATGTACAGAAAAGTTTAAAATGGTCTGTCAAGAATATTAGCCACCAAAATAGTTCATAGCATGGTCCCTGGGGGTTTGGAGAGAGGGAGTGGTTAAGCAGGCGTTAGCTGATTTGTAAGGCCTTCTTTCTTTGAGGAAAATCAACTGGAAGGGAATATGAGAAATGATAACTATTAAGTGGTGGGAGTAGGGATGTTTATTACATTATTCTTTGAAATCAAAATAAGAGAGTGAAAAGATTCTGTCTGTACACCTTGTCATAGTTGGTTCAAGCTGCTCTATCAAAATACCAGAGACAGGATGATTTACAAACAAAAATGTTTAATCTCACAAGTCTGGAGGCTAGAAGCCCAAGACTAAGGCACCAGCAGGTTCTCTGTGTGCTGAGGGCCCACTTGCTGGTGGAGTCGTCGTCTTCTGTAACCTCACCTGGCAGAAGGGGTGGAGCCTCTGGGGCCTCTTTCATAGGGGTGCTAACCCCGCCTAGGAGAGCTTCACCCTCATCACTAGTCACCCTCCAGAGGCCCCACCTCCTGAAACCATCACACATGGGCTTAGGATTTCTGTGCATGAATTCCGGGGGACAGAAACATTGAGCCCATTGTACATTCGTGATGTAATGTCACCAAAAGCACCTGTTCTGTGCGCAGGCATAAAAAAGATGAAGTCTTGCCATTTTTGGCAACATGGATGAACTTTGAGGGAATCATTTCATTTCTAAATGAAACGAGTAAAAAGGGAGAAAGATTAAAGCATATGATTTTACTCATTTGTGAATAGAAAGAAAAGCAAAGGCAATTGAACAACAAAAACCTAAAGAGACCCTCCAACACTGACAATAAAATGGTGGTCACCAGAGAGGAAGGAAGTGGGAGGGGGGTGGGGGAGGTAGTTTGCTGGGTGTGGTGTGCAAGACAGTTGCCGATGTGACAAATGGTACACAGTGTTGTCAACTACTGTCACTGCAATAAGAGAAAACAAACACAAAGGAGGGAAGGGAGGGAGAAGAGGAGGGGGAGGGGCCCATCTGTTCTGGGAATGGTCCATGAATCCACCAGGCTGGTTCCCCATCTGTACGATGGGCATAAACACAAACACTCATAAGCCGCTTTGGAGGCAAATGAAATGGAAGAGCCCAGTAAAAGGGCCCAGCCCTCAGTGTCCACGGGTCCTTTCTGTCCAGGCAATTATGTAAGTGTTTGCAAAGACGTTTTGGTAACCCTGCCGGGACAGCTAATAATTTGGCTCAAGTCACGATGACAAGGAAGGGGGTGACTGATCTAAAGGGGGACTTTCAGAAGACTAGAGGCAGAAGGAACATCAAGGGAAAAAATCGCTAATGAAAATATCTTATGACCAAATCTCTTATGAAAATGGATGCAAAAATTCTCAACAAAAATATTAGTAAATTGAATATAGCAATATATGTGTGTGTTATATATCCACACAAGCAGGTGGAATTTATCCCAGGAATGCAAGTTTGTTAGCATCTGAAAATCGATTAATACATCAAATCAACAGAATAATAAACAGAACTCACACGATCCTATCAAGCAATACAGACTAAACATTTGGTAATATTTAACAGCCTTACACAATAAAAACACTTGACAAACTAGGAATAGAAGGGAACTTTCTCCACCTGCTAAAGGGCATATATGAAGAAACCATTGCCTGCATCATAAATAATGGCGAAAGCTTGGATGTATCTTCCTAAGATCAGGAACAAGACAAGAATGTCTGTTCCTGCCACTTTATCCAGAACTGTACTGGAGCTTCTCGACAAGTGAAAGATCTAAAAGAATCTAGATTGGAAGAAAGGAGTAAAACTATCTCTATTCACAAGTGACCTGATCATACATACAGAAAACCCTAAGGAATCCACTTTAATGCTATTAGAACTGAAAAAGAAGTCTGGCGGGGCGTCAAGTCACAAGATCGTATAAAAGACAGGTGTATGCTGTACACTTGCCGTGAACCGTCAAAAATGAAATTTTTACAACTATATTAATAGAATTAAAAAGAATAACGTAGGAATAAACTTAGCGGAAGGGCAAGACTTGCACACGAAAAGCTACAAAACATTGCTGAAAGCAACGAACGCAGATCTAAATAATTGGGAAATGTCCCACATTTCCTGGCCTGGAAGACCAGGGGGAGAAAGTCGGAGGCAGGGCCAGGGAGGGGGGAGCCTTGTTCTCGTGGAGAGGAACTGGGATTTTACTCCAGAAAGAAGCACCAGGCCTGGCTTGTTTCAGAGCAGTCTACCGGGGTGTTGAGTGGATTTGGGGGTGGGAGCGCAGGGCACGAATAGGGAGGCCCACGAGGAGAAGATGACCGGCCTGCCAAGCTCAGTCTGGCCCCGCGGGACTGTCCATGAGGGCGGTTCCTCGACCAGCCCCTCCCGCTCTCCCTTTCCTTCTCTACCACTGCTTCCCGGGCTAACTCCCAAAGAAACCAGCACCCTCACACCCCTTTCTTAGCCAAGACCGACAGAGCAAGAACCTGGCGAAAGCGGAAGGGGCGGCCGGGTAGGCGTGGCCGGTGTAAGAAGGGGTCGGATTCTGCTTGCTTTGGGGAGGGACTTGAGACAAACACGGTGGCTCCAGCCACCTGTCCCCACTGCTGTCCCCCAAGACAGGCGCCCAGGCCCGAGGGGAGTTCAGCCTCCTGGGGACTAGGAAGCGGGCGTGTGGCCTGGTCACGGGCCTGGGTGTCCCGCCGCCAGCCCGTGTCCAGGGCGCGAGGGGCGGAGGCTTCGGGAGTTAATGAGGTCCCAGGCTGCGGCGCAGCGGCTGAAAATGACAAACGGAAGGCATTACAGACGTTCCCACAATTACTATCAGTTGGCTGTAATATAAATATGCAAATTCCCTGGGCTTGAACTTTAACACCCTCTGTAGAGACCATTCATCTCTTTAAAGTATTAATTTAAGTTGTAAAAGGGCCCATACATCACCGCATGTCATTTTGAAAACAAATATTAATCAATTTTACCCTCGGAATTGCTAGGCGGAGGCGGCCCCCATTACTGCGGAACAAGCAGGCAGCGGGAGAGATTTACATATTCCTCCGAGCTTAAGGAAGCCCGTGATAATGCAAGTACAACCCCAAACTTGGGTCTCCACACCTTATCTGCGCGCCCCGCGCGCCAGCTGGCTGCTTGGGAATTCGTGCCGCACCGCCATGCAAATGAGGCCACGCTGCTATCTGGATAACCTTGAAGGCCAGGACAGTCGGCAGAGGCCTGCTCCCAACTTCTCTCCTCCCGGAGATGACAGAGTATTGGGAAAGGTTGGACTGGGCCTCCCCAAACAGTGGAGGACCAGTTCCAGCTGGCGGGTGCTGAGCAGAAAGGGCTGGAGACTGAGCTAAGTTCTGTTTCCACTAGCCTTAAGAGCCAGGCAACAGGAGGAGCAGCACCCCAAAAGATCTCTGTCTTGGGATGGGGGACATTGGCCGTACTGTTCCCTCCAATCTTCTTGGCATCCGTGGAGTACTTTGGCATCTGGGGCCCCCCGGCTTACCAAGTGACTCTCCATGTACACTCTGTAAGTTTGCGGGTTGATTTAGTGTCATCTGAGAAATGGGCCTAGATGCTAAAGAGAACTAGGCGTTAAGACTGCAAGAGTCCTTGTCTGGTGTAGGAATTGTCTATGAAACACGGCTGGCACAGAAGCAGTGCTCAGATGCATTAGGAACACACGTGCCCAGCTATGGTCTCCGCTGGTCATTTCCCCTCCTCACCAACCCCTCCCTTCATCTCTCCAGCCGTGCCAACTTCCCAGGTCTAAATCTAACACTCTCCTGCCACCTGCATGAAAAGCCACCACTTCTTCTTCAAAGTCCCTGGGGAAAGAGACCCGTGAAAGCTGAGGGGCCGCAGGCCACCAGGCTCAAGCACCCCAGGGAGATATGGAGACAGCCTCTGGAAGCCGGGCACCCCTGTGAGCACCAGGCTGCTGCTGGTTCCCGGTGAAGCCAGCAGAGGGCACCTCGCACCTCGACAGGTGTCCCAAAGCGGCCTGCACACAGCCTCGGGCACTGCTGAGCTGTGTGCATGTACACGCATGCTACACCCACGCTCGTGCACAGAGGACACCTCCACACCACACCCCAGAAAGCCGCCCCATCTGCACCCCTGCAAGGCAGGGATGGTCTCCCCGACGGACTCGCCAGACGGGGTGCACACAGGCAGGGCTTCTCCTGAGAGTGGCCTGAGCAGTGAACATCACCCACCTCCTCCTGAAACAGGGTGTCTGCAGGCTCACCACCTGCAGGGCTAGCTGCAAATCCTGGCCAGAGTGGGGGACAGGAACACCTCCCCATCCTCTCACACCCACCCCATCCACCCTAGTGCCAGGGCAAGAGAAATTTATTTCATGACATCTAAGCCTGAGGTCAAATTGGTTATCGCTCGGGGTGTGTCTGACCACGCCGAGCGTGTGTGAGCATACGTGGCCAACCACCTGTGAGCATGCGCAAATCCACGTCACCATGTGTGGCCGTGTGCTTCTGCACAGTGCATTGGCCCACGTGAAAGTGTGTCCATTCACACACTTGTGTTGGGCCCCAGGTAAGTACTGCATGGGCTGAGTTGTGTCCTGTGTGCAGGTGAGTGTACGTGGGTGTGTGGGAGTGTGTGTAAAGAATGATGAGAGAGGACAGGAAAACATTAAAGTTAGTGGCAGGCAGGGAGGAAATCCATGTTCCAATAGCCTATATTCAAATTTAAATTTTTAATTCACCGAGCAGTCCCCCACTGACGTCTAGCAAGGATCTGATGCGTTTCCAGAAGACGTGCAGTCAGGAGGGGCTCGAGCTGACTCATAGGCTGTGGAGCAGGTAGCAGGTAGCAGGTAGCTCACGTTTTCACAGCGTTCATTATACCGCAGGTGGAGAGCAGGCTGTGAGTACGTTGTGATACAGTCAGGGAAGCATAAGCCATGTGCTTTGTTTGTGTCTCAGAACTTAGAAAGTAATATGGTTATTCTGGTCCTTAAAGAAACCCCATGATTTGTAATAACATAGAGGTGGAAAATTCTAGAAAACAGGAGGTTTGTTCAAAGAACAGCATAGATTTTTTTTTTTTTCTAAATAGCACGTGATAATGAATCTACTTTTGCCTGGAAACTATCTTCAGCACAAACCAAATTTCCCACACAGGCGGAGTCCCCTGTCAGATTTCCAAGCTGCTGGCAGCACATCACATGATTGGCAAAACAGTAAGGGTAGTGCCCTTGGACAGGTTACTCACTGTACTTCCACTTGCTCACCTGTGAAACAGAGATTACATCAGTGCCTGCTTTATGGCACTGTCATGAGGCGAAAAACTGTCCAAAACAATCCCTGGTTCTTGATAAACACTCAGTGATGCTAGCTATTATTAATCATCATCATCATCATATTTAATCAAAACCAGCAGAGATTTTAGTTATCAACAGTGGGGTTCTTTTTTTAAAGATTTCTTTTTATTTATGCATTCAAGAGCTGGGGTGTGGGCCAGAGGTGCGGGGCGTGAGAGGACTCCCCAGAGACAGAGTGGGGAGCAGAACAGGTGGGTATACTGAAATCCACTGCTGAGGGGAGCAGCGGGTGAGGCGAGAGAGGTCTGCTGCACCCTGTGGGAAGCTCCCTGGCCAGGGATGGAACTCAGGCTGCAGTGGCTGCCAATAGATTCATAGTGCTAAGATTTAACCCCTTATAGCACCAGAGAGGCCCAGCAGTGGGATTCTTTGGGTCTTTTCATTCATGCCAACCCTAAAACTTAAAGCAGTTGGTATGAAATTCAGAGTTTCAGTTTCTCTTTAACAATCCAAACCTCTGGGTCTTCTAGGCCTGCATTTACCCATGACATCCAGCACAGGTAAGTGGTGATAGCACCCTCCAGTTGACCGTAGCCCCCACCCAACCACTTGTTCATCGCTATTGCTGACTGGCCCAGTGTGAATCTGAGTGTGAGAACTTTAACACCCTGTTCACTCCCCTCAATAAAGAGATGGGAAAACTGAGGCCCAAAGAAGGATTTGAGTCCCTCCACCCTACTAAATTTCCACATCCCCTCCCCACTTTTGGGCTGTTCCAACTAACTTCTCAAGGCCCTAAAAGATGCCGTCCCTGACGCAGCACGATGGGATTTCCAAAGATGGATGGGCACATTCGTGCAGGGCGGGGCGGGACGTTGGGGGAGCGTGGGGCGCCTCTGGTGTTTGATGTTTGAGTCCCTCTTCCCAGGTCTTTCACAGTTAACGCCTTCCCAACATTAAGTAGATCTATCAGACAATTACCTAAGGGAGCTCAGCTGCTACCATAAAGCCAATGAAGTTATGACAGCAGGGCCCGGGAGGAATCAGGGCTGAGTAAAACCTGTCGAGGCTGCTGACGAATGATGATAAAGTGATCGCTCATGCCGGCGCTCGATGGAAATTGACAAGGTGAGCCTCCCCACCTAATGAACAGATGCAACCCTTGCTCCTGATGAAATGCACAGCAAGTTTCATCTCAATAAGCATCAAAATAAATTTGTTCCCACATTTAGCACGGGCACGGCCACGTGGGCAGCGCCAGGGTCTTCATAGCAGCATGTCGGGGTGGCTGGCACCCCCTCTCACCTGCCTAGAAACACCTCCATTGCTGGCCATCCTGCTCTCAGACCAGAAACTGAGGCTCAGATGACACCTGCGTCAGAGGGCCGCGGTCTCCTCCAGAGCGGCCTCCATCGAGCTCCCTGCTCCTAGTAAGTGTGCGCGGCTCGGGGTTCTTGTAAAGTAACGTCAGTTATGGAACAATACCAGCCTGCCAGACAAGACACATTAGAGGAACAAGGCGGGCGGCATGGGGGTGGGGAGACACCCCCCCAGCAACCCTCGGAATACAATGCACCAGCTGCACATTAATAAATATGTAATGTTTGATTAGAAATATGTATAGTATTTTTCCCTCCCCAAATGCCGGCTCGCCCTCAGGCGGAAGACGGGATCTGGCCCGCCTGACGGGTTTCTTTCTTGCTTGCTTTGAAAATACAAACTCAAATGTTTTCCTGTCCCAGCTGTTTCCCATTGTTGCTGTTTATCAGCTTGAAGGATGAACAGTGGAGTAAAAAAACACGCTTGCATTTCAAATGTGCCAGTCAGTCACTCCATTGTTCAAAGAAGAAAGCTTAATTGTCTGTGCTGGCAAACTTCTTTTTGGTGAATGTCCAGGTTTTAAGAAAAGCTATTCAGCTGTGCAATTTGTTTAATACATGCAGAGAAAAGCTTATAAAATCACACGTTTGCGGGGGAAAAAATTAAATAAGGGGAAAAGAAGATTTTTGGAGAAGAGCAAGTCACACACTGAAGTGCTCCAACTTGCCCACCCTGGGACGGGCTGCCCCTCCTCTGCTCATCCGTGTGATGGAGAGACCCCGGGGGTGTGGAAACAGCCCCCTCCTCGCGGCAGCAGAGGGTGGGCCCGCGCTGTCCTAACCCCGCTTTCCCTGCTGGTTCCCCCAGGTTCTGTTAGAACAGCAACCGCTTTCTAGGAGCGAGGCACAGGCACGGGCAGCTGTGCTTGGGTTTATCTGGAAAGCTTCTTCTAAGATTTAAAACTACAGTGAGAAACAGTGTCTAAGGTGGAGGTTAGTTAAGCCCAAGGACAAGATTGTCAGCACGGTTTGCTAGATCCTGTCTCGTGGGCTCACAGGGTGAGCCTGGGTGGCCCCACCCCCAGGCACCCATGGGGCAAGCGGATCTGTGGTTGCCTGGGTAGCCTGTGGCGAGAACCCTGGCATTTACAAGGGACTCCATCTCCTGTCTGGGTTGAATGTGCCCAGCTCGCTCTCTGGGCGCCCAGCCTCAAGAGGCTGCCTCGTGGAAGTAAATGTCAGCGACAGAAGAGGGGGTAGGTCACCCAGTAGCAACAGGGGACCTCAGTGTCCCTTCCAGATCCAAGTCACCTCCCCTGAGATGGAGGTGGCCGAAAGGCCCTTACCTGTGAGCTGAAGAAGGAAGAGAAATTAGACATGATGGAGTTGAAGGGACACCGGAGACTGGGGGGAAGGATCCCAAAGCAGGGCGGAGATAAGCGTCAGTATAACCCTTGAACCAGAGGTGACATCCTTCCCTGCTCGGCCTCTTCCCCAGCACTTCCCGCAGCCCTGTCCTTCTATTGAAAAGAACACCAAGGCTGTGGGCATCCCAGCCCAGATCATGCCAACATCCCCCCAGTTTTTGAACATCCACCTTCCTGTGTCACTCACAGTCACCCTATGAGATTGATGTCACCAGCACCTCCAAATGGGAGAGAATGAGAGGCTCTGGTTTCAAACGGGGGGCAGCTTTCCAGTGTCCCCCGGCTTCCAAGTGGTAGCACATGGCTGGAACGCAGACCCCCGAGTCCAGGCCCACCTGGGTCTGTGTAGAGACTCAGGCGGGAAAGGCTAAGCAGAGCCTGCCCAAGTCTCCAGGTTCCAAGCCAACGTCCACCTCGAGTGGCTCGGAACTGGCCAGGGCAGCCCCTGCAAGCCGGACGTCCTATCAGAGGACAAACCAGGCACCCCCATCTCCCAGGCCTGCAACCCCAACTTCCTGAAGAGAACGCCATATTTAAAGGAGAAAGAGTGATCCCCTAACCAACTCAGAGAACTTGTCCACAGCTCCTGGGAGGTGGGTGGGGGGTGCGGCCTTGGCGGAAGCAGAGGACACCTGAGTGAAAACATCCGACCCTGAGCTACCGGAAGAAACCAGAGAGCCGAACAACCTTGCCAGCTCAGAGGGAGTAGTATACATGGCAACACAGAAAGGAGCAAAATAACCGTGTTTACAATCGGTTTTCATTGGCACCGGAAGAACCCGCGTGGCCGGCCTAGAGGCTGCGGCAGCATTTAAGCCCAGGTCAAAGTGATTCCTCTTCCGTGGTCATTTAACCTTCTGATTTGCCAAGTGGAAGTACAAGCACCTTCACGCAGAACTAGAAACATTTCTCTTCATTGAAGCCTGAAGAATCCCATCAATGTAAGTACAATCCCAGAAACCCTCCAGGGTCACTGACAACAAAAACATAAAATACTCAGGAATAAACCTACCAAGAAATGTTCAGGACCTATGTGAAGAAAACTATAAAAAATTTACTGTGGGATATAAAAGAAGACCTGAATAAATGGAAAGGCACAGCCCTAAACCTGGGTGGAAACACTCAATATTATAAAGATGTCAGATTCTCTCAAATTAAACTATAAATTCACTACCATCTCAATCACTAGCCCTGCAGGATTTTTCCCTATAAATGCTAAATTTCATTTGGAAAAGAAAATGTAAGAGATTAGCCAAGAAAATTTTGAAAAAAAAATACTATTATGGCGTTTGCTCTATCAAATATTAAAACAGACCGTAAAGTATTTAAAAGAGAATAAAGCTGATGAGATTAGGCAGAGACACCAAAGAAGCAGGATAGAAAGTCCAGAACTAGACACATGTAATATAAGCAAAATCAGGGAGATGGTGGAGTTTTCTACAGACGATCTGTGACCTTGGCTCTCGATTCAGAAAAAAAGGCAGATCCCTACCTCACATCACATAGAAACATATGTTCCCATCGAATTAAAGAGCTAAATATAAAAGACAAATCTAGGAAAGCATTAGCAGATGCCACATGTTACATTCGTTGCAAATTTGAATAATGTGATTGTGAAATCATGTCATATAAAAATAATGTCTCCCTGTTACACATAAAATTTGAAATCCCCAAAGTAAAACAACTCGCCAGGAATGGTGTCACATCAAAGCTAGTAGGCCAAGTGAGCTGCCACTGCATTCACATTAGGGCGACTTGGTGGTGCCCCATCAGCTGGGGAAAAGCAGGGCCCACCGCCCTGTGTCATCACTGTGCTACCGTTTCTCTAGCACGACTTCTGACAATGAGCTTGGAGAATGTGCATCATATTAACAGTGACTGAGCCGAAGGGGAAAGATGAATAGGGGGTGGTGTCACATGTGAAATCTAGAGAAACCAAACAAAGAGTCAAAGACAGACTTTAAAAGCAAGCCTTGAAAGCTGACCTAGACCTGGGTGTCCAGAGGGGTGGGGAAGGGGTGAGAATGGGTGGGAGAGAGTGCAACGCGCTCTTGAACAGCTTTAACTGCTACAAAGGCAAGAAGAAGATATGCGGATGGGAAATAAGCACTTGAGAAGAGTTTCGACATTATCGGTAATTTAAAAACACAAATTAAAACCGCAAGAGATGTCCTAACACCCCTACTAGAATATCTAAGATTAAAAAGACCAACATTCCAAGGGATGGCGAGAATGTGGAACAACCAGATGCAACTGGGATGATTTTATTCATATGTTCAGGAAAGACAGTGGTCTCCAGGGACTGGAGGAGAGCAAGGCGGCAGCAGGGGTCCTGGGGGGATTGTTTGCTTGCTGGAAATGCTCTCCATGACCTAGTATATTGTCAAAACTCATCGGACTACTCTTTTTAAGTGATTTTTACCCTGTGTAAATTATACCTCAATAAACCAGTTCCCATTGCTCTCTTCCCGACACTTTGAATCGGACGATGACTGAAACTCCCGTCCGTTCACACCGGTGCTCCCGTGACATGACTAAATCATATTCGCCATTCCTCACATTGTTGTGTAAATAGGCGTGGGCTGGCAATTCTAAAAAGCTGAAAAAAATATGATAAGTATCTAGGTTAATGTGTTCAGGTTGCTTCACAAGTGTCTTTATGTTCTCCCTGCATTTAAAAAAAATTTATTGTAATTTTTGCTCTTCCATGCGTGCACATGTACCCCTCACTGCACCCTCAGAAACCAGGGTCAGAGGTAATCGACCCACACATAAACTGTGATGGATGAAAGAAAACCATCATGGAGTTGCGGCCGCTATGGGGTCCAAGAGGAATGACTCTTGGGGTGTCAGGGTATGCGGCTGACCCAAAGGAACTATTTGTAGTCATTGCCAGGAACTCTGGCCCCACCAGTCGTGGAGGCCCCGACACCCCTCCCGACGGGGACTGCAGCCTCACTTTGGGGAACCCCAGGGTTCAGGGCTCCAGGCTCCTCTCTTTCTTCCCAAGTGCCCATTCAGGTCCTTCCTACTTCCTCCCGCAGGAGAAAACTCCCCTCCTGCCAGGTTCTTCTTTGACTGGTAAACAAACAACATTAGACAGATCGGTGGGAGGAAAAAGACCAGGCTTCGTCATACATGTACGGAGAACACACACGGCTATGAATTCTAGAGTAAGGACGAGAGGACAGGCAGAATTTTCATCCTGAGCTAAGGAATGGGACAGGGGCCTGGCGCACGGGGGAGAGGGGTGGGGTCTGACCTGAGGAGGGGATGACTTCGTAAAAAAAAACTCCCCTCTAAGTGTCTCCCTGCCTAAGATGGGTTTCTTTAATTTAAAACAAACAGACAATCAAAAAACGTTATTACAGAGAGGACCCTACCGCTGGGTAATCTTCATTCTTTAAGGTTACGCTTTTTCTCGAGACCCACAGGCCTCAACTGACCTCAGCGCCTCATGCCAAGGCAACGGGCGAACACACGTGCCCTGAACGTGGTGGAAAAGGCTCACCTGAACATCCTAGAGAGGCTGATTCTGCGCCATCCACTTCCCGAATTACCCCAGACCACAACCTCCCACCAGCGGCATGCCCCTTTGTGTTTCCTCAAGAAGGTCCTTAGCCTGAGGCCCCGGGGCAGCTTAGCAGAAGACGGGCCAGGTCTGGGGCATCAGAAGGGCACCCAGAACACACCTGTCTCCACAGCCTTGCTGTGTGCCTGCCTCTCACCTGGAACCTTCTCATCAAGGTCCTAACAACTGTCAGGCAACAGACTCATTGCCCAGAGCAGCTGCCCTAAGGCTGCCTTGACAAAACCCCAGGAACATAGTGATATTAAAACCAGAAATGTACTGCCTCACAGTTCTGGAGGCGGAATTCTAAAATCAAGGCCAAACCCACTCCCTCTGAGGCCCTGAGGGAGAGCCCGCCCAACCCGCCACCTGGTCCCTGCCTCTGCTCACATCCCTCCTGTGTGAGTCCCTGGGCCGCCTCCTTTTCTTTCTAAAAGACACTCGTAGGTCCAGGGCCCACCTGAAACCAAAATAATCCCACCTTGGGCTTCTCACCTAGTTACACCTACGTAGAGCCTTTTTCCAGATAAGGTAACATTCAGCAACCTCGCCCGCCACCGCAGGCCTTGTTCTTGAAGGGAGACTGGCCCCTTCCTCCCCAGGGTAAAATGCATTCAATCATTTACTCATATCAGTATTGACTCATGGGTATTTATTTTATGCTTTGGGCTTTATGCAGTCCAAAACTTCAGCCATTTACTTAACCAAAATTATTCCAACTTTGGTTATTTTTTTAATGGTTATTGGTGATAAAAACCTCCAGGCATTTAAGAGGCCTGCGGTGGTGGGCGAGGTTGCGGGGGCCGGAGGGGTTACTTCGGCCTCAGGCTTCACACTGAGGAGCACAAGGGAGTGCGATGACACACTTCCACCCGGGAGTGCGGCCACGGCTCAAACCCAGCTCTGGCGCTGACATGTGGGACAAGCAAGGAGCTGAGCTCTAACGCCTTGGCTGAAGCAGCTCTAAAATGGGGTGATTGTGGTCAAAGTAATAATACTTCCTCCCCTCCAGCCTTTGTGAGGATGCCCTAGAGCGGGGCCTGTGAGAGAGGGGCCGCACTCAGACCCCAGCGGGACAAACACCCGGAAAGGGGCCTCATTCTCTTGGACTGAGTTTGAATGCTGAGCCCGTTGCTGTTTCTCAAAGCCACTTCACTAAGTCACCCACTTTATCAGACGGGGGTGCTGATGGCCCCCTCTTGGGAAAATCACAAAAGCCAGCTGCGTGTGTGTGCAGCCCAGGCCTGGGGCTGCTCGGAGGCCGGCTCTCCCAGCCAGAGCGCGCAGAGTGCCCAGCCCCAAGCACTTACGCCTTCCTTCATTCAGCAGATCACGCCCGGCCCGGAGGCAGAACCCCGAGCCCAGTGCTTCCTGAGCGACAGGACAGCTGCTGCCGCACGGGCACCGGGCACAGGCGCCGATGGCCACAGGGAGTCACAGTGGCAGAAATGACGCTGGCGGTCACCGTCGGCCGTGAGAGCCACATTTGGGAGACTCAGTGGAGGCTGGTCAGGGAAGGCTTCCTGGAGGCGGTCACACCCGAACAGAACCTGAGGGCAGAGGAGGTGCAGACCAGGCCCCCAGCAGCATCCCAGTCCAGGAGGAAGACCGAAGTGCCCAAGGGCAGAGGGAGGTGGAGGGGAGTGCTCCCCGCTCCACCCCAGGGTACCCGGCTGAGCTCTGGGCAGCCCCAGAGTCTGGAAAGCACTTTGCTGAGGTTGGGGGAAAGGGAAGCCATCAGGAGGTGCCTGTGTCAGCCAGTTGTGTCCAGAACATTCTACCCCCCCCACATCCACCCCAGCTGCCAGAGGGGAGTCCCCATGCTCCCTATTCATTACCTGACATAACTAATTGCCTAGTGACATTTCCCATATTATAGACAAATGTGAATTATGGGCCCAGCTGTTCCCCTTCTCGTCACCAGGAATCGGTTGATAAATATGTTTATTCGAGGTCAGCCTGGCCTCATCCATTAGAAATATTGTTTTTCTAAACATTACATTGATTTAATTTAACTCTAATCAATTTAAAATGGTTCTGACAATTAACAAAAGCTTCAAATATGACCTTAAAGTAATAGGATTCATTAGCTATGTTTAGGATTAAACTTACCCTAATAGGGCAATTTTTCTTCCAAGGGTATTTGGTAAGCGACTAGTGGTCAGTCAAAATGAAATCAATTATTATAAATTATACAGTTAAAGTTGATTATGTATCCCCTGCTAATTTGTATAAATAAGGGTCTCTGACAATGGGAGTAATTTATTAATAACTATCTCTCCCCCAGCCCGGTATCACACTTCATGTAGCAGCTGCCAGGGCATCTGTAACCCATGAAGTATTATTTTCCAGGGCTGCTCTCGATGTATGCTAATTAAACCCATAATTAATTGGAACAGTTATAGTTAAAGACACAATGCTGGCGCCCTTTGCCCTATTACCCATGACAGTCAACTCATTCAAAAGGCAGTCTGATCAAAAATTCATATGCTTGCTCAGGCACCCCAAAAGGCAGGCGACCCACCGCAAATGGGGGATGACAGCTGGCACACTGGGGCCGGCGGGAGGCCTCGGAATCCAACCCCAGTCTCCGGGTCCCGCCCACCTCCCCAGCCTGGCGTCTGCAGGGGACGCGCACAGACTCTGGGACACAGGGCCCATCGGCCCGGCAGGCTCACCACAGGTGGCCCCTGAAGGCTTCAGGACAAACGAAACCCTCAGTCTTGGCCAGAGTTTTACACCTGGGACATCTCATGTCTCTTGGACATTTCTGACTTTGTCTAAAAAGATCAGAAATCACCCAGGTGAGCTCTGGAGAGAGGGTGCGAGGAGGAGATTCCCCCGCTCCCTGACCTCTGCCCTTATGCCCATTGCCTACCTGGCCCCTATGGGCCTGTGAGGTTCAGGGCCACGATCTAGGATGCCTCCTGGAGTTACAGGTGGAGCAACTGAGGCCCAAAGAGAGGCCGTCTCACCCAGGACCACGGGGTGCCTGCCCCAAGCCGTGAAGGTGTGGCTGGGTCCACAGGGCATCCAGGCTGAAGTGCAGGCCTGAGCGAGGTGGCCCCATCCATGAGTGGACAATCTCCCTACTACACTGTGCTGTGAACCAATACTCAAGGCTCTCGGGGCCCTAAATGTGGGGGTGCGAGTAGACCCACAGCATGGGGGGGGATATTTACAGCTGAAAATAGCAGACCAGGTCCCAAATTGTTGGGGTTGAGACCCCACCCCACAGGCACCCTCTGAGGCCCGAGTCCTGACAACCCAGAGAGTGTGGGCTCACAAGAACTCTGCTGGGAAACGCCCCTGAAAAGACCTTGTGGGACTCGCTCAAGCTCCCACAACTCAGCAGGTCCGGGCAGATGTGATGAAGGCTGAGGACAAGGCATAGCATGGCTTTCTCCACCAGTGGTGCCCTGCTGGGGCTGACAGATAAATATAAATATCACCAGAGCCCATGGAGTCCTGGGGTGCCTCAGGAGTGGGGTCCCCTGAGGTGGGGGCTGTTTGTAGCTCTGGAGCTGAGTAGGGGCCGTTCTCTGCACTCGGTATAGAAGAGCATTCTGCAGGGGAGGTCTCGAACACCCCATGCGAGCTGAGGCAGGAAGTGTAGGGGGTGAGAAGGGGGAGGTAGGGATGGCAGCCATCTGAGGGGTCTACCCGGAGCTCAAGCCTCTGGCTGGTGTGGGCACCTGAGGCCCCTCTGTCAGGCTGTGGGATTCCTAGAGCCAGAAGCCCGAGGGAGGTCACATCTGGGCCAGCCCACCCTGCAACTTCCAGAAGGCCCAGGCTGCACCAGGAGTGGCCGGCCCACCCTCCAGGAGAGTCTGCAGGGCCGGGACAGAGACCCCTGAGCTGCCCCCACAATTCCACATGGTTGGTGTTAAGAGATAAACCGAGGCACATTAAAATGCTGAGGAGTTGATTTGAACGTGCCTCAAATAATCAGAATCAGGCAGAGTCAAACGACAGTGATAAGGAGTTTCTACCAGTAGCTGAGGACGGTGGGAGTCACAGTCCAATCCCCCAGTATTAAGGATGGAGAAACCGAGGCGCAGAGAGGTGGTCGCCTCCAGTTCTGGAACCTTCCCAGCATGGTTCTGTGCTTGCTTTCAGCGGACCCGGGAGAACTGGCTGAGCCGGGTTTGGAAGCAGAAGCAGGAGTGGAGGGGACAGAGCTTGCGGCCACCAGCAGCAGGAGTCAGTGTGAGCTTCTGGGGGTGCCAAGCGAGGAGCCAGGGGCACAAGAGGAGGGAAGGTGGGTTCTGTGGCTTTGTAAGACAGTCCTGCTCCCACACACCCAGAAAGCAGTTTATGCAAGCCTTAATCCAAATGCAAACTCTTTCTGTATTTTGCTTTTTTAAAAAAGTCTTTCCACCCTGGCAGGGTCTAGGGCGTGGGCCTCCAATCTTGGGGTGCCAAAGATTCACCCGGTGGGCAAGAGCCAGTGTCCAAGACGCAGATTCCAGGCCCCACTCTGAGTTCGTCTCTGTGCATTTTGTGGGAGGCCTCTGAGCTTGCATTCTGCTCCCCCACGGGCAGGTGCAGGGGCCACAGACGCTTTTTAGGAAACAAGGACTAAAGTCCCCTTGACCTTCATACCTAGACCCCACAACCGAGCTGTAGAAAGTCAGGGCGGCAGAAGCGGGCTCACGCCACAGTCTTTCCCCACACCCACGCCTCAGCAGAACGCCCTGGCGAAGGGGACATGCACACCCATCAGGATCCTTTTATTGACTAACTCGCTTCCTGTAAAGCTGCGGATTTGTGATTCACTCTTGAGAGGATCCCCAAGAAAGGTCGGGTCCTCGCCTCCGATCTGACAGCATTCCCCCAGCAGATGGCGCCAGCTTGTCCAAAATGCCGCTCGTGAAAGGAGTGAAAACTCCAGACAGATGGAGAGACCAAGGCAGGACAGCCGCCAGCGGAGCTGCCCAACTATCAGCGACCCTGAAACGACAGCGAGGAAGCTTAAGCCCTCCTAGATGTAATTCGTGATCTGATGTGTAGCCTTCACCCACGGCCATATTTGCTTCCGAAAGTCACCTGCCGCTTCCAGAACCTGCGCTCCGGCTGCTGGAAGCCGCTGGGCTCGGGGAGCCTGGCGCTGCCATGACCGAGTTTGGCCACACGATGGCGCCAGTGCCCGCAGAAGGACTAGACTGTTGGCAAAAATCCAAATCTTACATGCGTCTAAAGAGAACGTAAACTGAAAAAAAGATATTGGGGGGAGAAGAGAGGTGAAAAGAGACGGCTGATTAGACTTGCCAATGTCTCTCGATTTCATGCCCTGCCCTACTGCCATCGCGGCCACGGGCTCCCACTTCTTGAGGAGTTACTGAGTGCCAGGCTGGGAAAAGCCCTTCCCGTGGCCGTCTTTGCTTGGAGTCCATAAAGCCTCAGCGGGGAGCTCGACGACGTCTCCACTCCTGAGAGGAAACATTATGTGGGGAACCAGGGCTGGGACGGCTTGGACCTCCTCAGAGGAAATGCACAGTGGTCTGATTGTGCCACACCAACAACAGTGAATGGGGCCAGGCCGCCTTCTGTGCTCACGCGCCTGTGAGCCCTTCTTCCACTCAGCAAGTACTCGAGCACCTGCTTTGTGCCAGGCACTATTCAAGGTGCTCAGGAGGGGACCAAGGAGCCAGAGGCAGTCCCTCGCCTCATGCGAACAGGCCACGATAAACCGCTAGGTCTGGGGGCAGGTGCTGAGGAGAAGGTGCCCGGAGGGGCGTTTTTGAGGATGTCAGTGCTGAACCCCAGCTGACTCCCCTGACTCACGAGAGCCAGTTGTAAAATGCTTAGGAATTTTGAGCCAGTTCTTAAATACATCCATTATTAAAATTAGGGCTATAAACTACAATTCAATACATTATATTTAAAACAAAGCTAGTAAGTATTACTCCAAACCCAGCGCTTCCTAATTACATCTTATAATTAGCTATGTGGGGGACCCGCTAGGGAAGGCAGGCTGTGTGGGCACGGGCGTGTTCCGGCAGAAGTCTGGTTACCCATGGCGCTTGGGCCGCCGCAGGGGAGGAGCTGACCTGGGCCAGGTCTGCGGGCGCCAGACAAGGACTGGACTGGCTCCACGGGGGGGCCGAGTGTGGATGACCCAGAGTCAGAGGAGGGGCTCCGGGGCAAGCCGCTCCCCCAGAGGGAATCAGGCTGCTGCATCAGCACCAAGGCGTCCGTTCAACTCTGCATCTTCAAAACAGGAAAATTCTTGAATGTATTAATCTCCAGTATTACCAGCTGAGGCCAGTCTACCTTTTCTGCGCTGGCATAAGAAGTGACTTAAACTGGGCTCCCTGTTGGCGCACAGGGCTAAGTCTCAGCACTGTGAAGCTCTCCGCAGCCACTGCGGCACTAGTTTGATCCCCAGCCCGGGAGCTTCCCACAGGGCGCAGCAGACCTCTCCTGCCTCCCCGCTGCTCCCCGCAGCGGTGGATTTCAGTCAATCTGCCTGTTCTGCTCCCCACTCTGTCTCTGGTGAATCCTCTCACCCCCACACCTCTCATCTACACCCCAGTTCTTCTACTCAGTAAATAAACTCAAGAGTTGAACTCGATTCCAATTTTCCCAGACCCCAACCTGTCCCCAAAGAAATCAAGGAGAAGGAACCATAAAAATTTAATTTTAATAATACAGAAATAGTATATAGTACATTTCTTTCCACAGCAGCACTTCGTTCATCTCTAAAAAAATTTAACAAAATTAAGGCTAAATCAGAGCAATCTGATAGTAAAGGGATATTTTATGTGGTGTTACTTTTAAAGAGTCTTCATAAATATAGGATGTTCTTCAGGAAAAAAAAAAATGTTGAACAGGATACCAGACATGGGAAATGCAGCACAAAACGCGCTCCTTGACACCAGCTGACTGCTAACTGCTACTTCCCTGGGAAAATTCAAAGGACATTTAAAAAAACTGACTGTTTATGACAAGCTGCTAAGACTCTGGAGTTGAAAGTCCACGGCACTACAGGCCACTTGAGAAAATAAAACCAAGGACAGTGGATACGCCCACATAACCGCTCCAGAAAAAGTGGACAGTGTTTGAAAGTGCAAGTGAATAATCTCGGAAGTCGGGGTGCTCAAAGGACAACCCCTCTGTCCCGGCCCTTCGCCCAGGCTCTCCCCGAGAAAGAAGGAATACGGTGGAACCAACATGGCATCACCGCCAGAAGGGGGGGGGGCCCGTCGGCACCCTGCTGAAGCACTGGTGTTCCCGAGGCGGGGATCGGGGAGGAGGGGTGCCTGCCTTCCCGCCCTTCCGCCATCCTGGCCCGCTTCTGCTGTTCTTCTGACCCAAGAGGCCCTCATCTGCTCTAGCACTTGGAGTGAGTCTTTTTCTCTCTCTCTTTCCCTCCGATAATACTTCCAAAAGGAAGGCCAGTGCCACCTCCCTGCAGAAAGTCTCTCTAGATTCCCGGCCTCTGCGGGGCACTGACCCAGGCAAGCAGGAGCCCGCCTTTGGGGCCCCCCGGTACGCCATGGCGGCTTTAAAGGGGTTACCTTCTCTCGTCTCCTCCCCTCTCCTTCACACCATAGTTTCCATCTATTTTAATGAGTCCTTTTTCCTTTAGAAGAGGATCTATTGCCCAGAGGAACTTCTCATCATTTGAAAGCTTTTATCATATAGCAGCAGAGAGTGGGGGACAATGCAAGCGTTTTCTTTCCCTTTTCTGATCATTTTGTTTTTCTACCTTTTAATCCCCTAGAAAATAAAATGGGAGGAAACTGTACAGGCATATAACATCAAATACCCTCTGCAGGCTAAAGTGCATTCTAAAGACAGCCTAAAGCTCTGGGAAACAGCGGTGGAGGGGGTGTGAGAACCGCCTTCCCTGCACAGACGCACATGCACACACGGGGGGCGTCCAAGTCCCACGTTACGGAGCGTCCTCAACACAGAACACCATCGCCCCACGCGGTCACAGAGGGAGAAGCTATGCTGGAACCCCCTAATTGAGCGGTCTCCGATCGGACTGACCATCGGCTTCACCCAGTTGATCTGGGACGCATAACGCGATATTCCCACCCCCTATTAGACAGAGGAGAAAGCTCAGGCCCCCGCGGTCAGGATGTCTGCCCCCAAGGCTAACGGGACAAGTGACAGAGACTCCGTGACAGAGCAAGGGCTGCAGCCAGGCACGCGGCCGTTCCGGTGCCAGAAGCAGGACAGGCTAGTGGAGGCAGGAGCAGGGAATCCTCCTCCCGGCCCACTGGACACGAGCCGGTCGGCAGCCTCTCCGCCAGGGCCATGTCCCTGCTCACGTCTGTCCGCGATCACCCAGGCAGGCGCAGGACGACCTAGCCGGACCCCGAGACCCACGGGGGGCTGACTAGGGCCCTGTGAAGGAGCAGCCACGCGCGGACAGCCAGGAAGCCGAGCGCCAACACCAGCCCGCGGCCCTGGGCCAGTGCTGCCCCTCACTCCCGGGCGTGGGACTTACGCGGACGTCCAGCTGCAACCAAGGGACAGGAAGAAACCGATCACCGATGACATCTGGCGAATACGAACTCCGAACACCCTAAACCGTCCTGAGGAGACGATCTCCGGCTACAGGCCACACTTGACGGAGTTTCCTTATTGCTCCAATGTGTCCTCCTGGCCTTACAAACATTCTTCCGTGGGCGGAATAAAGCTCCTTTCCAAAGCCCACGGGGAGGGACTGAACACATTTCTGGCACGCTGCTCTCCTCCCTCCCCACGCAAATCCACACACGCACACACACGACAGCCCCGCGCGCACGCACGCACACTTACGTGCGGAGGCTGGGGAATCACGACTTATATTTTTTGTTTGCAGCTATGAGTCATGAGCCACGGTACAAGGATGACAAGCCTACTATATTGTCATCTTGATGGCAGGTAATCAACAGGGAAAAGATGATAACCAAAGCATTCAAGACGCCAACAAGAAAACACAAAAGACGATTTAAGGGTAAATTTTAAGTAAATCAACAGGCACAGGGGCTACCCCTGGCACAAACCCAGCCTTGCTGGTGCCCACTTGCCAGCCAGGGCCCCGCGGGTGCAGGGACAAGCTGACGGCACCCAGGGGCTACCCAGGGCCTTGGGAACACGGAACCACCGCGGCTGGCCCCTGCACCCCTCACAGAGGGCTCCCTCTGCAGGTAAAACTAGGAGGAGGTAAAGTTCCACTTGAGGACAGTTTCCTTAGAAATAACTTATGGGTGAGGCGGGCCCCCAGGGAGAGAGTCTGCCACGCGGCGGGGGGGCCCTCTGGACAGGTCTCGCCTTCCGCCAGGAGAGCTGGGGAGCACATACCATCCTCAACTTGCATTTTGCTTTCACTTTCAAAGAAAAAGAACCGACTCCTCTTTTCTCTTTAACTCCAAGAGTCTTTTAAAATCCAGTCTTACCTAGATAGAGATTTCTAGTCATCCCTCTGGACCACCTTCTAAGATGCGCGTTGAGCACACCCACCCTCCCAGGCGGTCAGCGGGGATTTCCCACGTGGTGCTCAGACTTGGGGATGAGCAGAGCAAGGAGACCTCAGACCCCCTGACCCCCGTCTGTCCCTCCCAAGCGCTCAGGAGACTGGAGGTGGGGTCAGTCCGCAGCCCAGGGCTCTGGCCCCCAACCTCGCCCTGGTCCCCGCCTCAGCACTTCATGGAGAACCTCACGGACAGTGTCTGGAGAAGCTCATGGAAAATGTATCCAGTTTTTCATTTCAAGAATCAAAAATCTGCAAGATGAAGGGACTTCTGTACCTTATTATTATTTATGGAGCTAATGAATACTAACAAGATGGAACGATAAAGGCTAAAAGAGCCCAGCCGAAAACAAACAAAAACAACTGTAAGGTTTATAAAGGTCCTCTGCAGTTTCGTTGCCGTTAAATACTCTGCGAAGTCACATGTTGGTGCATACGACCACTTTTCTGTCTTTCTGCATGGTAAAGAAGTCATTCCAGAAAGACGACAACACCACAAAACAACACTCAGAACACACAGCCCACAGCACACCTAGAAACGACAGGACTAGTCTACAACAGTACTGCGCTCTAGACACACGTTATGGGTATTAGCTAAGAAAACATCCATTTTCTAGTTCTTTAATCAGGAGGATAAAGCTGCTGCTAACACGTTAATAAAAAATCTGACTTGTAACTGTCATTTTCCCAAGGGAAACTAAACCGAATTCAGGGAGCGGACGGACTGGCCAAACCTCCATCCTGCAAGCGGGAGAAGTGCAGCCCTCGGGGAAATCTCAACGAGTCATTCTACAAGTCAAATTTATTTTCTGACAGATTATATATTTGTGTAGGACCGTATTGTGTTTATCACCCCAATACTTTTATAAAATTGATTGTGCCCCATTCCATAAAATAGAGAGCCTTAAAAAAAACCTGTTCGCTGACAGTTACTACTGCGAGTGAAGAGCTTCCATTGCTGGATACGTCACCCCCCAGAAAAATCACATCCAAAATGGACGTGTTATGACAAAAACCACTCCGTTAGCTCAAAACCAGAACAAATAGAAAACGACACCTCTATGGGGACTGAGCTACTTTTCTGACTGCTACTGCAGAAACACAGAAAGCCAGCAGGCTGCAGACATGCAGGAAGCAGTGCTACACAGGGAGTAACAAGTCAAACTCACTGCAACTGTGATAACTGGGTTGAAAGTAGACTCTTGGTAAAACCAAAATATTTCTTCCTCAAGGCAATTGTTAGCTATAAAGGAAAAATGATTTCATATCCTTGATCCATAAAGAAGACACATTTATTTACATCCTCAATGGACTCAGAGAGGCTTTACACTGTCACAATTAAAATTTTATGCTTCCAAAAATATTATATGATCAATGCACTTGACTTAAAGCTTCAGGTATTAATAACTTCATTTTAGACTTCTTAAAAAACCAACACAAACATACTTTCTAGAGTGCAAAATGCTTCTTATTAAATACTTCAGGAACACAAAAGCAAATTGGTTTTTGAAACACAGGAATCCTTTTCCGAAGGATAAACACCACAAAGACATCCATTGCCGGCAATGGACGTGAAAACAAAACTGCCAGCTTGAGGAAAATGCAACGCTAAAATCTTGCACCCGGGTCTGCACCTGCACGAGGTGACCCCGATTACTTGTACAGACTCATGGTCGGGCTCTGGTACATGCACATGTACGCATCACAGAGAAGCCTTCGCGCGCAGCTCTGGATCCTCCTGGAGTCCAAGGAATGCAGCTCTTCCAGAGACATCTTCAAGTACTCGCCCACTTCTGGGCATGGGGTAACTTGAGGAATGTTGAAGCCATTCTGGCCGCCTGTGGAAAGGGAGAGGCATTCTCGTCAGGGAGTGCCGGTCAAAGCCCCACCCTCTGAGCAATCTTACAATCCTGTGATTGCAGTGAAGGCTGCTTTTTCAGCCCTGAAAGACCATATTTTACTTCGGGTTTCTAGAAGCTAAAGCCTCTTTTTCACTCCGGACATCTTTCTCATTCATAGTCTCTGAAGGACGCTACAGACGAAAGTGAGCAAAGTCAGTCAAGGACACATACCCTGAGCAAAGGCCAAGACCTGCTTTCCAGGTTTCTCTGTGTGCAGCTACGGGGTGACACGGTTACACCCCCAGTGCACAGCAGCCCACGCTTCACACCCCTCCGTCCCTGGACACCGCACTACCAGAGCAGCCATTTTAGAGCAGTTGTATTGAAATGAAGCCATTGTATTTCCCTAAATTGAAAAACTTGTGCAGTTCTTGAAGGTTTCGACACTGAATGAAGATACATGGTTCCAGGGATTCCAGAAGGGACCTTCTGGCTTCTCTCAGCACCTGAAACCCTAAGCTTTGGCATTTTACTGTGAACACAAATGTGAAGTGGGCTGGAGACAGGCTGTGCCGTGTCTCTGAGCATCTGAGCACTGAGGAAACGTGGAGACCGGTCCAGAGTTTGGTCTCTAGTCAAGAAGCTGCCACACGGCAGGGCACAGAGGGCAGGTTATCGGAGGGCTAGGCGGAGGGGTTCCAGGGAAAATGGGGCATGAGAAGACGGGTGGGGGGCGTGCAGTCCCTGACAACCTTGCCCAGACTGATCCCAAGCTGCAAAAGGCACAGGCCACGATCTAGGTGTCCTCACAAACACTTCCTCCAGAGCCGCAGAGTCCCCGGCCCATCACATGACATGAAATCTGTGTCCCGGAACGCACGGCATCGTAGAGAAGGGCCCGAAGGCGCAGCATGTCTCCACCTCAGACAAAGATGCACAGCACACGCAGAATAGGCTTGTTTTTCCAAGGAAGATACTTACTTCTACTCTTAGTATTGTTCTTTGGACCACAACACGGTTTAGCATAAAAACACTTAATTACCGTGGTCAGAAAGTCTGAGTTAAATACAAGCTACGTGACCTCAGTGACCTTAAACCGCAGCTTTAATAACAAAAACAGGTACCATCCTATTTTTCCCATCGCAGAGAAGGTAGGTATGGACTTAATGGACTTCCGAGGAGGGTGGGTCACAGTTGAGAAAGGGCTGTCAGGGCCTGTATAGAAAGTGAGAGGAGCTGGAAATAAGATAAAGCTGAAAGTAAAACCTCCAGACTTAAAGAATTTTGGGATTCTTTAATTTCTTAACAAAAATTATATTTACGTCAAAATTCACCATATTATTCCTTAGTTTGGTAGTGGAGTTTAAATAAATTTCAAGACATCAGACTGTCATTGAGCAATTTCTGAAAGGCTTTTCTCACAAAATATCTTCTTACTCAGAACAGACTATTGCCCAGGGGCAGTGCTGGGGGAGCCCAGAACTCAGGGGCTCAGCACTTTACTAAAGAATGGGCAATCCATGCCAAACACAAGTTGCCACGTGTAGAAGAAAGATTTTCAAAATACTATTGCTTCCCAATCTGTAGGTTGAGGTTTTATTTTTGTGATGGTTTCCTTTGAGCCTTTTAGGGGCCTCCTTGGTGGCCTAGGGGTTAAGTCTCAGCACTATCAACTCTACGGCCTGAGTTCGATCCCGGCCAGGGAGCTGACCTCTCCTGTCTCGCAGACCTCTTCTGTCTCCCCGCTGCTCCCCTCAGCAGTGTACTTCGGTAGATCCACCTGTTCTGCTCCCCACTCTGTCTCTGGGGGGTCCTCTCACCCCCCACACCCCTGGTGAACACCCCAGTTCTTCTAGGCTAAGAAAGTTTGATACCGTCCTGCTTGTCTATGTTTTGTTTCCCTCGAAAATGGGGATGTGTCCCCAAGAACATGACTGAGGTTGCCATCCAAGTGCATCCTCTGTTTTCCCTCAAGTATTTTATGGTTTCTTATGTCCAAGTCTGTCATCCATTTTGAATTAATTTCAGTGGATGGAGGTAAGTGTGGGTTAGTTCCCTTTTTTTGCTTGTGGCTCTCCATGTTCCCAGCACCATTTACTAAAGGGGCTTTCCCTTCTCCACTGTACGGCCACGGTTCCTTTGTTGAGGATGAGCTGTCCATACTCAAATCACACATCTGACAAGGGGTTAATTTCCCAAATACACGAAGTGCTTACACAATCCAACAACAACAACAAACAGATGACCCAAACAAAAAATGGGCAAAATACCTAAGTAGACACTTTTCCGAAGAAGATATTAAGGTGGCCCACAGGCACATGAAAATTATTGTAAGGGCAGTGCAGATCAAAGCCACGATGAGCTGCCACCTCACCCCTGTGAGAAGGCCCGGTATCAAAGAGTCGAAATAACAAATGCTGGTTGAGGTGTGGGGGAAAAGAGGAACTCGCATCCACTGTTCGTGGTGAGGAAAGCATATGCACGTATGGAGCTGCGTAAATGCCTGCCACTTTAACAGAAATTGCACAGAATAAAATAAAATACCATCCCGATCAGCCATGCTGTCGAAGAAGAGCCAGGCGGAGTCGTCTTTCCCGTACTTCACGAAAGCAACATAGTGGCTCGTCTCTATGCAGAGGACGGCAAACAACTCCATCTTCTGGCAGGGGATGCAGCCGTGTCGCCAGTCCCAGTCGGGTAAGTCTTTGGGAAGTGACACCGGGTTATACTTATGATTTAATCTCTTGGGGTGAAGGTGGACCTAAAATGAGACAAGGAGAGTACAGCACAAAGGAGCCAATCTCAGTGTTTCGGGTGAAAGGAATCGACTCTAACTGAACACATCCCTCCTAATAGCAAGCAAGTACATCACAGGAGTCCATCAAATAAACTCAGAAGAGGTATAAATAATACACTTAATTATAAAAAGTTTTAATTGAATTATGAATTGCTATTTCCTTTTCCCATCACCTACCTTCCCTCTGAGCCTTTCTCCTTTACCCCCTTCTTTTGAATCTCAGAGACCTCAGTTTGGTTATCAATGTCCACTAGCTTTTAATTATTTTGCTTTGGTATATCATCTGTTTGGATTCCTTATTTTACTCATACATGTGAAATCATCTGGTGTTTGTGTTTATCTTTCTGACTTACTTCGCTACACATAATTCTCAAACTCCTTCCATTCTGCTGCAAACATTCTATTGTGGATCTGTCTGTTCTGCTCCCCAAGCTATCTCTGGTGAATCCTCTTACTCCCCCCCAACCCCGTACCTCTGGTCTACACCCCAGTTTTTGTATGCATAAATAAATAAAATACATCTTAAAAATAAATAAACAAACTTTGTGGAGCATCTAATTTTTTGAGTTGATGGTTTCCATATTCTTCAGACAGATACCCAAAAGTGGATTTGTTGGATCATATGGTATTTTAATTATGAATTTTTAACTTGTGGAAACCTGAAATCAATTTCTAACTACAAATAATTTACTGTTTCACTAGAGCACACTCATTAAGTGAACTCAGACTTACTTGCGTATTGCAGGTTTTACAGAACTGTTTGATTTTCCCAGCTGAGATGTCTGGGTCATCATAGCATTCTCTACATTCATACATCGCCAGCCCTCCGCATATCCGGCACTGCCTTGGGGCTAAGTGGGAGAAGGGAGGAGAGTTCACAGGTCTTTAAAGTGCATTCTTTCTTTTTTTTAAATATATATTTTATTTATTTACTTTTGTTATTCATATCTTTTACATTATTGTGTGTTCCCCAGAAGTTACCCAACACCTGTTCACCCATGGAGCCATCACCATAGTCCCCCATGCTCCCCTCTTCCCCGCTCTTGAGCCCTACCCCTCCCCTCCTTCCCTGCTGAATGTCGCTTTCTTATTTGGCTCCCGTATATTCCTGTTATAAGTGAAACCATTCGATAATTTTCTCTTTCTTTCTGGCTTATTTCACTGATCATGATCCCTTCTAGTTCCATCCATGTTGCTGCGAATTGCATGTGTTTGTCTTTTTTGAATGCTGAATAGTATTCCATTGTGTATATGTACCACATCTTCTTGATCCAGTCATCTATTTTTGGGCATCTGGGTTGTTTCCATACCTTAGCTATTGTAAACAGTGCTGCAATAAACATGCGTGTGCATGTATCCTTTTGGATTAGTGTTTTTGTTCATTAAAAAGGTTTTAAAAGTTGGCGCAGCAGACCTCTCCTGCCTCGCCCGCTGCTCCCCTCAGCAGTGTATTTCGGTCAATCTGCCTGTTCTGCTCCCTACTCTGTCTCTAGTGAACCCTCTCACTGCCCCACACCTCTGGCCTGCACCTCAGCTTGTATGGAAAAATAAATAAATCTTAAGAAAAAGGTTTTTAAAGTTAAGCTTTAAAAAGAACAATGTTAGAATTGGACTGGCAGTGGTGCACTTAATGTAGTATACACACGATTCTCAATGCTGGACATCAAAACTTATATGTTATAATGAATATTGCCTTAATAAAAAATAAAGATACTATTGCGACCGAAAAAAAAAAAAAAGGGGATATGATGTTCATGAACACGAAAATCCCTCCGTCCCAGGAAAGTGTGAGTTGACTTTCCTGGAACTCAGGATTTCTTTAAAGACCTCATGGCAATCTTTTCATATTAATAGTCTAGCGGGTTTTTACCTGATTTACAATATATATACTGATAAAAATTCAAAGTTAAGGAAAGTATGAAAAAGAAAACTGAAAGCATCCACAATTTCAGTTAGCAGGAGATAACCACTGTCAATACTACTAGAATAAAATTGGATTATCCAATTTTAAAAATTAACCAATAATTTTACATCCGCATATTCATGTAACACTGTGTGTATAGTTCCTCTTGTCGAGAGCATCAACTTACTTTTTCACTTAATATTATATCACGGCCTCTTTCGTACATATAGGTCTTCAAACATGAATTCTAATGGCAGTATTGTGGCTACACAGACACACCATAATTCATTTAACTACTCTCCTCTTGTTAATGCGTAGTTTCTAACTTCTTACTTGTATAACAATAGACATATTTGTATATAAAATTTTAAATATATATATATATATTTAATGTATATTTATGTATAATATGTATATATATATACATATATATATATATATATATATGTCTGAGCACTTTCAAAGAATAAATTCCTAGTACTGAAATTACTAGTTTACTATTTCTAGACTTTGATACCAAATTGCCTTCCAGAAGAATTGCATTCCTTTCGACTTTTAACCACAATGAATAAGAATGACCTGACAGACTATTTCTGAAAAATAAAACAAACAATAATATCTTATACTTACTGTCTTCAAGTAAATCTGTTATATTTAATTCCAGTGAAGGAAATATTTTTTTAAAAAGTTTAAAGTCTTTTCCAAACCGAGGCATCTGAATAATCAGACATGATGGTGCCTGAAGAAAAGATACATATTTTTAGAATCAAAGTGCTGGAAAAACAATTTCCCTATGAAATTGAAACAGGCGTGGCTGTGGAGCCAAGCTGTGATTTTGCCACTGCGCTGACGCCTGTCACCGAACTGACGCCTGTCACCGGACCCACACGTGGAGGCGGAACATCAAGGCAGGGCCCAGCAGCCACCGGTCTGCATGGAGGCCTGGAAGCCAGGAACACCCCAGGCCATGGGGCAGGACACACGAGGCCCCGGGGCCAGACAGTCCGACAGCCCTCACCTCAAACAGTGTGACGGCTATCTACAGTGACAGTCCACAATGAGTTTAGACTTAAGACATCTTTTTATTTATTTTGGAAAAATTGTTTTTGCAACTCTGGTGAAAGAACTGTCATCACTGACAGGCCCTAGTCCTTATATTTCAACAAATAAACAATTGTGGTTAATAAGGTTTTAGCAAAACATTCGTTCAGAAAAAAATTACAATAAAAAGGGCCTCCCCGGTGGTGCAGCGGTTAAGCGCTGCACTGTGGAGCTGCTGGCAGCGGCAACGCGAGTTCGACACCCGGCTGGGGAGAATACCACATGGTGCGGCAGACCTCTCCTGCCTCGCCCGCTGCTCCGCTCAGCAGTGTATTTCTGATCTGCCTGTTCTGCTCCCCACTCTGTCTCTGGTGAACCCTTTCGCCGCCCCACGCCTCTGGCCTGTACCCCAGCTTGTATGTATAAATAAAAAATAAATCTTTAAAAAAAATTACAATAAAAATTAGCCACATGTTAAGATCATAAAGGTAAAGAAAGATAATTTATATCATTTATTCATTAATAAACCAATTTAAGTGAATTATTGAAAGAGAAAAAGTGAACATTTCCTTTTTGACGTATTTGGATAATATGCTTAGGTAAAATGTTAAACATATTTTAACCTAAGTTAAATTAATTTCTGTTAAATTTTAACATGTTTAAAAAATTGTAAATCTTCACTGCTTTTAACTAAACATTTTCAAGTTATATATCAGCCTGATATTTTCTTTGGCACCAAAACCCAAAAAGCTCAACCTTAATTCTAAGGTTTTTTTCTACAAGGACAAAGTTGAAATATTTTTTAATTTGTGTTCAGCTAACACTTTGTGTTTCTAACTATTCTCAGAGGGTTAAAAGTAATAGCTTTTGAATCTACTAGTAGTCTAAAGAATCTTAAGGACTTTTGCATAAAATCCAACAAATAATTATCACTAACCTCAGCAAATTTCAGGTTACTGTTGATAAAAGACCACTCTATTAACTGCTGAATTGTAGGAACTCCAACTTTCTCATTTTTTTCCATAAAGATTTGATAGAAGTAACAATCTTGTACTTTTTGACCTGCTGATCTAAAAACATATAAAAATACACAAAATTTATTTATGAAATGTTTAAATCAAAAAGTGATGTTGTTTCAGTAGTATTTAAGAACAGAAAAACATGAAATCGATGGAGCTACTTTGGATACTCAGAACGACAGAGGCAAAGACAGTAATTTATATTAAATAGCTAATGTACTTGTGCCTAAGACCTTAAAAATGGTTTCGTGTTTTCATACTGGAAACTTAGTGATCAGGAGAAAAAACAATGGACTAACACCTGCAGTCAAGGAGTACTGTGTGGACAATATTAATCAGAAGCTGATTAATTATTAATCAGAACCAATCATTTGGTTCAATTTCACTACCCAAATCTAGAAAGCACCATACTGCATTTAATGCTTAATACAGGAAAATAAAATTTTATATAGTTGACTGACACAGATTCATAAAGAGCTTCTAGAACAAACTTATTTCTAAAAGGAAGACCCTGATTTCCAGGCGAGGACAATCATTTCCCAGCAGGTCAAAAGAACAGTGAGGTAGAGAACCCAGGCCCCCACCTGGGTTTTTCCAGATGAAAAACAAAAGTGACTTTCTTCTCCCCAGTTGCTAGATCTCCCACATCATCTACTTTAACATTACCTTTCCTCCCTCATGTTTGAAGGCTGATTTACAAGCTATTGCTGTATTACATATAGCCAATTCTATTTTTGAACTTCTGTTCAGTTCTGTGGATCCATATTTCTAATTTTATACCAGTACCACTGTTTAATGCTAGTGCTTTGCTTTTACAGCTTATAATAGAACTCTTTTTAAAAATTCAATGTTTTCACCCATTTCATCTTGTGGAGAATTCTAAAATCACTTCACTGAGTTACAAAAAAAAAAAAATCAAGATCTTGATTAGGAACAAATTATTTTGTACAACATAATGTTTAAGTTACTTAATCTTCCCACCTGGAATGCAGTCTTTCTCACTAATTAATAAATCACCTTTCAGTCTTGTGCAAGTCTTTTAAAAGACCTAGTTCAATAAAACAATTTCTTGACTTGTTATACTTTTACAAAGTATGAAATTATCCCTTTTTCATATTTGCTAGAAGGTATACAAGAAATTCTATTGACTTTTCACAACTATATTCTACATGGCCAAACTGCAAATTCTTTCGTTAATTCTAACAGCTTCTAAACAATTCTCTAAGGTTTTATAGGTAGACTTATAGCTATTACCATCTTTGAAGAGATAATAGTATTCTTGATGTTCATGTATCATGTCTTATTTCATTAGTTTGACCTCCCAAAACAGTATCAAACTATCAAACTGCAATTGTGATACTATCCACTCTTCTTTCCCCCTCATCCACCAATTCAACATTGGCATCAAACAACAGCACTTAAGACACAGAGATGAGCAAAATCATGTGTGTGTTGATTAGCTTTTAGGGAAGTGAATAATATGCTAGCAAGATTTCAGCACATGGGGAGGGGGCCACGGACTGTGGTGGAGGCCTGTGGGAGCCTTGGTGGGGGTGTGGGGCAGTCACATACATCTGAGGACATGTGACCCTATGCCTCGAGTTACAGTGCTTTACACCAACATAACATGATCCAAAAAAAAAAAAAGAGAGAGAGAGATTTTCAACAGAGAGGCCCAGACTAAAGTGCAAAATGGTTCAGCATTTAGACTCTGAACATTCAAAACTATTTGGAAACTACATCCAATTAGAACACCTCACTAAGAACTTAACTGCATTTGATGCAAGTGTTCCATCGACTCAGGAAGGATCTGAGAGTGGGAAGGGCAGGGATTGGGTTACAGAGTGGGAACAAGAAAGCTAATTTGAGACTGAATTAATTCTTTGAGTGGTGGGTAGACAAAAATAGTGTTTTCAGGGTGTTTGCTTAGGGTATAAGATTCTCTTAAAGGGTTCTGTTCATTTAAATTACAGAAATATTTATGTACCATCTTATAAAATTTTTTTGCAATAGTACTTATTACCAGAGTTAAAATTAAAAGCACAAATTTACATTGGATTTATTCCTCAAGTTAAAACTATGATACTATGGAGAGACACTGATTACAATTAATTTGCATTAATAGGAACCTAACATATTACAATCCCTACACAAATACAAAATTAAGTAATCTCTAAAAAAGAACTTTTACTGAATAATGGCTGAGAAATGAGGACTATTTATTTTTCTAATGCTCCCACAACAATTTAAAAGTTACCTTATTTTTAATAATGGTTCTACCCTTAAAATATGATGAAACAGGATATTTAAGAATTCTTCAGGATCTAGGGGAAAATGAAAAATCAAGTAAGTCACAGACAAAATTTTTAAATCATTCTATTTATTAATAAGTCAAATTTCTATACTGAATTTGATTTCATAATAAGTATTATTTCTTAATACTTATTATTGTCATAATAAGTATTATAATTAGTATAACTAAAAGCATAGTGCTCAAGTTTTCCTAACAAAAATACAAAAGATATTTAAAGGCATGTCACAATTTTTTGACTTTATTGCATTTGGAAGGGTATAATCATTCACATACTGTAAAATAATTTTTATTTATTTCAGGGGGCTTATGGTACGTGCAATAAGATCTGCAGTATGACATTTTTTGCTAAATAATCTTAAATCTCAAAACATCACACTGGTTGCAAGGTGACGCTGACACATTCCAAGTCAGGTCTGAGTTTCTGAGTAAATCCATCAGCTATGAAGAGATTAAAACAATTTCTCAGACCATAGACATGGTCCTAGTCCATCATTTTTTAACTTCCTTTATAACAAGAAAGGTTATGTGGAGAAATGTGGATGACTTTATGCAACCCTTCACCACTGAAAGGAAGCAATTCCAAATGTCACTGCTGGGTAGAAAGGAAAGGATTTTTTTATATATTCATTTAACATGCTGGATCCAGCCACCTTCGTAAGGGGGCTCATTGTCCCACATCATTCACATTTAAAAGTGAGAAAGAAAGTATTTACAAAGAGGAACACATTCACACTTAGAAAGAAATGTCGAATTTAAAATGAAGCCCCCACAGACTACCCAGTCAATGCTTAGCATGTGCTTTCGAATGAGCCTTAACGCATGTACTGAAAGTTAAGACAGTCACCTTTTTCTTCAGAGGTAAATCCTGATGCAGCCTCGACTTTTTCAAGTATTTTCCTCAGTTTCATAATCTTTGTTGCACACACATATCCATATCTATGTTAGTAAGAAACAATACCGGCTACATGTTGAATTAAGATGACACACTTTGATAATCACACATTGTTTACAAAACTCCATGTCTTAAATCAACACTCTAGACAATTATTTTGAAAAATAAAGTATAGATTTCTTAAGGCTTAAAATATTAAAAATCTAGAATCAGAATTATCTCAGGCGCCACTGTGTCCTAAAAACAACTGTCAAACACACACACACAAAATCTTTTAAATTCATGATGATTGTTTTTTAATATTATTTGCTTAATAAATTAAAAGCATTTAATAAACGACTTTGAATTTTAAAACAGAAAATACATTTTGAGAAAGAGTCTTTTTAATATTGAAGAATGAAATAAGCACCAGGGGAATGGAAAGGGTGATGAGGTTGATAATTGAAAAATCTAAAATCTGCAGTCACACCAATCATCACCCTATGACATCTTCTCTAATTTTTCTCTGAATACAGGACGCATTTACTAGATTTATGCCCAATCCTTGACAGAATTCTAATTCTAAAAATGTCTTCAGAAGAGACCTTAGAGCTCACACGGGGTTAATAAGATGACAAGCAAAACTAGTTCACTTTATATCCATTTTTAAAAAATATTCATTTTGCATAGAAGAACTGGGGTGTAGGCCAGAGGTGCAGGGAGTGAAAGCATTCACCAGAGACTGAGTGGGGAACAGAACACACAGATTTACTGAAATACATTGCTGAGGCGAGCAGCGGGCAAGACCAGAGAAGCCTGCTGTGCCCCAGGGATGAAACTCAGGCCACAATGGTGCTAGCACTGAGACTTAACTTCTAGGCCACCAAGGAGACCCCTAAAAAGGAACATTGATGAGAAGCTGTCACCCCATGGCCCTCGCCGTGTGTTGTTACATCTTGACCAGATTTAAGGAGTTAAACAAGTAAGGGCAGTACCAAGAGCAAAGGTTAAAGAAATTGCTAATACTTCATCAAGATTTTGGCCTGTTTCTTATGAAATGAAAGCAAGATATAAATGAATTACTGTACCAAAAATCAGCAAACAGGACACAACCTACTTACATTCTTAGAGGATTAACAATTTCTGTCCTCAGTAGCTCCTGCGTTTCACTATAATATTCTACATCATGCTTTTCTTTGGGTCTGAGTAACACAGTGTCCAGGACAGAACTAAAAGCAAACAAGCTGCAAAATAAAAAGGTCATCTGCATCATGCAGTAACTGCTATTTTTCAAAAAACAGATTCTAAACAGAATACGAAGTGAAAAAATGCAAAGTCTTGAGAATAAGTGACATATAAATCAATGTTTTTCACTAACACAGGTATGCAGGCCCCTTTAGCCGTCCCCATAGTTTGATCCTCAGGGCCTGGAGAACCTTCCAAATTGAGAACACAAATACCAGGTAGGTAAACTCTAAATTGACCATGTTAATGGATAAAAATATGTCCATGTTATATTAAGAAAACTGTGCAGGAAGTTAAGAGATTTTGTCTGAGTCAAACAGAGCAGAGGAGGAAATTCGGAGAGTACCTCCTAAGGAAAGCATATTCCCAATGTATAACTCACTCTAGACATCACACTTCTCTCCTCACACCCCTCTGCAGAGAAATAACTTTCTCTAAATTCCATGAATTGATGATGAATTGATGATGAACACTGGTCTTCATCAGCTGAACCCTCAACCTGCTTTGCAAAGCTGGGAAGGCCTGGCATGGGAAAAGCACCCCTAGTACAAATGGCGAGTTCTGAGCTTCCCAGTCAATCAACTTGATGAACAGCGGTAACTTGCTGATAGCAAAGAACAAGAGAAAATTCAGCTAATATGGGTTTTCACCGGGCTATTAAAAGAACATTCTAGCAAGTCTGCAAGGCTTGTTTTTGTCCACACATCTGACAGACTAAAAGTCATCAGCCAAAAAAATGACCCACTGCATTTATTCTCCTCCCTACATTAAAAGTTTTAAGATCTCATTATCTTCCTAATTTCCATGACAGGTTACACTCCATTTAACTAGCAGTGTACTTGCCCCAGTCTTCAGAGTGTAAAATTTCTTGCCCTGTTAAGTTGTCCCAATAAATAAATAAATATATATATATACATATATACACACACACACACATACATACACACACATAGATATATACAAACACACACACACACAAGGGCAACTGTGCTTCTACTTAAAATAATTCTTTAGAACAAAGTCATTGTGATTGCCTCCACCCAGGGAAAGAAACAGACACCCAAGTTCTGTTATTTGATAGGTACACAAAGACACTGCTGTTTATTCTCTGCAGTCATATGATTTCCCAGATACCTGATGGTATCTGGGATCAGAATAGCTGATCCTTGTGTGACACTATCATTCACCTCTTACTCATCTCATTATTTTTAACTCATCATTCACTATATTACTTTTCTGTATTAACTTTTTCGATACAGGTGCAATAGCACCCAATCGCTAAATAATGAAAAGCAAACACCCTTTGCTTCCTGGTCTCCAGAAGCCCAGTGGCTCTACCCAGAGGAAGTCAGCAGACTCTTTCACGCACACAGCCACCCCCACGGCACTATCGACAGCCACCGCATCGGTTTTAAACGTACCAGAACAGAGTCGAGTCTAAGTAACACGAATTGTAATGACCCTGGATGCCTTTCTTCTTTCCAATCATTATCTCTAGACCTTCTTTTTCCATTTTTGGTGGAGTATTTTCTTCAACTACTTCACTTAAGTAGCCTCCAAATGCTAAAAAATTAAAAATGAAAAAAAAAATTCAATTATTACAGTATGGATTCCCATTCATATTCATTTCTTCATTTCAAAATAAATTTTTGTATTTTGATGCAAAATTTGTCTCTTAAAGTTAAAAGTAGGTTTGGGCTCTCTGTTGAATAACTTGGATTATAAAAAACACTACTGTTCATTTCCACCTCACTTCCCTCATAATTTAAAAAATACACCATTAAGTAATGAGCAGAGTAACAAGAATGAGCATCTATCAAATAAAAGATTTTCTCCAAATATTTTATTATTTGTCGGAATATGTTTCATTTTCAAGTTGGAAAAGAAAACAAAAGCCCCCAAGTATTTCTTCAACTGCAATGAAAAATGGTTTCCATAAAATGGTTTTCCTCTTTCTACCTGCTGAACCTTCAACCTGCTTTCCAAAGCTGGGAAGGCCTGGCGTGGGAGAAACGCCCCTAGTACAAATGGCGAGGCGATGGGAGCTTCCCAGGCAACCAAGAGCTGTGCTTTATAACAGCACTAAGTTCTTGGCAAGACTTGGTGCTTACTCAAGTACCTGGACACTGACGGGGAGTCCGTGCCCCCAAAAGCCTTCTAATTCCTACCTCCTGTGTTACCGAAATGTCTCTAACCCATAGGAAGAGAAAAGTAAACTCCACTATTTTCACTTTTTAAGTCTCACACACTTTTCCTTCCTAGCAATTTTTTCAATGTCCGCTCTCAGGAGAACTGTAACTTTCTGATATGCCAAGTAACAATTTTTACTGATTTAAAAGCTTCGTGAACATTGGCAGAAAAATACAACTTCAACACCACCTTCTGCAAAAAGACACGAGATTAGAACTAGTGGTTCCAGGTCAGTGAATGAGTGAGAGACCCCCAATACCTAAAGAGTTACAGCGCTCGATCTGATTGGAGACGGGCTGCAGCGACGCGAACCTCGAGTCCGGCCTGCAGCTCTTCAGCTTAACGAAAAGTGCCTTCTTTAGGGCGCAGGTGAAGTACCGGGTGCCCCTAAAGGTTCCGTCCGTGCAGCCTGCACATTCGTCTTCCTGAAAAAGAAATGCTTCCATATGCGGTGTTCTGTGTTTTGCAGAGATAGCACAAAACAACTACAGTTTCTGAGCCTCGTTTCACATCGACCCTTCTCGGAATTAATTCCATCTCCTGGCACGATACTGAGAGCCCATCGGGAAAAGGGGGCTAGTCAGTGCTCCAGTCTACAGCGAACCACTTAAGAAACAAATTCCTTAGTCCAACACAAAGTTGTCACTGTATTTCCTTTCAGAAAGTACACTTAAACCTTCCCCTTCTGTGCCATTTCCACAAGCATTAAAACAAGGGCTGGAGAAATATTAAACAACCCCTCAAAATAGCACTATCGTGTAAACAAACAAAAATACATTCAAGTAAAAGTTAAATGTCTCAGATCCTCCTTTCTTGATTATGAAATGCTGAACAATAACCTTTCCTAATCGCTAAAGGAAAAATCTTTTCCTGATCTCAAAAGAACTCTAAAAACAGCAATTAACCTTAAAGATAATGATATAAATATTAGAACAAATGGGAGAACAGAGGTTGAAGCGGGAAAAAGTCTGGTAACAGATTTCTTTTTCTTACTGTATTCTGTTCGTTTTAATAAGCCTAACCATATTAGCCAAAAAGTCTATTTTCCCTCCTTGAACACAAACCAATTACCATAAGGAGACAGGGGCTCAGATGCTTAATGGATGGCAAAGAAAACCAGGCAGCCTGGCAACTTCTCTGGGGAGACTCGTTTGATAAATGCAACACTGGAGCAAGTGGTAGAGAATAGGGAATAATCTGTACAAGCTCCCAGATAGGAAAGATTTGCAATTTGTAGGTCAAATTCAATTACCAGTTCCAGTCCAGCTAGTACGTCATTGAGTCCTGGTGGCTGGCCAATCCAACGGATCACCCCATAGAAAGGGGGGTTCTCTTTAACTTCAGCCAGAGAGCCCACTTCCAGACCATGTGAGGAAGCAGAAGCCACGGGGAGGGGTGGGCTCTCCTGGACAGGCGCGTTGTTCAGCTCTCCCATCACAGACTGCACTGACAGAGAAAGGGGACTGTGGCCAATGCCCCCATTGCTGTTGGGCATCTTTGTCAGACTGAATGGCAAGGAGTGAAATCTGTTCTCACTGGATAATGAGTTCATGGAAGGAGGTTGCAGGGGTGGTGAAGCTTGTCCGAAGTCTGGAGATAGCTCTGTAAGCGATTTTGCAGGATCTTCAGCAACTGTGAAAAATTATCTTTAATTAGAGAAATTTATTTGCGAATATACTAAAACTGCCCTACATCTCTAAAGATTAATAAACACATCTGATCCAATTGTCCGCTTCATCTCTCTAGTAGGATTCTCATTCTCATAAGCACGTCAAGCCTAATGTCGCAAAGCTTAATATCCCAAACATGTTTGTTCCCCTCCCCACCTCTCAGTCAGTGGCTCACCTCAGAGCTTTTGCCCTTACTATTTCTTCTACCTGGAATGCCCTTCCCAAACTCTTTCTCTGGCAGACTTATTCACATCATCTAGATCGTAAACCAAATCCTTTTCCACAAAAAATCTTTTCCAAACTTCTCTATGGCAGCTGGCCAGAGAGTATGGCCAGCTTTATCCCACATGTTGCTATCACTGTGGCCATTCCCTTCATCACACAAGTCTCGTCTGTGCATCTATCATACCATGGAGCACACGCTCCACAAGGACAAAAAGTGTTGGTCTTTGTCACAGTCAAAACCAGAGCGCTTGATGCGGCCACTTCAATGTAAGTGGTACCAACAGCGTAAGAAAACACACAATTTCTTTCTCAAAGAAGTGACTAAATGAATCAAATGTAGAGAAAAGTTTTTCAAATGTTTTAAGTAAAATGTATCACAGAAAAAATGGTATTTTTACAACGAAATTATTTCTATTTTCTAATTTAAGAAAATTTTATTACTTTATGTGTCCCAATCTAAGTCTTTTAGAATCAATATTCTTCCATGAAATTATTATACATTAGACCAGATTCCAGCAGAGTTGAGAAGGTAGGGCTATTCTACAACACAGAGTATGGGAATACAGCACAACAATGCACAGCATAACCTGGAGGCTATTATCCAGATTATGGAAGCTATCATCATACGGCTTCCTCTCCTTAGAAAGCTGTCAGCACATAGGAAAAGCATCCATGCATCCACTCGAGATGGCAGAGCGAGAGAGGGGGCTGCCCCCGACCCCCCGGGACAGCCCCCATGCACATCCAGAGAGCAGCCGGCTGTGGAATCGCCTTTGATGATTCAGGATGAACAAAGAAAAGAGTAAACCAGAAAAAAAATCATGTCCCAGAACCAAGGGAAGGTAGTTTTTCAAAATGGAGTACTTTAAAGAGCTCAAGAAAGACTCAGACAGAAACCTTTACATTGATTCTAGAGACCTGCTACCCTACCCAGATCAGCTCAAGGAACAGAACAAACATTAATACATTTTCTAAATGTTTTATTAATCTTAATAGAAACTATATACAATACCTCAACTCAAGAATATTAATAAAGACTGTTTCCAAAACTACAAATATTAGTTAATAAGCCATTTCTTTCTGGTGAGTTAAAAGGAGAGAATCGTTACAAAGAACACTAAGATTTCAGATTACCTTCATCAATGTACCAAGTATTTTTTGATTTGGGTTGTGGCTGTGAGTCAATAGAAGACCCATTTAAGGTATAAAATAATTCAGATCTGTTTCTATTTCCAGGGTCTGAGGTAGATCCTATGGAATAAGAAAGTGCCTTTTAAAAATAAAGTCAATATGGTACGTAAGTTTTTAATGAGCTATATCAATATGCATGATTTACCAACCGTTTATACAACCAATAGATGTATACAACACAACATATTTTATTATTGTTTTCAGCTTTTAAAATTTTGTAGCCATTTTGGCAATGTCAAAGGATTCTTCAGTCCAATAGTCAATATAAGAGGGAAGCAGGTTTGAGTTTAAGGAAAAGCCTGCTTTTTATTCTAGTAAACTGCTTTAAAAAGTTACTTGATGTACTATGGTTCATTTTCAAACGTCAAAATTATCATTCCCCAATTTTATTTGATGAACTTACTGGTTTACAAATTTAACTCATTGTTTAAAAAGTTCCTTTCAGAAGGTAATCTTCAAATGTTATATACAAATCAAAGTATAAAATAAGTTTACAAGATTTAAGGTTTAAACACTTCGGAATTTGTAGTCATCAAATTCCTTGCTTCTCAATTGAAAAGACAAAGCAGTAGTATTTTTTATATATTCGTTTTATTAACTGTCTGAAGAGCAGAGCTAGGTCAGACAGTTCAAGAATCACCTTGCATTAGCCATGCCAGAGGTGGAGATGCCAAAGTGGAGAGAAGCAACCTTTCCAGAACCCATAAAAACCAGATTTCCTTTTCCATTTACAGCAGATAGTTCTAGGGCTTACACTTGTAAGGAAGATCTGCTACACCAAGTAACACAAATGGCTTAAGAATGTCTTTAGGCTACTTATCAGTACACGAGGGTAGCAAGTCTGAGCTCATCCATCTAGCTCTATGGATCAACCTAAATAAATATATGCATACAGCTTATATTCCCTACTGAATTCTCAGTCGACCAGGGACCAATGTCACCTAAAATATTTCTTTAATAATATCCTTTCACAGAAGCTGAAACTGAAACCGGAGCCCCACAGTGCGGACTGTGGGGCAAGACGGCTTTTTCCTCACGGGGCTAAGCAGAGTTGCTCTTGGAAAAGCAGTGGCAGTTTGCCCACCCGGCTAAAAGTCGTCGCTTGTGGACAACCCTCCCCGGGAACAGCAAGCGGGTTCTGAACTGTGCCCAAACCGGAGTTCCCTGCTGGCTGCCCAAAGAACTGCCGCTGCCCTGCAGCCTCCAGGACTCCAGGCTGCAGTCCAGCCCCGCCCGCTTCTGCGTGCCTCGCTGGCCTGGTGATTTACCGCCAACAGAACGGACCAATGGGGAGCGAGCTCAAAGAGCCAATGGCGTTCACCAGCTCCTCAGTTAATTATTCAGCGGCAGATGGGCTGATTGGTCCTAAATTGGTCCAATCGGTCACTTAGGACTGAATAGGGCCCAATCAGGCAGCTCCCAGAGGGTGGGACTCTGAAAGAGGATATAAGGCAGGGTTGGGCCCGGACTCCCGGTCTCCCGGACTCGCTGACTTTTGGGTTCGTCCGGGTCTGAGAGGAACTTCCCCTTTGGCTCCCTCAGAAGCGCCACCAGCGTTATGGGTGGGTGGGTGGCTGGGTGGGTGGGTGGCTGGGCTGGGGGGAAAGAGGGAAGGGGACAGGGAGGAGGGAAGGGCGGGAAGGGGGGAATGAGGGGGGGGGGGAAGGGCTGCCCACGGGCGGGAACCTTTAGCTCGCGGGGGCGCGAAGCTGCCGCTTGGCCCTGCGAGGAAAGAGGCGTCTTGTCACGCGGTCCACGCTGTGGCGCCCGGCTGCAAAATGAGCGTTTTCCACTAGACGCCTGAGGGAAATCGGCCTCCTGACGCGCGCCCGAGCTAACCAAAATTCTTACTTTTGAAAAATGAGCCGTTTCACTTGGGTCACCCCCACCCGAGGCCCCTGTGAAGCAGGCGAAGCTAAAGCAAAGAGGGGAAGTGCGCGTGTATTAGAGCATTAGCCACAGGGGCTCGTTCGCACAGCGCCGGCTCGCCACAAATGGGGGGGGCGCCCCAAAACCAGGCCAGGGACCACAGCAGCTCCGGTCCTCTCGGAGACCGTCAGCTAAAGACCGGGGCCGCCGGGAGGGAACCTGAGGCAGCTGCTAGAATGTTCGAGGGCAGAAAGTGCCCGGGGCGACGGAGGGACGCTCCCTCGGCAGCAGCGCGGCAAGGCGGACAGCGCGCGCGCAGGGGCAGCTCTGCCAGTCGGTCATACCTGTAGCCTTTGGCTTGTTATGGCCGGGTGGGCCTTTGTCCCCAACACCTCTTGACATAAAGGCAGGCTTGGGCGGCCTCCTCTCCTGGGTCACGCTATCTGAAACAGGAAACCCAGAGTTTAAGGGTAAGGGCAGACCGCCGCGGAAGGCACGCGACCCCACAGACAGCGGCCGCCGCCGGCACGCTGCTGCCCAACGAAAAGCAGCATTTTCACAGCGTTTTACCAGTTCCGAAAGGCAGCGGAAGTGCTGAGACGGTGCCAGAAAGAACGACCAGTGTACTTCAGAGCAGCTCACAGCGCTCCTCAGTGCGCCTCAGCAATGCTTTGGCTGCTTGAAAATGGGATCACTTCTAGTCCGTTTTACTGCGTGTGCTCAAACATGCCAAAGCAAACCTTGCGCAGTTTTTTGTAGGATTCCCCAAATCATTGCTCCCAAAACACCCCTGTGTGTTCTGCACATGCACTTCCAGAAGATACTAAAGTAAACAAGGTGAACAGGCTTTTTTACTGCACAACACCAGAGTTTAATATGCTGATGTGCACGCTGAGTCTCTCAGTAAAGCAAACTTGACAACGTTTTTGTGCCACTCTACTCAGAGTACCAGATTAATGTGTTTCATGCACACAGTTTGGAAGAAGTCTGGTCAGGAAGGCATATGGTTTTTTAAAAAAACACGTTACAAATAACATCAATGGGTACACAAACAGACAAATAAATAGGAAAAACAGAACTGTTGCAGAGAACTGCAAAGTTGATGCAGAAAGTCGGAAACAAGTATCAGTAATATTTTTGCAAAAAGCACTCAAAATTTCTTTTTGAAATACAGGTGTAATAAATTTGGCAAAGTTGTTTTTGAGACAAAGACCACTCTAAACTTTAAAGGCCAGTAATTTTCCTCAGACGGTCACAGACACTGGTCAAGCAAATATGTCAGTCTTGAAAGGGTCCCCCCTGAAAAGTTCAACACACCAACATGGCACTGAGGAGTCATACCTGATCAAGCTGTTAATCAGCCCACAGTTGGATTTTTGAGAAGGGGGGGGGGGGTAAGGAACATTTTTGTGTCTCAAACACAAGGAAAAAGTCATTTAAAAAAAAAGGAAATAATACTGAATGTATTACATATAAATGATGCTTGGCAACTTTTTACCTGGGTTGATAAGGAAGGGGACTGTACTATTAAGATCTCAGAATATGATCAAATGGAATATTATTTTAGTTCAAAAATTATACTAAATAACCATGACTTTAACCAAGTGATAGAGTAAAAGAAAAGCTATCTACTAATATTTTTATGATGTTACTGTTCAAGTGTTTGCAGCTGTCACATATGAGAGCTACTGTGGAAAGTAAAACTTCTCAGCCTCTGCAAAAGTTCCCAAATTATAGCATATAAATTGACTAAAAATAATTCCAATTATTAACTATAAGTGCATATACATCCATTTTCAAAAGATATTGATGTGTTTGCCCCAATGTATACACATTGCACAGTCAGTGGCAATTATACCAAAGGCAGCAGAGTCTTAACTAAGGCGGTCTGAGGTGTGGGGGCGGAAGCGAGGAGCAAGCTGGTGGGGGCCGCTCTGCTGTCATGTCAGGGAGAGTCCCAAAGACTGGGGACATGGACACACTGCAGCTGGAGACCGTGGTGACCTTCTGCCACAGGCTTCCTGGTGGCAGTGAAAGGGGCTCAAAAGTCAATCTTGTGGATTAGGACACTCATACAGAGTTCTACTGTAAGGGGTGACATGCCACATCTAGTTCACCTTTCAGCAATCATACAACAAATATTTCTTTGCCACAACTATGTTCATGGTCCAAAACCAACTACCTTAGATGAATTTTAAGAGATTACCATCTCAAGAAAGATAAATATAGAAAGTAAACATTGGTAAGGAATAAATTCAGCAGTCACTCTTGTGAGATTAAAATAATTCTGATTACTTATTAATAATGATCAATATTAAGCTGAGATATTAAAAGGGATAGCATGATAGGTCCACCAAATGGCATGTATAAAATGTACACAGCAGCCTACTTCATCATAACCAAAAGCTGGAGATAATTCATTCTATAGGAAAATGGGTACAAAAATTGTGGTCTGTTCATAGGATGGAATACTACATAGTGATAAAACTATAGGAGAACTACTTATGCACATATTACTGTGGACATTAGTTGGGTAAAAGGAAACAGACCAGAATATTCATTATATATACACAGCAGGACTGCATTCAAAACACTAAAATTAGCAGCTCATCCAATACTCTTATTTATTGACTTAACTGGAAAAGGATTTGTTAGAGAACCTTGGGTTGGAATTCATAACAATAAACTAGTGAACAATAACGAGAAATGTCTGTGAATTTGAATTAGAAATACAGAAAAGAACAGAAATCCAAGAAATAGATCTTAACAGATACACCCAACTAATTTTTTACAGAAGGATAAAAGCAATTCAATGGAAGAAACACATCTTTTTTTTTTAAAGGAGGTAGAGCAATTAAACATCTGTAAGTATATAAAAAAGAAAGAACTTCTACATAAGTCTCACAGCTTGTAAAAATTAACTCAAAATGAATCAGGAACTTCTATTTTTAAAAAGTATCTTAGTTTACTTTTTAAAAATAGGAGAATGAGGATTGAAGACTTCAGAACTCTCATAAGTTGCTGGTGGGAATATAAAATATCCAGCCACTTTGGGAAACAGCTGGCAGTTCTACAGATACTTAAATATTCACTTACTGTATGGCCTAGTAATTTGATTCCCAAGCATAAACCCAAGAGAACTGAAAAATATGCCCACACAAAAACTTACAGGGGAATGTACATATCAGCATTTTTCATAATAGTCAAAATCTAGAAACAATATAAAATCCATCAACGGATAAATGAGTTTAAAAAAAAGCAGTCATATAATGGAGTATTACTCAGCCATAAAAAGAACTGACATACTGCTTCATGCTACAGCAGGCTTGATCCTTGACTATATCACTGTCAAGAGACTGGTTACCATATTGTACTCTAGTTTACAGGATGTCACCTCTGAGGAAAAGTAAAGGGTAGACAGGTTTTCTCTATAATTCTTATAGTTTCTTATCGATAGTTCAAAGCTATCATAATCTCACATATTTGCAAATCATGTATCTGATAAAGGGATGATTTAAACAATTCAATAGAAAAACTCACAAAAGATTTCTATAATTTCTATGATCTTCAATGATGCAAGATGCTAATAAGCATATGAAGTGTATATGTGATCTCACACTATAGGAAGTGAGCAGTAAAGAGGATTCATGGATGAGTCAAAAAATATATTAATAATTATGTGAGTGAAGTTTAAGTCAGATGAAAAGAGTATGTCCTTGGTTAATCCATTTATATAAAATTCCAGAAAATGTGACCAAATGTATACTGACTCAGGATAGCCAATGGTTGCCTGGAGGGGCATGTGGGGGTGGGGGAAGGAGAATGGGGGGGGATGGGGGGGGAGGGATCACAGAGGACATGCCCAGGTGACAGTAGTCCCATAACTATATACCTATGTTGAGACATGTCATATCACACACTTTAAATATCTATCGTTTATTGTATGTCGATTATATCTCAGTAAAACTGTTAAATTTGTAAGAGAAGATATTAAAAAGTATGTAAAATATGCAAAGAAAAAATTCATCAGGGACAAAAAAGGAAGTTAGGTAGGTGGGGGGGTCAATGTTAGGAGGGAAAGTTCTCATACAACTTTCAAGATTGTGTGCAAATGTGAATACACCACCCAATCAGCCTTCTATTCCCAGCCCAGAATTAAAAACAGCAAAAATGTATAATTTAGGAGTGGCACTAAACGATAGGCTCCATATCCCAGGAACTTTAAGAACCTGAACATAATGTCAAATAAGAGCTGTTAAGAGTTTTTAAACATTTGAACCAGAAATGAAAAGAGGAAAACATTCATAACAGGTTCAAGACCCCTTATCTTTCAGTCAAAGTCAGCGTAATGAGCAACTGGCTGGGATAAGTTCTCTCCTAATCTCACCCGCTGATCAACTGCTTCTGAAGATTTTATTCAAATGATGGAAATAATAGTTTTGTCCGACAAACAAAGGTAATTGGGAAAGAAAAAGAAACTAAGGAACTAAAGGAGACACTAAGACTCTTTTTTCCTCTCAAGAAAAGGGTGCTAATGATGACATGAAACATAGATGAAAACTTAATCAAAATTAATGTTCGTTTTGACAACTTCATTTTTTAAAAATCTATTTGGGAGCTTTATCTTGTTGGCAAAGAAGTATAATTTGTGTATTATGTTATAAGAGCTGCTATCAGTCTTAATTATCTTCTATTCAGGGTTTATGAAAATCAAGCTTTAAAGAAAAAGAAATATTTTCCTCCTTCCTCATGACTGCAGAGACCCAGTACTTGTGATTACGGTGGCCACAGACCTATAAGCTGAAATGTGCCTGCCAAGTGCTCCAAGGAGGGTCTTGTGACTAACTTCATATTTTAATCCTATATCATATTTACATTAAATAGAACTGTAAATATTTTTGAAGGTAAATACTATTAAAGAAGAATTCCTTGTCAGATTACATATAATTATATCACAGGAAAAACAGAAATGGTAGCTTTTTCCTTTTCTTTTTAATTACTGTATTTTTATTGCAGTAGCAAAGGGTTACACTGTTGTATTTAATTTGGGGGTTCAGGTTCCCACCTCTTCAGAGGTGTGTTACCACAACACGAGCACCACCAAGTCACCCGTAACCCCCACCACAGTCCCCAGGAACCCCCTCATTTCCCTCCTCTCACCCTCCCAATCTTTTCTTTTTTTAAGTGCCACCATAGAAACCAAGATCATTTACATTTGATGCAGAAAAAATATACAGACAGAAACACAAATCTAGAGTTTGGGAGAAAAAACAATCTCAAATTTTGTAGCAAACTGAGGAAAATACAATTATACATAAGCCAACTTCTTATTTCAGGTATCTTTTTCTCTCTCAAATTATGATACCAGACTAATGATTTTCCTGGTACCCCGTGACTCCACATAATGAATTATATTCAGTAAAATTCAAAGAATTTCAATTCTGGTAGGTAAAACAGGATGTTTATGCCAGTAAAGTTTTGAGTTTTCAAAAATACCCTTCGGAAATTCCCCCCAAAAGATGAAAAAGAGAACTCATAAACATTAAATTTGGGGGGGAAAAAGGTTAAATTTTATGTATCCATGTGATTCTAGAGAAATCCACAATATGATCACAAAGCTGGTTACCACATAAAAGTATATAAAGAGTGGAAGAAAATTTATTTCACCAGGGATTCCCCTTAGCTATGGAGCAAGCTAACATTACAAAATTAGCACGATTTACAGAATTCACTTAAGACAGTGATTCTCAACCTTGGCAATACTGACCAGATCACTTCTAGTTGTGGGCAGCTGTCCTCTGAATTTTAGCCCCCAAAATCAACTAAACACAAAAAAGACAGTAATGAAGAAAAATGGTGAGAAAAAAATATGGCTTATCGAAAACAAAGAGCAAAATGATGGACATAAGTCCTTTCTTATAATCACTTTAAATATAACTGTCTTAAACTCTCCAATCAAAAAATGGAGATTGGCAGAATAGATAAAAGCACGTAATGCAACTCTGTGCACAGGAGATTCACTTTAGACCAAAGACATCAAGAAACTGCAAGCAAAAGGAAGAAAATGGGTATCTTCTGTAAGGGGTAAGCAATGTTTAGCAACTACAGATCCTATCAGCCAAAAGATGGGAGGAACCCAAGTTTCCATGAGGAGATGAATGGATAAACTGTAGGACATTCACACAATGGACTATCATTCAGGCCTAGAGAGGTATAAAGTGCTGATAGACGACAACATGGCATATGATTCCACCGAGATGAGACGTCCAGAATAGACATATACAGAGGAAATAGATCAGTGGTTCCTTAAGAGTAAGAAGGATGAAGGGCTAGTGGAGTGATAGCTAGAAGGCTTCTTTCTGAGGGAATGAAAATGTTCTTCAATTGACTATAGCAATGGTTGCTCGCACCTGTAAATACACTAAAATACACTGACTTGTCTGTTTGCGTGAATTACATGGCATGTGAATTAGGTCTCCATACAACTGCATTTATAAAAAACTCAATTTTATTTCTCTATTTCACAAAAATCTGTTAAAAATATGTTTTGACTTTAATGTATCAGAATACACACACTAGAGAAAATCATACAACGTTACCGAAAAGATTAAATAAATGAAATGTTCACATATTAGAAATTTCAATATAATAAAATGACAATTGTCCTCAAATTGTTCTACAGCTTCCAGTTAAAATCCCAATGGAACGCTATTATAATATTTGAGATGCTGACTGTTAAATTTACAGTAAAGAGTGAAGGCCAACAAAAATCAAGACACTCATCAAAATAAAGAACAGGAGGGAAATGGAATTACACAACGTTAACACTTTTAAAGTCATAATGATGACGACCTAGAGGTCTTAGTGCAAGACAGAATAGAGCCTAGAAAGTGAGCAACATACACATATTGGAACTTGATTTACACAGAACTAGCATTGCAGCTCATATCTCAAACCCTACACAATCAAATCTGGGTGGATTGGAGACTTACATGTGATAGACACCTGTGAGACCTAGAAGGAAAAATCCGAAGACCAATGAGACCGGACTACGCCAATGTTAAAGCATGAAGAAGCATTAAAAGTAATGTCGTACTCAGCATCAGCACGCAGACTAGCCCATCCAGAAGCATTTCAAAGTATATGAAAACCAGTATGAAGAAAGTGGCATTTCAAACAAGGAGGACAAAGATGGACTTTTCCACAAATAATGTTGGGACAACCAGGTAAATATTTAAGGGACAGAGAACTAAATAAGGTCCATGTTTTGCACGATACACCACATAAAATACAAATGCACCAAAGATATACAAAGAAAATAAAACCACAGGAGTATTAGAGGAAAACATGGAGAAATTCCTTTATAACCTTGAAGTATTCAAAGTCCAGATCCAATAAACAAAATTTATAAATTCAACCACATAAAAACTTAAAATCCTGCATAGCCAAAACCAACCCAAAACAAAACAAAACCCTAGAGCAAAAACAAAAGACATTACCCCGAGTGAAGTAAGCCATACACAAAGGACAGATGTGGGGTGACTCCTTGCTCAACCTGCTCTGGCCACCGTGAATTCCTGGCTACTCTTCAAACTGGCCAAGTTAGCAGCAGCCTGGGATTTCCTTCCATACAACAGATTGTCCTCAAATTGCTCTACAGAGTCCATCAAAATCCCAGTGGAACTCTACTATAATATTTGAGATGCCCAGCACGCCCCTACCCTGTTTCATCTTTCGTTCTCTATCTCATCACCATTTAATCGAGGTTCTATTTTAATTATGTATTGTTTGACTCCAGTCACTAGAATAAAAGTTCCATGTCAGAAGAATTTTTATCTGTTTTGCTTTCTTCATCATCCTCAACACTTAAAACAGCCTAAGTAAGGGCTTAATCATGGTTCAATGAAGAAACAACCTGTCACAAAACTGCTTCTGGAACAACAGCATTTATTGAAAGATTAAAGTCTTTCACATTATCGAATTATAAATTATGTTACTTCCATAAACAGGCATGAAAAGGCAAATTAATTATCCCTAGGAAGACTATCAGCATGTGTATGAAATGTAAACTATTTGTTTCCAAAGGGAAGCAAAAAGATAGGAATCCAGTTTATAAGAAATTCAAAACAAAATTTAAAGAAGTCAAGGAAAGCAAAGAATGTCAGACTTTTATAAAGCAAAACTTAGTTATTTGAATTCCACACATCCATCTTAATCAATGTATTCTTGCTATGAAGCTAAAAGTTAAAGTAGATCGCACTTCCTAACTCAACAAAACAAGCATTTATTACTTGCCAAGCCAAGACGGAGACAGGCAGGCCAAAGAGTACAGCCTAGAAGAAATGCCAAGGGCCACCTAGAATTAATTCCTTTGTTTTCACAATAGAAAGAAACTGAGGACCTGAAAGGACCTGTGGAAAACTCAAAAGTGTTCTGTGTTGAAATTAGCAATAATGGAAAAACACTGGAAGCAAAAGGAAAAAAAAAAAAAACATTTTGTTCAGTTGTGATTCTTGCTATAGTAAAATCCAGCTTTTATAGAATTAGAGACAAAATACATCTCCATGGAAACAATATTCCCAAGCATACGTGTGAGGCTGGGAAGCATGTTTTTCTATGCAGGTCTTCACATCCTAAGAATACACACTGGGGGGCTGGGAGGCAGGGGGGTGGGAAGGAAGGGGGTGCTAAAAGAGCAGAGCTGGTCAGACTGGCCTGGATTTCAATTTTAGCTTTACCACTTACTTAATCCCAGTCAATCTAATCCAGGCTTTATCAGCAAAATGGAGATAACTAAAATCTACTTTATATGTTTGCAAGGATGTAAAAAAGTACAAGATATCTTATTCAGGGCCTCCTACATTCGTGGCTACAAATACAGGCTTTCCCTTACTTTTATGGTTAACATTATGTCAACCGACTAGCCAATAAGTGGGAATTTTAAGAGCAGGTGGGAGGCACTGCCCACGCTCCTGTAGACAGGAACTGGTCAGTTACTTGACAACAGCTATCAGGTATTTACTTGCTTGAGGGAAAATAAAAGATTGCTTAAGACTTTAAGATGTAAAGTTGAGTGATTTGTTCTGACTGATCCATTATACCACCTCCAGTGGGCCATCCAGCAAGAAGCCTCTCCACAGCCTGTGTGATTACATCAGATGACCAACTTTTGCTCAAGAGCTTCTAGATTACACCCTGGTCTCACTCAAACAGGTGGCACTTTCTTTCATTTTCTGACCCTTCTCATCAGAAAGGGTTTTTTCCCACTGTACAAAGGACAGGTGATTTTTTAAAATGGGTAATGATGTGCAAATGCCACCCCACACTCACAAACTTGTAGGGAGAAAATCGTTCTCACTTGGGGGTAAGGAAGGATATTCCATCAAAATTTAATAACAATTGTGTAACGTAAGTGTCAAGTTCCAACAATGCACCTTGAAGCTTATATTTACACACTCATCAGAAAGACATCCTAGAAACTCTGCCTTATTAACATAGAAAACATAAAGAAAACATACCTGGGATGATATCATTGATATGCAAGAGAATTGTACTTTCAACACTTGCAAAGCTACAGAGCTGTACTCCATCAAATCTTCCATCCCAGTTGCCAATAGGGTTATCCTAGAAATTAACAGAATGAAGTTTGAAACTTTCGCAATAAAATGTAAACACAAAAGTCCTTATTTTCCATAAAAGCATCCTCTAAAACATTTACATGGCAAATTTTAACTTTTCCTAAAAGAAAAAAAAAAGGGTATATTAGAATGACTGCCATAGACCTAAGGCTTGTTACATGTTTTTGTTTGTTCATTTGATTTTTTGGTTTTGTTTGGGGGAAAAAAGGATCCAAGAATAATCAAGGAAACCCATAGATGAACAAGAAATCAAAAGTATTTGTCATCCTTTATGAGACAAGAAATGCATACAGCTGATAGCAACCTCCTCTGCATACACTGCTTCCCCAGAAACCTGCCCCAAATTAGTTCTAGCTTACTCTAATCACTCTTTTACATCCCCTGAGCATGCAGATATTCAATTTGAACTCCTATATGCCTTTCTGTTCATTAAAAAGTCTATTTTTTTCATTGTTCTTTTTGTCATTTTACAGGCTTGGACAAATTTCCTCCAAAATGAAATTTTTAAATTTAAGTATTTCACAAGCCTAGTGTAACATCGACCAGTCCCAACTCAGCGAACGAGCTAAGAGATGGGCCAGTCAGACAAGTACCCTGAGCACAACTGTGGCATATTACATGCCACTGGAAATTAAGAGAGATGGACAACACTGTATTTGCCAGAACTCTCTTTTCAAGAAGTGCACTAGAGGGGATTGGAATGGAGGCTGCAGCAGCCAAACAGGACAGAGACGGGGAGAGGTGGCCTGCGGTCCTGGCAGCCTGCCCTGAGCATGAGGTGACTTGTAGGCTGCCGTCAAAGGAGGGGAAGGCCAACAGGCTTTGCCAGTTTTGAGAGCCAACCCAAAAGACCAGCCAGGGGAAACTAAACCCCACTCACTGTGTCCTCATTTTCCAACCTTCTCTCTGTGCAGTCCTCCCTCCAAATAAACACTGAGTGTGTAAAGAAAAATGGTGTGAAGGTGAGCATCATTGTTAGCTATTCTGAGGGACCCACAAGCTTTACTCTGGCTCTGGCTTTTCATATGGTAAATGTTCTGCAAACGTTTGCCTAAACATAGTAATGTCTGTCTAACTGATGGGTGGCAAATAGAAATTCCTAGAATTTCCAAGCGCAGGATGACAAATTTTTGCTAGAACAACCATACCCTACCAACCAAAAAATATACCCAAGTGGATAAAAATAATCACTAAAAACATTGTGAGTATAAAAATCTATTACTCACATCCTCTCCAGTGTTTAATAATTCTGAGTTTCCTTCTTTACACCTAACAAATTCTTGTCCATGTTTTCAATGTAAGATAAAATGTGCTCAATCTTTTTTGTCTCTTAACCATCCAACTTGCCCTGCCCTACCCATTATTACTTTTTAAAGATTTATTTTATTTATGCATACAAGCTGGGGTACAAGCCAGAGGCATGGGGCAGCAAGAGGGTTCACCAGAGACAGAGCGGGGAGCAGAACAGGCAGACAGACAGAAACACACTGCTGAGGGGAGCAGCGGGCGAGGCAGGAGAGGTCTGCCGCGCCATGTGTCCCCGGCCTGGCGTTGAACTTACGTGGCCGCTGCCGACAGCTCCACAGTGCAGCGCTTGACTGCTGCGCCACCAGGGAGACCCTGTTTTCCCCATTATTAACAAATATTATTGTAAAGTAATATTTAAAAAGAGTGAAATATTTGCCAAAGGGCAAATATTGCCTGATTCTGCTTATAGGAGGTGCCTAGGATCAGCAGAGGCACAGGCACAGAAAGTGGGAAGTGAGGACTCGGGAGTGACAGCTTCAGTTTGAGATGATGGAAATGGCTATGGACATGATGGGGTGATGGCTGCACTGAACCATGGGAATGCAGTCAGTGCCACTGAACATGATGAAATGATAAACTTTTGAAAAATGATCAATTTTATGTTGCATATATTCATTTTACCACCAGAAAAGAAGTTGGAGTTACATCCTAAGAAAATATTCTAATTGTCTTTTCCTCTAAAGCAATGTGTTTTTCTTCTATTCAGGTACTTTCCGTAAATGACTTTTACACTACTCTTTAAAATCAGATAAAAATCAATAAAATTTTGCAAACTATTACAAAAAGAAAAACACAGATTACCGAAAAATTCATTTCAAAATAAAAATAAGACATTGCTGTTTGGGGATTTTTTTTTTTCTGGTCTCTTTGCCAATTATAAAATGGCAAATTTAAAGGCTGAAAACATTGGAAAAAAGAGTACTTGTATTTCTTACGTGTGTGTGTGTGTATACACTCCTGTCTCATAGCAATTTTCCTTTACAAAAAAAGACATTAGGGCATATTCTTTAAACTACTTGAAGGTAGTCCATTGAAATGTTCAAGAAGTATTTAATTTGTACCTAAACTGATCAGGAAACTAAGAGATGCATTATCAAAGGTAACAGAACCTAAAAGTCTCTTACCATATCCACCCCAACAAAATATCCTAAGCTTTCTTTCCCGGGCAAAACATCACAGAATATAACTGTTCCAGATTCTATAGTTTCTCCAAGCTTCAAAGAAACTCTGGAGTTGATTTCCAGAGGGGGAAGTTCAACCTGCATGGTGTCCACTGGGCCTGCATAGTCACTTTCCAACCCATTATCATCATCTTCTATGATTTCCAGCTTGTCCAGAGCAACAAATACCCCGCAGTCTTCTTCACACTGAAAAAGCTGTTTTCCCTGATAGATTCCATCTGTGAAGCCTTGGCCACGACCTTCTTCCTAGTTTTTAAGAGAAAGAAAATAAAATGAAAGACAGATACAGAAAGATGGTCCAGAACAAAAGGGATCCACCCAAGAGATTTCAGGGAAATCAGAGGAAACATTCTAAATTACACACACAAGAACTGCAATGATTAATGACTGCTGTTGGATTTAGGGTTTTTTAAGCAAGGAAGAAACTGTAGCTGATGCTGAAATAAAATTACTTGACCATTTCAAGTCATAATTACCTTGTGAGAAAGTGGGATTGGATGTTACATTGTGATTTTAACAGTAGCATTATGGAGCACCTACTATGTGCCAGCCACTGTGCTCAATTTTGAATCAATAAATCACAAAAACACTGCAAGCTGTACACCAGTGTCACTATTTTACTGATGAGGAAGCAGACCCAGAGAAGTTAAGTAGCCTGGTTAAGGAAAGTGGTAACCCAGCTAGTACAGCAGAGCAGAATTCCAATCTCTAATTATTCTATCATCACTGCTTTCAAAATTAAATCAAAGAAACAAGGCATGAAATTCTATTTGAAAGAATATCAAAACATAACCCTTTTAAGTTCTAGAGAATTGACGTTAATTTTGGAAATATATCACAGAGTTCTTAGTCTCATTTTCAGCAGAAATAAATGCCAAGATGATTTTCGTATATATTATCAAAGTCAACCATAAGCAAGTTTAAATTACTGCAACTTGTTTAAAAAAATCATAAACCCAAATTGTCATTACTTAGTTCACACACATTATGAAAAAACTGAGAAAACTATAGATGATGGTGTGACTAGATAATTTAGAACTTTGTGACTAGTCTGTAATTGATAAGAGTTCATTTTTAATACATATAATTAAAATTTCTAAGCTGTAATCTTCAATAATTATGTGATCTATTTGTATTTTCTACTATAGTAAGCAGGGTTTTTTTTAAGTTTTCAAATCATCACCTTCGCATCATATCAATTTATCATTAGAAAGTAAATCCTAAGGAGAGTGAATATTAAAAATTACAGAAGATTTCTGGGATGATTTATTTTGTACGTAAAAGGGAAAAACACATGTGTAATTTGTGCCTAGAAATACACACACACACACACAGAGCACTAAGATGGTTTATCAAACTTACCAGTAATTCTACTCCAAAGAATATTCCCGAAACCGTCCTCTCAGCTAATAAGGGTCCTCTGAAGCGCACAACTCCAGGAAATTTTTCTTCCCCAGATCTCAGCTGCACTTTCACAGGGCAGCCCACATCTATATGGAGGCCTTTACTTAGTCTGTTTCTGTTTTTAAACAGGCTGAACCTTTCTTCACAATTGGTAATTGCCAAAAGTAACTCTGTGAATTTTTCATTTATTTCTACCACATCCTTTTCATCAACAAAGAGTAGGGCATGTGGTTGCTCTAGGATTTTTAGTCCAATCTGATTTTTCTTGCCTTTTGCAGAAGGAATCCTCGAATGCCCCACAGACCGGTCTTGGACATACTGTCCTATACTTCCCTTTGGCACTTTAAGAAGCTTTTGGGTCTGTTTGTCTGTCACACTGCATTCTTGAAGAAGCAAATAAAAAATCCGCTCTTCCCAGTAGGGTGAAGTGACTTTTTCTTGGCTCCATAAGCCTGAACTCATTGTGATATTAACGCCAAACTATTAACTTAAAAAAAAGAGAACTACTAAGTTTGTAGTAAAATCACAAAAGGTAAATTCACTGGCAGTCCCAAAGCATGTTTTTAGCAATTTGGTGTCCATGCTGTAAAAAGACAGCAATCAAAATGCCTGGAGGACAAGCAAAAAGAAACTTTATGCTTCATTCCACATGAGTTAAAAGTGAGGTAAAGACTTTTTAAAATCTCATTCAGCTAGTAAAATACACACTTTCAAAAAAGATCTAAAAATATTACAAGAAATATTACATCTACTATCACTTTGTATATTTAATCAAGGCGATCCAATCATCGAGGATCTCAAAGTACAAATTTTTGTTTCCAAGGCATTTTAATGTATAAAATCAAATTTATAAAATCAAATATCTAATAAAAGATAACCTTAGATGCATATTCTGACATGTTTAAACTTTAAAAAGCAGCATTTTGATCTCCACTAATTTAAATGGATAAGCTACTGTTCTGGGGCAAAACACACATAAATTTTAAAAGGCTATTATATCTGTACATGCAGCTACGTAAAAACTTATCCATCATATTTATTATGTTGAACATCTTTTATCAATAAAAATACCATAAAATCACATCCTGAAACTTTAACCATAATTCATCTATCCACATGCCACATTTTGATAATGGAACATTTTATGTATCGGTTTCATTTCCTTGGTCTTGCACATTTTGTGCTTCCATATTCATCATAGCTATCATTTAACTTCTTATAATTGTAATACTATAAATCTGATTATATCAAAGATGCCTTAGAAACCAATTTTTTAGCCTTCAAAACTTGTACTACAACACAAGAAAATGGAATTGTGGTATAATATCAAATATGAAATTTTTTATACCACATTAACTATGTATACTAGAGAGGAACACACAAAAGATTATTTCTTTCCGGTTTCAATTTTTCATTTAAAATGTTTGCAAGACTACTCATCTTTCACAAGTAGCCTTTTCAACCCTACTTAAACTGATGGTTAAAAATCATGCGATTTCATGAATTCGCATTAAGACTTTCAAATGTGGCTGTGGGATTTCTAGACACAGGGCTTGTCCCGTCCTCCTTTTAGATGACATCCCCATTGGGTCTGGGTGACAGCAGCAGTTGATAGCACTATCTTAATTACCTATTTTAAGTTTAGAATTAAAAAACAAGTACTCCCAAAACTAAAGTTACTTTAAATAAGTTTAATCATTTACCTTAATGATTCAATAACCTGGCAAATCTCCACTACGCAGAATAGCATTTCTTTTAGAATGCATTGTTAGATTATCAAGTACTCTCTAGTAGAAAAGTTTTTAAAGGTCTGTCCTTCTGCAAGTCAGAACAGACGTGAAGATTACCCAAGACAGTAAAGAGAGAATTTGGCATCCCTTCAAACAATGTTACTGAACTATCTGAGTGAGGCTGAATGAAGGAGAACTCTCACAGAGGGGCTCCCTCTCTTTATTACTACGCATTTGTCTAATTCCACTTGAGGGCACTGTCTACCTCATCAGGAACAGGATCAACTTATAGTGGCCGCTTCTGTAAGACATCTGTGAAAACCCCTATCTTGGCACCCTATAAGTAAGACACCTTACGAGAGCTACCCCAGAAGCTACGCAACGCCTTAGGTTAGCTCTATTCCTTTACAGTATACCAAAATGAAATGTTTGTTATTTCTAACTAAAATTCCTCTAAAGAGTCAACTTTTTCAACAAGGAAATGGCCATATTTTTTCTTGATTTTTGAATTGCCTCCTATTTATATGTGTGACTCTCAATAGGCAAAATTGTTTGTTACTTTGTGGAAAGACTTTACATTATGTTTTCTGAGTTCTGTGGCTGCTTTCTATATTTTTAAAGTTTCCAAATGCCCCTTGCCATCAACCATCTTCTGTGGTTTCCTGCAGGATGCACTTGACTTCTTTTCTGCCCCAACTGCTTTCCGACCTAACTATTTCCAATCAGTTCTGAGAAGGAGGGTGATGAGATATGTGTGTGTTTGAAACACAACATAACAATGACAAAGAAGGGAATACATAAATCCTAAGCAGGTCTTCTGGTAGTAAACTGCATAGACTTTCTTGCATAGACAATATTTTAGTCGTTCCCAAAGCCTGAGATGGTCAAAAACCAACCTTTAAAACAGTGAGCTGCTGTTTGGTTCTTGTCAAAGTGTATTTAAATATTTTGGGCTCCCCAAAAAACCTAGTTTAAGTGTGGCAATTCTATTTTTGGAAAGAAATTATGGTTCTAATTCCTAAAAATATACTTTCACAAATTGAAATTAAAAACTTCCTTGAATCTTAATTACTACTATATGCCAGCAAAGTCAACTGTATTGGTTCTCTAACAATTAATGCCACAATTTAAAATAAAACCAATGAAATATTACAAAGGCAAAACTAAATCACTCCAAATTATGTATTAGGACACTGTATTTCAAGTGAATTTGATTATTAAACTGTTTTTTGCAAGTAATTGAAGAGACAGTCCTTAGTAAAATGTGGTCTTAACTACTTTGGTTTATAAAAAGGTTGAAGGCAAAATAACCAAAGTTATCAAGGGTCATATTTTAAAGTGAATTAAACCAGGAGCAGCAGCGTATCTCTAACTCATATTACAACAAGTGGCAGTGAGTTTGCACTCAGTAGCTGGATGGGTCATGTTAGACGACTGGAACAGTCCAAGCAGAAGTAATAAAATATTTAAAAGGCATTATCCAAAAGTAAAAAGGATGTGGTCCTCTCTCATTTAGAAAGAATACATTAAGAATGAATAGGTCTGGAACTAGCATAGGAAAAATGACTCTCTTCATTGCAACTGTTAGCTAGAGAGAGTTGAATGGGGAATTTTATAATAAGATAATAAATGCGAGGATCATTAATATCGCAGTACACTGGCACTGCAGCAGAAATACTTCAATAAAGAGCCTTTCCTCCCACTGTGGATGTGAGCAGAGAGCCCACAGGCTTCTTTCACTAAGAAGACAACAGTTAAATTAAGTCTTAAGAATGCCAAGCAATAAAAACTGACTCGACTATAAGGCACAGGTTTAAAACCCACGATTAGTGAGTTATTTATCAATCAAGAAGGTGTGTTAATTTGTTTAGTACTTTTGCACACAAAGCACTGCATTAGACACTGAAAAATACTGAAGAGTTAGGGTTTGGTGGTTGCCCTCATTTGTGTTCTATCTGTCAGGTCTATTTGTTTAAAAAATTGTCTCTAGTAGTATGCTTCACTTTGAGGGTAAATATATGACAAATCATTCATCTAAATACCACTGTACCTATTTCAGGCTGGCAAATTGAGTAATTACGAGTATCCTGATAATTACTGTAAGCACTGAGTAAGATTACCAAAGAGTTGGAATACAGTAATATATTTAACCCTAAGCCCATATTAAACAGAAGGCCTTTCTTTTAACAACAATAGAGATGAGGGAACTGAGGGTCACAAAGACTTGAAAATATATCTGATTATCTGAGCTTGTTGATGGTCTGTCTGGATTCTGAAAAGGTGAATTTAACTGTATTAAAACAATTGATAGTTCAACTGTATTAACCCAACAGGAGAGTTGCAAGGTACAAATATTTATCCAATTCCTATCAATGCAATGAAAACAAGATGGTGAAGAAATAAGTTTTATACAAAAAAGAGCAGAATTACGACATTCTAGAAGGTACAGTACAAATGAATGGCATGCATAACATAAAATTGACAAGGATTAACTAATCTAGAAAGATACCATGTCATTTTGATTTTCAGGTTGTATATATTCAAAGAACCTCAATTAAAGAAATAAAGACAATCTAATTAAAGAAAGTTTTACATCTCCTGTGAGATTTCTAATTATTCTAAAAACCAAAGAAGTCTTTCTAAATCAGAATAAAAATCACAATACTAAAATACTGCCCTGATTATAAATGGCAAAGAGGTAGGAAGGTCAGTATGAATACAAAAGAAAGAAGACACACAGGACTTTACCAAACACTTTTAAATAGCTAGAATAATTACCATTTAAAGAGTGATTATCTTTCACCAAAAGAACAACTCGTTATATTCCAAAGAAATACACAGATTCCAAAACCAGAAAAATGTGAGTTTTAATTTTCCTCATAGACTAACTTGTGCAAGTATTCAGTCCCTACAAAGGAGGGATTTATAAAGTTATAAATCTGCATATTAATGTCAGAAAACAGTGCTGCCTCACTAAAGTTAAACTTGGCCCCTGTATCTCCAAACTGAGTTCACCAAATCCTTCATCTTTGTATTTATGATGCTCAAACCAGTATCTGACGAATGGTTTGAAATGAATGTGTGATCTGGTTAACTCAGGTGAAAACAGCAAAAGCCAAAATTCCATTTCCTCATTCTAATTGTTTCAGTGATGAAATACTCTTTTTTCAAGAAAAAAAAGAGAAAAGAAAAAGATTCAGAAGGTGAGAGTACTGAATGGTTTTTACCCCAAACTAAACTAATTCTCTGGATAAATGAAGTCAAGATCAATGTTTACACCACTTCATCGTTACATGTATTAAGAAGAAACAAAGAAAGAAAATTTCACAATTACAAAAACTTGCTTTGAGGTTCACGTTGCCATGCCTGGTGCCTATAAATTCCTTATAACCAATGAAAATCCCTCAACAAATTTAAGATCATGGTGTGAAAATCAGGAACAAAACACTAATAGTTTGATGACTAGGGTAATTACTCCTTTCTCTCTTCTTGTGTTAAAGACGCCCTTAAATCAAATAAAATCAGTTTATGCATGCCAAGCCACAAGAAATCCCTGAATGTCACTTTATATAACAGGTGCCCTGGTTTTATCAGCTCGTGGTAAAAGTTACCATCCAGATGAAGGCTTCTTTGCAAGGATTTGCAGCAGAGCCTTAGAGAATGTTCTGGGTGTTATCAACATTCACAGTACATGAACTTCCACAAGAATTTCCAGCAAATCACTTTCTCCTAATGCTGTTCTACTTCAAATCCACCCACTAACCAGCCGGGAACTGGCAGGCTAAATTCTTAGAACCATTCAGTCTACTTGGGGCATGAGGGGGTGTGCAGAAAACCAACACTTGAATGAACACCCTCTGTCAAGGCCTGGATTTTTCTCTGGAAGCCAATGACTGCAAAAAGAACAATGTTATTAAGATCCCTATTAACCTGAATTCAAATGTAAGATTAAGTGAATGCTTCTTCGCTGAGCTAAGGATAAACCCACTCTCCAGAGAGTCTAGGGAGAGGATGAGAGCAGGAGTGACAGGGACTGGGAGACTGGAAGGTTCGTTGCCTGGAAGATGACACTCACCCTAAACATGCTAATTAATACCACGGGGTGGAAGAGTCAGATGCCAACTATGTGAATACCGGGCAGCGGACCGACCGAGAACCAGAGCCAGGAAGGCTACTTTCCTTCAAGACTTCACGGTTTCCCCGCAGATCATGAATAACAGAAGAAAGAAAAATAAAAAGATGAAGAATACCTTGTTTCAGCAGAGCGCTCGTGTCAACGAAAGAACTCCGGTTGCTGTGTAAAGCCAGTCTCACCCTGGGAAGGGGGAAACTGAAAGAAAAAGCAGAAGACGCATTAAAGAGGCCAGAACCCCGACTGCTCTTCCTGGACGGGAGCCCCAGACACCCTAAAATCGGTGGACCCATACGACCCCACGTCATACCACTGCCCGGGGCTCCTGATGCCAGCCAGAGGCCCATGCCTCAGTTTCCCCTCCTGTAAATGAGGAGCCGGTGGAGGAGCCGGTTCCCCGCGCAGCTCCTGCCCCAAGTTCGCTCCTCTCCCTCCTCTCTCGGGGTCGGGGCGGTGGCGATCGCGGTCCCACCGCCAGGGCCCGGCGAGGGGAGAAGCCCCGGGGCTGGAAAGCTCGGGCTGACGTCAGCGGGCTCGGCGGCCCGCGGGCCCGGCCGGCTCCCGGGCCGGGCGACTAACGGGTCCGCGCCGAAGGCCCGACGACCGCGGCGACTGCTCGAGCGCCCAGAGGCCGGCGGCCGGCGCAGGAAGGTCCAGGGCCGCCCGCCGCTCGCCAGCTCGGTCGCCCGCCCGCTCACTCACCTCCGGCGACCGGGCGATGCCCTCTCCCAGCCTACTGAGCCGGCGCCCCCGGCCGGCCCGGCGCCCCACACCCGCCGCCCTAGTATTTACCTCCGACGCGCGGCCCCGGTGCAACCGAACCTGCTACCTGGGCCCGCCCCCACCTGCCCCGCCTCCCAGCCGCCTCGGGTGAGAGGGAGGGAGGGGGAGGGGGACGGGCAACAGCCTTGTTAGCCAATCGCAGTCCCAGCTGCGTCCCTGTGCACGCTATGATTGGGCCACCGTGTGACAGCCCTTTCTCCAATGGCTGCCGTCCCGGAGCGTCCTGAAGGGACTTTCCGCTCCGTCAAGCTCGGTGGAGCCAAAGGGAAAGCCGGGGAAAGAGGCGGAGAGGCGAGGGGGGGCGGGGCGCTCTAGCTAATTGGAGGAGAGACGGAGGGCGCCGCGTCGCCATTGGCTGACACCGAGCTGGGGCGGGGCGCCATGCCTACGTCCTTGGCTCTTGGTTTAGCTGTCAAAACTCCTGCCGACCGAGAGTTTGGGACTGGGGCGGAGAGCAGTCCAGACAAGCGCTGGAAATCGGGTTTCGGTATTCCATGGAAGAGCAAAGCTTGAAAATCAGAACGAAGCCTGAATCCTTTGCGCTTTCAGCTAGTGAGGGCGTGACAAGGCGAACTCACAACCACACTGAGCCTCAATTTCCTCGTCTGTAAAATGGAGTCTTACCACCTGTCCTATAGAGCTGTTGTTAAAGAGCATATGTCAGACCTCTCCCACTCCCTCAGATTCTGCCTGGGATCCCTACACTTCTGAACTTCTGCTGCCATCTTTTCCAGTTTGGGGAAGCTGTCCGAGGGGCGGTGAAGAAGGGGTTTCCCCTGCAGCCCCACTCAGTTCTGCACCCCTGGCCACCAGCCAGGACTTGGGGTGTAATTAAGGACCTTTCAATTAGAAGAGAGGTTTATGATTCCCAAAAGTGCTCAAAATATTTAAGGACGTCCTTTTTATAATCAGTCCCAGAGCCTTGTAACACTGGATACTCCTGTTAATTAATTCCTTCTCCTTTGACATTTTACGTACCAATTATAGAAGGTGATTAATACCAAGGATGGAAGAGGGAGGGGTGTGTGTGTGTGTGTGTGTGTGTTGTTTAATCATGGCAGGGAAATTTTCCCCAGGGCACAGTGACATTTTTCTGCAGATCTGGGGAATTTAAACCAGCAAGTACATTAAAGTCACATGAGTGATCACTAACAGTTCTGGGGAACAGCCCATCTGTCTACCTTTCAAGAAGCTCCATGAATGGGCCTCCCTGGTGGCGCAAGGGGTTACATCTTAGCACTTGAAGCTATTAGCAGCCACTGCAGCATGAGTTCGATCCCCAGCCAGGGAGCTTCCCACATTGTGCAGCAGACCTCTCCTGTCTCGCCCGCTGCTCCCCTCAGTAGTGGATTTCAGTCAATGCGCCTGTCTGCTCCCCACCCTGTCTCTGGTGAATCCTCTCATCCCCACACCTCTGGCCTATACCCCAGCTCTTGTATGCATAAATACACACATCTTTTTAAAAAAGCTCCCTGAATGAAATGAACATTTTTTGAAAACCTTTAACTACAATCCATTCTTGTCCCTCTTTAGTCCAGCCTTATCCTGTTCCCCAAGTTTCACTACTTCCCACACTACTGTAGAAAGCAATTATTAATACATGGGGTTCAACAGGCCTAGTTTGTAGTATGGCCTTAAGCTACATCATTCCTTATTAGATTTGGATTCTCCAATAAGTTCATAAGTCTCAGAGGTCACAGTCTGGCTGGCCGGGAGAAAATTCATCCTGAAGACTGTTTTTGCTTGAACCACACTGTAAAGAGGTGGAAGAAGAAGGGAAAGTGGAGTGGGAGAGAAATGACATCTTCCCGTCCTTTCTGGTGGCATTTGGTGCTGCTGAGCCCTCTGCTTCCATAGGGATCTTTCCCACTAGCTGTGATCAGACCCCTCGCTCGGCCACACTGTCACACACACCCGAATCAGACAGTGTCGGGACCTGCCTTCACCCAACAGACACTCTTCCAAGTCAGACCTGATAAACAGGGCCTATCTCAATTACCATCCCCTGCCACTCGGTAATGCCTATAAAAAACTCTGTGATCCAAACAGTTCTGAAGCTGCATTCAGCCTTGCATGGGAGCTAGATGTCAGCCAGGGGATGAGGGGGGAATAAGGTCACAGTGCTATTATTTGCAGCCCTTGACAAGCCAACCTCTCGCTTTACAGATGGAGAGTGAGGTCCAAAAAGGGAAAATAATTTGTTCCCAACTACCCAGGAGTTAAGCAGAGACTCTGATTCTCCTGATTTCAAACCAGGGCCCTTTTCATCTCTTTCAAAATAGATTCTCCAACCCAAATTCCCATCTTCTCTGCTGTAGTGGCAAGAAGGCTCTGGGGCAGGTTCTTTATGGAGCTGGGCAGACGGGTCAAAGGAGGCGTCCTGGGCCTCCCCGGTGGCGCAGCGGTTGGGCGCTGCGCTGTGGAGGATGCGAGTTCGATGCCGGCCGGGGAGATTCCCACAGGGCGCGGCAGACCTCTCCTGGCTCGCCCGCTGCTCCCCTCAGCAGTGTGCTTCTGATCTGCCTGTTCTGCTCCCCACTGTCTCTGGTGAACCCTCTCGCCGCCCCACGCCTCTGGCCTGCACCCCAGCTTGTATGCATAAATAAATAAATCTTAAAAAAAAAAAAGAGAGAGGCGGAATCCTGGAGCCCTCAGTGCCTTTTTTAGGCTTTTAATGATCTTCTGTAGTGAGGCAACCAGATACAGGGCAGGCAAGGGAGGCGGGGCCCAGGAGGCGGGCAGGCCTCCTAGCCCTCGGCAAATCTTTACTGTCTCTGGGCTCTCTGGCGTCCTCTCGTGTTCTCTCTGCGGCACCCCGAACGGTCCTCCGCCGCCACACTCCGTCCTCTGCTGCTGCTCCTGCTGCTGCCACTACTTCTGTGACGCGGCTGTTAAATGCGCAGTCTCTCCAGACCCACGTGTGCCCACTCACGCGCGCCCACACCCTACTCCGGGCGCCACCATCAGGCACGCGTGCAGGGCTGCAGGCGCCCACCATTAAACCTGATGGCGGCAGGGCGGAAAACCTGAGCATTCTTTCACTTACCCTCCATCTGCCTTTCAAACCCTCCCTTCATTCACCAGCCAGCCAAAGTCAGCCGGCCCCGGCGATCACCTCTGTCTATCCACAGCCTGTTTGCGCAGCCTGGCCCCAGGTTCAAAAAATGTCACCTGAGCAACTGAGTAGGTGTGAGGAAATACAGAGGCATCCAGGAGAGATGCCATCCCCACGCTCTCTCGCAAGGTCACTTAATGACTGAGCTCAGCTCTCTGAAGGAGAGACCCTTCAGACCCATAAAAGCGCCTGGGCATTCAGGGGGAACTTTCTGAGGGAAGCACCTTGCAGATGAGACAGGAAGCTGACTGGCAGCGGGGGCGAGGGGAGCACTCTAGGCAAAGGGAACAGGAATGTGCGTGACACGCTGCAGGAAATGAAAGGAGCAGAGCCCAGAAGGCATAGGCGCAAAAGGGGGTCAGGCAGGGGTCGGGCCAGGCGGGGTGCTGGTCTTCCTGCCAGGAGCGGTGGGGCCCTTCGAAGGGTCTCATGCTGGGTATATACCTCTGATTCTCAGCCATCTTCTTGGTTCTCCTGCTACACGCGGCAAAACCCCCAAAATCCATTGGGTTGAAAGAAGCCCTCTCCCCTACTCTCTCCACACACACACACACACACGTCACTGGTAGCCGCCTGGTAACCCGGGGCTGGGGCGTGACTAACCTCACTCAGGGCTCACAGGGCCTTCTCGGGAGCAGCTGTGATGGTGACTGATGGGCCCTGCCCCTGCTTCCAGCTGGTTGCCCCCGGCTACTCTGAGACAGCCTGGGGAAAAGAAAGCCCAAGCGGGTAGCACTAGGGCTGGCCGAGGCCCGTTTGCACAGGGGGACCGTATCGTGGACTGGCGAGCCCTGTCCCCAAAGCCCGTCCAAACCCTCCACGCTTCACCGTGAGGCACCAGGCTAGACAAAAAGTGTTAGATCCTGACTAAGATCATCTCCCAGTTTTCTGGAGGGGGAGGCCGGGAGCCCACGTGTGCAGGTGGAGTGTAACCTGTCCACGCACACCGCAGCCCGGCCCAGAGCAAGCTGTGATGCCGCTGCCCTCCGCCCACCTCGGGGACTTGCCCTTTCAATGCCTCCTCCCGCTCCCTGCAGAGCAGCTAAGTTCCCCTTTCCTGCACTGGCTCCCTCTCTCACGAGTCTCTCCAATCTGGTCTCGTGCTCTCTAGTGAGTTGCAATTTGCAGCGATATGGATGGAATTAGAGGGGATCATACTCAGTGAAATAAGCCAGAAAGAAAGAGAAAAATATCGAATGGTTTCACTTAAAACAGGACTATAAGGAAACCAAATAGGAGAGAGACAATCAGCGGGG